>VDFB02000007.1:231085045-231685045 GCA_007258455.2 Sequoia sempervirens
CAGGCTTTGGTAAGGTGTCACCTTGGGAGCTCAAAGTTACAATCTCAAATTCTTAGCATTATATTTTGATATAGATCTTAATTGTTTTAAATTTATTAGTTGGGTAAAATAGCTTCCAATTCATGGCTTCTCATAAAAGGTTGCTATTTTTTTACTAAATTCTTGCCAACTGAACAATTCTTCTTGTCTATCACTCAT
Source organism: Sequoia sempervirens (assembly GCA_007258455.2). NCBI lineage: Eukaryota > Viridiplantae > Streptophyta > Pinopsida > Cupressales > Cupressaceae > Sequoia > Sequoia sempervirens. Next base: position 231,085,244 of record VDFB02000007.1, read on the forward strand.
CTTCCATTGGTACCATTGGTAAGGTCCTAATTATAAATAAGGTAAATAAATTTGAAGCATAACATTATTTGGTATACTATGAAGTTTAAATTGTTGTTCTATGAGGATTATCCATGAAAGTACATTTCTACCATCAAATTTATGAATGTTTATTCTTAGTAGGTATAATTGTTGACCTTAACAAGGCTTTCCTATCCCTTGATTTGGTTTATTAGGATTTTACCAACCTTGGTGATTTTTTTGGGACTTTAATTTTTATAATAGTTCCTACATAAACTTATCTAAACCCTCATTTAAGGATTTGAAACGAAGAGAAATGGGTGTGGGAATCACAAAGGACCTATTTTCCCTTATTTCATTCAAAATGTATGCTATAATATGCATATGAAGAACAATAATCAAATCTAACCAAAATAGCAGTCAAAAGGAAGATCTAGAAGGGGAAAATGTTGTGTATCTTTCACCGAAAGTCACCTTTTGAAGCTCATTGAGGACTCATTCGCCCTATCACGAATGGGTCTTGGATAAGGTTTCTAAAAAATTCTTTTTGGGTTCTCTTTTGCCAAGTCCACACTCCCAGATTCTAGGTGTTCACTATCAGACAACCAGAAATAAAATCTATAGAAGAGTTTCCATGATTTAAAAAAAATTCTTGAAACTTTGACAAATTTGTAACTTTCTTCAATTTTTCTCTTCAAAGGATCTTCAACCTAAAATCTATAATCATACATCAAAGAGATAAAAAATTTGTTTGTTAGGGAATGGGGGTTTTCCTTGGTCAAACCCTGTTTTGGTAATTAAACCTTGAAATGAAATAGAAAAGAATGATGGAATGATGAATGAACAAAAATGTGTAACAACTCACCAAACCTTATTTGAAACCTTGGATAAAAAATATGCAAACTAACATGAAGTGGCCTCAATGAATGTAGATCTTGATCATGAAACTCATCTTGAAACAATTCCTTTGATATGATTGAATATATCTTGAACACTACATCACCATATTAGCTCAAACAACATGCATGATGCAATAAATATTTGACATGATGAATGAATCTTGATTTCTACAATAATCTTCTATAATCTGCCCTTGAAATTCCTTGAAATTTCTCTTGAATTTCTCTTGATCTCATAAACTTTCTATTAGGACTTGCCCATTAAGTTGCTAGGTGAAACTAAGGGAAATAGCCTTGTATTTATACATATCTTAAGATTAATTCTTGAAATTCAAATATCACAAGCTGACATTGAATTATAGATTTGAAATCATTAAAATACCACCAAAAACATATTTCAAAGAGGGTTCCTAGGTCTAAGTGAGGACCCATTCGTCATAGGGCGAATGGGTCCCATCCCACTTACCTAGGACATACATCAGTCAATGTTAAACATTATGTAAAATTAGGGCCATAGGTCTAAGTGAGGACCCATTTTCCCTATGGAAAATGGGTCCTAGGTCACTTACATAGGACCCATTTTAGCCCTTGAAATTTGCATTTAATTAGGTTTAGATTTAAATTAAAGGGGCCAATTAAGGAAAATTAACCTCAAATAATTAATAAATCCATAAATTAATGTGAAAGTGTAAAGGTACACCTTACAACACCAAAAAGTAAGGAACAATTATGTCCATTTAATTTAAAAGGGCCCTAAACTTATTGTGAATATGAAAAACATATTATAACACTAAATTAAGGCATAATTAAGCTCATTTTACTATGAACTATTTCCAAATTAAGTGTGAAAAAGAGATACTTTTTCCTACACTACATTTTTCCCCCACTTTAGTTAGAGTATGACCCCATGTCAAACTCACACTAAAGTAGACATTCAAGACACTTATGCATGCAGTAATGACAAATATACACAATCATACAACATCAAAGACTAGGAAAATCAAACCTAGATGGTCTGATCGACACGAAACACATCTAAGCTATTAGTTTTGTTTTTCACTCACTCCGAGGTAGCAAAAATTTAGGCTATCCACTAGGCGAGTCTCTCAATAAAGTGTCTTAGTGAGAAATTCATGCCTCTATGTTGGCTTCTCATTGTACAATTTTAGTGTTTTCTAGATTCTAATTTGATATAGCAAGTTTTAGTTTTAATTTTCTATAAATTCAATGTTAAATGCAAGTGCAAAATGTGACAAAATGATAACCTAGAAAACCTAGTTTGATATGCAATTTTGCTTCAATTTTCAAATGCAAGTTAATATGATGAAATGCTATGTAAATGATATGCAAGATGACTGATTTTTTTTTTTGTATTTTTCAGATTTAAAGAATGCAAAATATGCAATCATAAAACCCTTAAATGAAATGCAAAGTTAAATGCAAACTAGACACCCTAAATGAGACCTAATTCAATGCAAAGAGATGAAAATGAATGCAATGTCTAAATTTAGGATGAAAGAGAACTCCAAAATTAGAAAATGCAATGATCAAACTCAGGTTCACCAAAATGAAACAAAGGGAAATGAGTGAGAGAAAGCACAAAGGACCTATTTTCCCTCATTTCATTCAAAATGTATGCTATAATATGAAAATGAAGAATAGTAATCAAATCTAACCAAAACAACAGTCAAAAGGAAAATATGGAAAGGGGAAAATGTTATGTACCTTTCACCAAAAGTCACCTTTTGAAGCTCATGAAGGATTCATTCACCCTATGGTGAATGGGTTCTGGCTAGGGTTTCTAAAAAATACTTTCTAGGTTCTCTTCTGCCAAGTTTGCGCTCCTAGAATCCAAGTGTTCACTATTGGACAGCTGAAAACAAAATCTATACAACAGTTTCCATGATTTGACAAATTTTCTTGCAACTTTGACAACTTTGTAACTTTCTTCAATTTTTCTCTTCAAAGGATCTTCAACCTAAAATTTGCAATCACACATCAAAGGGAGAAAAATTTTGTTTGTTAGGGAATGGGGGTTTTCCTTGGTCAAACCCCATTTTGGTAATTAAACCTTGTAATGAAATAGAAAAGCATGAAGGAATGATGAATGAACAACAATGTGTAAACTCATCAAACCTTAATTGAAATCATGGATAACAAATATGAAAAATAGCATGAAGTGGCCTTAATGAATGTAGATCTTGATCATGCAACTTATCTTGAAACAATGCCTTTGATATGCTTGAATAGATCTTGAACACTACATCACCATATTAGCTCAAACAACATGCATGATGCAATAAATCATTGACATGATGAATGAATCTTGATTGATGCAATAATCTTCTATAAATATACCCTTGAAATTGATCTTGAATTGCTATTGATCTCATAAACTTGCTATTAGGACTTGCTCATAAAGTTGCTAGGTGAAACTAAGTGAAATAACCTTGTATTTATACATAGCTTAAGATTAATTACCAAAATTCAAATATCACAAGCTGACATTGAATTATAGATTTGAAATCATTAAAATACCACAAAAAACATATTTTAAAGGGGGGTCCTAGGTCTAAGTAGGACCCATTCGGTCCAAGGCCACTTACATAGACACACATCAATCAATGTTAAACATTATGCAAAATTAGGATCATAGGTCTAAGTGAGGACCCATTCACCCTATGGTGAATGGATCTTAGGTCACTTACCTAGGACACACATCTTCCAAATTTAAGTATTGTGTAATGTTATTTATGAATGTCGGGTTTTATCCCTTGGAAATTGCATTTAATTAGGCTTGGATTTGAATTAAAGGGACCAATTAAGGAAAATTAACCTCAATTAATTAATAAAGCCCTAGATTAATGTGAAAGTGTAAAGGTACACCTTACAACACTAAAAAATAAGGCACAAGTTGTTGAAATGCATAAGACAACTGAGAAGGGGGGGTGAATCAGTTGTCACCAATCACAATCTCAAATATCAAACACTTATTAACTTCACATCAACTAGGTATGAGCATGAAGTGAAAATAACAAAAAGCAATATGAACACCAGGAACACCAGATTTAAGTGGAAAACCCAATAAGGGAAAAACCATGGTGAGGATTAACTCACAATATAAAGTAATTGCAAAACTAATTACAAAGAGGCTCACTGCCCAAGATAGGACTCACTGTCTAGGTAGGAATCACTATCCAACAGGGAGGATAATTTCCTATAGGTAAAGAAAGATAGAAATAAGAATGCTACTCAGAGAACACTTTCTCAATGCAACAAAAGATCCACCACATGTCTTATTTTTCTCTATCTATTGTAATTCTTCTTTCATTGCTCTAACCTAATTTTTATCTTTGCATGCTTCACACAATGATTTAGGTTCTATCTTGGAAAGTAAACACAGATTTACCTCAACTACTACCACTTTGCTTCTTGTCTTTACACCTTCACTTTTGTCTCCAATTATCTGTTCTTCAAGATGATTTTTATATACATATTTTGGAGTCTTAGGAGTAGGTATGGAGCTTCTTCTTCTTCAATCTCTTGTTCTTCTTCCTTGTTCTCTTCTTGTACTTTTTCGTAGATAGGCTCATCTAGTGCAACTTATTTCAATTGATCTGTGCATATCTTCATCAAATTTTACATTTGCACTTTCAACAATCTTTCTCAATCTTTTGTTGAAGCATCTATAAGCTTTGCTATTACTTGAATATCCAAGGAAAATACCTTCATCACATCTAGCATCAAACTTTCAAAGGTTCTCATCATCTCTTTTAATGTAACATTTGCTTCCAAACACCTTGAAGTACTCAACAGTAGGAATTTTTCCAATCCACAGTTCATAAGGGGTCTTTGTGTTGTTAAGAATATAAACAACAGTGTGAATTGCTTCTCTCCAGTATACATCAGGTACATTTTCCTCTTTCATCATATTCCTTGCAGCCTCTTGAACTATCCAGTTCTTCGTCTCAACAACTCCATTCTACTGAGTTCTAGGAGCAGAAAAATGTCTCTTTATACCATGCTCTTCACAAAATGTATTAAACTCACTGGAGGTGAATTATCCACCTCTATCAGACCTTAAACATTTTATTTTTAGGCTCACTTCATTCTCTACCATAGCCTTGAACACTTTGAATCTATCCAAAGCTTGAGCTTTCTCCCTAAGAAAAGTAACCCATGTCATTCTAGAATAATCATCAATTAAAAGCATAAAGTACTTATCACCATTAAGACTTCCTATTCTTGTGGGACCACAAATGTTTGTATGAATCAGTTCCAACATTCTGGTAGTTGATTGTTCTTTTTCTTTAAAGTTGCATCTTGTTTGTTTTCCCAACTGAAAATTTTTGTAAATAGTATTGGTAGGCTTTGTGATTTTAGGCAGATCCCAGACAACTTCTCTTGCACTAATCTTGATCAAATTGTCAAAGTTTTCATGTCCCATCCTTCGGTGCCATAGCCAACTTTCATTAACTTGAGATACAAAACACTGACCATCAACACCTTTAAGTTGATAAATGTTTCCATATGTTCTTCTTCCTATAGCTACCACAGTTTCAAACCCTTTTTTGATCGCACAAGTGTTATCCTGAAACAAAAGTTTGAATCCTTTGCTACACATTTTTCCAACACTCAAAAGATTATGCCTTAATCCCTTAACATAATAGACATCATTAGTATTGTGTTTTCCATCAAAACTAATTGTTCCTTTTCCAACAATATTTGCACCAGAATCATCTTCGAACATGACTAATCCTCCACCATACTTTTCAAGTTTAGTAAACTTAATTTTGTCCCTGTTCATGCGATTTGAGCAGCCACTGTCGATCACCCAATAGTCTTCATCTTGTCTAGAATGAAAGGCAGAAACTAGAGTATCTCCCATCTCTTCATTCTTGATTTCCTGACCACATTCCCTTGCACATCTTCCATGGTTAGTAGACACTGATTTATTATCTAAGGCTAGAAACAAGCATTCATCATTATCACCCACAAAATCAGATTCATCATCAGAAATTCTAGCATCTTCTCTAACATAGTACAATTTATTGAACTTTTTATCCTTTTTGTCTTTATTATCTCTGCTCTTCTTGTGTATAGCTCTATTTGGACATCTTGAAGCATAGTGACCAATATTTCCACAACTAAAACATTTAAAAGGTAACATACTTTTGTACTTACTGATACCTTTGTTCAACTTCCTTGTAAAATTTGCTTCCAACTCCTCTGAACTATCACCATTGAGATCATCTTATGCCTTTGTAGCTTTGAAGGTTGATTTTGTTTTCTTCTTTTATTTTCCAAATTTCCTCATTTCAAATGTAGTCAAGGTTCCAAATAGATGTTCTTTAATAAATTTCTTAGGATCATAATCTTCCTCAATAGTTGAGACCTTATCACTATAACTCTCTGGTAGAGTCATTATAATCTTCTCCATTACATCTTCATCTATCAAAGTACCACCTTGATTTTTAACTTCATTTACTGCAATATCAACCCTTTCAAAATAGCTTGCAATTTCTTCACCTTCTTCCATTTTCAAGTTCTCATATATGTGCTTAGCTATTAGCTTCTTTGAAAATTTCACTCTATCATTTCCTTCATAGATATCTTCTATTTTTTTTCCAAACTTCATAAGCAGTGCCCAAAGAAATAACTTTTGCCAACTCAGGCTTAGATAAAGCACTATAGACTGCATACCTTGCTTTTTCATTTTCTTCATAAGCATAAATCTCATATGTAGAAGAAGGACCACTTGTCGGCTCAACATATTTTGTCTCAATAGTTTTCCAACTCTTGTAGCCAAGGGAGATCAGGTAACCTCTCATTTGCACTTTCTAGAAACTATAATCAGATCCATAAAACACAGGGATTGTCAGTTTGTGCGCCATCGGATCTACCTCAAGTGGTTAAGCTCTTCTCTGAGGAACCAATGCTTTGATACCAATTGTTGACATGTGCAAGACAACTGAGAGGGGGGCATGAATCAATTGTCACCAATCACAATCTCAAATCTCAAACACTTATTAACTTCACATCAACTTTAATCTATTATTAGGTATAAGCATGAAGTGCAAATAACATAAAGCAATATCAACACAAGAAACACTAGATTTATGTGGAAAACCCAATAAGGGAAAAACCACAGTGATGATTAACTCACAATATAAATTAATTGCAAAATTGATTACAAAGAGACTCACTACCAAAGGGCTCACTGCCTAAGATAGGACTTGTTGTCCAATAGGGAGGCTCACTGCCTACATATACAGAAAGATAGAAATAAGAATGTTACATGGAGAACACTTTCTTAATGCAACTGAAGATCCACCACATCAACTTCCACACATCCACAACCTTGATTAGAGAGTTGCAAACACCATCATCTCACTGCTTTCAAGATTCTAACACATTAAGATACTGCTTCCTCAATTCACTTTTGCACATTCTTGCTTCTCTAACATGTGTCATTTGATGCTTAACACCTTGCCTTGTATTTATACCATCTTCAACCTTAGAAGGTTGGCTACATACACTTCATTTTACAAATTCAAATTAGGTCAGCCACTCAACATTCTTGTGGTGGAAGAGAATGAGAACAGACCAAACCAACACTTAACCAAGACCCAAAACAACGTCTCAGATCAGTCACACATTTCCTCAATTGAGACTTATCCTACGCATGTCGTGTAAACACTAGGTCAGCCAAACCTAATGAAAACACCAATGAAATTTGAAGTACACGCTTCCGCAACAAGAAGATAACATGCAGGACACATAACATGCTACATTATACATTGGAACATATCTCAGATACCTTTAGATTCATCTACAACAACTACAATAACCTTCATACATAGAACAATTTCCATCAGTCTATTTGGAATGTACATACACACACAAAAAATTTGAAACTCATCTTCTGAAGCACCAAACCATGAACACCTTCAAAAAAACACAAATAACATCATTACAAGCCTTCTTCCAGATCTGCAAGACCTGAAAAAAACTAGCAGAGGACTACTAAGCAAATACATTTCTCCTAGTCCACAGGCAAACAACTCTACCAGACCGGTTCATACACCGATGAACACAACTTTCACTCTTCATCAAATTAGAAGCTACAATCTAGGATATATCACCCACGGATGCCCATAAACAACACTTCAAATCCACACAAGCATAGGATCAACACAGAAGAAATGTGGAGCACATACCAGAGCACATTCTAAACATACACTCAACTCTGACTTCTCTATTTATTAATTTTCTCAAAAGCACTTGGTAACTCATCATATCAGGACACTTGCAACACTATAAAGATAGATCCATGTACTCACAACATATCAACAGTATCTCAACTATACATGTACCACCTACAATCACTTGATTCCTTTCTCTGCAACAACCTATACTATGATGACATCAATGACAACATTAATGACAACACCACCAAACTCACTCATACTTGCAACACAATTAAGTCCATTTAATTTAAAAGGGCCCTAAACTTAATGTGAATATGAAAAAAATATTACAACACTAAATTAAGGCATAATTAAGCTCATTTTATTATTAATTATTTCCAAATTAAATGTGAAAAAGGGATACTTTTTCCTACACTACAGGATTTTACAAATGGGTCCTTAGATTTTGTATGTGTAGAAAGGTCTTCTAATCCTGAAAATGACATGGATTTAATTATGTTTTAATTTTAAGATTTATTAAGGGAGGAAAGTATTTTGTGTGAGAGAGAATTTGATGTTTTAATTTGGATGAAACTTAGACAACTAAATTAAGGAATATATTTTATGTCTAATAAATTTCAAAAAACTAACCCTACCTATTTTTTGATAAGCTTTTCAAAAATGTAATTTTAAAAAAATCCAAAAATTGTAGCTATAGAGAAAATTAAAGAAAATTTTGACTAAACTTTGACCACTAAATTAAAGAATTTATGTTATTTCCAATAGTAAATTACAAATAACTAATCCTACCTAATTTTTAATAATCTTTTCAAAAATGTATTTTTTTTTTTAAATTCTTAAAATTGCAGCCTATAGAGAGAATTAATGAAAAACATAAAATCACAACAAAATTTAGAAAGCTTATCTTCAAAGCATGATTTTTTTCCTAAGAGATTACCTATTTCATACCTCAAAACCCAAAAACAATTAATCCAATTTTTTTTTTTTTGTGATTTATGATGGAAACAAAAGTGTTGGCACAAATCATAGCTTTGATACCACTTATTATATTTCTTTGAAATATTTGTAAAAATTAGAAAAATACTAGACCACTTTGAGGGGGTGGCCTCAAATAATTAGATAATATTATATGAATTAAATATTTGATGATATGATGATATGGGAGAGAGTTATCTTCCTTATTTATAAGCTAAACTATGTAGGGACATACCCCTTCATCCTAATTAAGAGCTATTAGTGTATTAACTAACATTTATTTTAGAGTTAAGGATGCCACAAGTGTTTATACTTATTATAATTAAGATTAGATAGTATAAACTTAAGAATATATCATATTAGGATCATAACAGAAAGGAAAAGAATTAGTATGATAGTTTCCTTGAGTATTATCTTTCTTCATGGAATCATCTTGTGGTTGCATTAAAAGTAGAATTGTATTTGCATTAATACCTTTTTTTATCTTATCCAAGAATTAAAAAATATTAAATGATAATAAGGAGAGACCAACATAGAGTTTTGTCATAGTTTCTATTTCTCTTTCCAATATTCTAAATGAATTTAGACATAACATACTTACCCATATTGATATGTTTCTTGGAGTCTATGATGATACTCTAGGTTCTGGTTCAAAATAAGAAGAATTTACTTTGATGAGCATGCAACAGTCATATAGGTGTCTTGATTATATTAGCGATTTGAGAATGAATATTCTTGTAAAATATTTATCTTCAAGAATAGATGTTGTTGATGAACACATTGTAGACAATAATTGCATGGGTAGTTCACATGGTTTAAGTACAATAGAGGACACATAAGAAACTGTGATTCATATTTGTATAGAAAATTAATAAATAAATAATTATTTATGATTATTTATTACGAATTTTTAAAAATATTAAAAAATGGCCAACCTAAATAAAAAATAAAAAAATTGTTTTTTTTAACCATGTAGTCAATGAATTTGAGAATGTGATCCATCTTTGTAGCCTTTTGGAACCTTGTATTAAACTCAACCATAGACTCATTAGAGCCTTTATCAATGTTATTAAATTGATTCAACAAAAAACTTTAATTAGTCTTGTCACCATATTGCTCTCTAAATATCCTTTTGAATTCCTCCCAAGAGCCAATGCTCTTGGTAGGAAAACTCCTATACCAATCTCAAGCATCTTCAATGAGAGATTGCATAAATAATTTCATCATAACATCCTCTGCCTCCACCTCAAAGTCATCCATAACATTGGAAAATGCTTTAAGATGGTCTTCACCACTCAGAGCACCGCTTCTAGCAAATCTGTGTAGAGCAGGTCTAAAATCTTTAGGAAAAGGGTTGGGATAGCTAGGTATTCCGGTGAAACACAACTACTGGTATCTATCTACTTGGAGTGGTCTCCTAGTATGTCAATCTCTGTAAACATCTCTTTTGTTGTTTGATTGATTTCTATCCTTACCCTTTCCATTTTAATCACTACCACCTCTTTTCTTGTCTCCATCACCATCTTCAGAATAAGAATTCTTATTCTTATTATTTCCTCCACCTCCACCACCCCGATCTCCACCACCCCCTCCATTGGTAGTGTGTCCTTTGTAGTTCTTCTTTTGTGACCCACTACTAGTATTTCTAGAGCTTGAAGCCTCTGGAGTGGGTGAGGAAATCTTAAGAAAAGCAATATTCCTAGCTATTTTTGCATTAGAAGCTTCTATCTTAGCTTTCTTCAAATCTTCTTGCAGTTTATCATTCTCCAACTACAACTTCAAGATCTCAGGATTTGGAGGTGTAGTGGATGGAGTAGGATCAATTTCAACATTATGTGTGGGGGTTTTGACAGATGAAGTATGGGTATCGGTACTAGTGTTGAAGGTATTTTTCTTTTGTTGATCAATGGGCTTCTTCCCATGATCTACAAATGATGTTTTCTTAACATTAGCAGAAGGATCTAAGGCTCTGGTAGTTGAAATAGATGTGGCATAGGTATCAGTATCAGAGGTTCCCATCTAGACTATTACTTCAGGAATTATAGGGGTAATCTCAGTAGCCAACTTGGAGACACTTTCTTCAAAGGCCTTTCGCTTAGCAACATCTTCTCTCATCTTCTCTAATATTTGTTTTTGAGCATCTCTCTCAAGTTGCTTAGCTCTAATCCTATATTCCTTTTCCTTCAACACCCCCATTCTATTCTCTTCTTCTTCCTTAAGCCTAAGTTCTTCTTCTAAGGCTTTCATGTCCTTGTCTTTATCTTCTTCATTTTCTAAAACATCTCCAAGCTCACTTGGTGCAAGAGTATAGTAGGGTTGATCAATAGGATCTTCCTCAAGAGAAAGGTGCACTTCTACATTAGGAGACTCACCTCTTGGCTTGAAATTTTTTCCATTAAAAATGGATCCAACTTCAGTGGTTAAAGGTTCTAAGAACTTATTCTTACCCAAAAACTCCCACTTATCCTCCTCTCTTGAAATGTTAAGTTCATTATCAAACACTTGATCAACAGGAAAACTTCCTTGATCTATGTTAGACACTTCAAATTCATGTGCCTCTTCCTAGATATTTTCACTACTTACTTGATATTAAAGGTAGGAGATGCATCAGCGGGGGAATCAATAGACTTACTTGATTCAAAACTTTTCTTAACCCAAGTGGGTTGCTTCTCTTTTATAGGTTCAAATTTTTCCTTCTGCTCAGGATACTTCTTTGTATAAATTCTAGTCTTTTTCATGGTGCCAAATATGTCAGAACCATTCTTCTTACATTCCTTTTGACAATTTATCTTTATACTGGCATTAGAGACTTCAGAGTCGCCACCCAGAAGTTGGGAAATAGAAAGTGATTACACTTTGACTTTGTACTTGTAACCTCATAAAATATTTTAAACATAACCCGACACAAGGTGACAAAATGAACCAAGACATGATGCATAATATTGGGTATGATGTGACTTTTGCAATAAAATTTAAACCAATTATTCTTCAGACATAAAGAATAATATAAAAAAATACTTGACTCTGACAGTACTAGATTTGAACTAGAGACTTTGGACTTAGCTAGTCCCCAGCAGAGTCGCCAATCTACTGGTTATTTTTTAAGAACCAAGCTAATCTTCATAAATATGTATGGACTTTTCCATTTCCAATGCTTAGTACTCTAAATGGATTGGCCAACAAACAAGTAAAATCTGCAAAACTTCTACTCCTACACTTTGGTCTCTGTGAAACCCAGAGGGTAATCCCACAATGTATACTCAAGAACTTATATGATTAACATTTCAATACATTGTAACAACATATAATTCTCATATAATTACTTAACAACATAATATATCAAACAAGTTGGAAGCTCATTTATTGATACCCTACACTTGGAGCTCGAGAATAATGAAAATTAACACAAAACAACTATGGTGGTACTCATTTGAAAGTTTGTAAATAAAAGGTGATTAGTTGATGAATCAACCCAAAAACTGAATTATGAACACTTTGCACGAATCAGTGCCTTATCCCAAATGTGGAGTCAATCTCAACCTATGCAACCTAACAACAACTCAACAATAGCAACATAAAATCTTGAGAAACACTACATTACAACACTCCCTCATTATATTCATGATCATTACTGCTTACAAATATCCTAGCACCTAATTCATATGAGTTAACAATTTCATCCAAGCATTTACATTAATTCATTGAACTAATCAGCAGGAATGAAATAAAACATCCATTGAGAAACAATAGAGATGAACAAAACAATCCTTGATCATTTTCATTCATAACTCATAAAACAAGTACAAAGGAGAGACAATAACCATGAAATTGGTATTACTCTGTATTTTATTTGCTATATTGTTATAAAAAATACATAAATAACAACATACTTTGAACTTAAGATAAAACTTAAAACATGCTTGATATTACTTTTACAATTCACGGTGTTGATTGCAAAACAACGAACCCCCACTTTTTGGCCCTGAATTCCTTCTTATAGAGATGAAGGAGAAAAAAAAGCTTCAGGCCAGAAAGTGCACATGTCAATACCCTATTGGATCGCTACAACATATATTCCATTTTCAGTTACTCTGCATTCCCAAGAGGTGGGAAACATTTGTGGAATAAGAGTAGTCTTCATTTGTTGTTGGAAATTCGGTCCACCTTTCAAATGGTATCTTCAAATGGTTTCCTCAAAAATTGTGCCCACGCACACCAAGTGAAAAGACAAAAAGCATGAAAGAAACAAAAAGGAAAAGACAAAGAACTAGTCCATGTCTGCAGCCTTGTCATCAATTCTATTTGAAGAAAATGCACTATATTTTCCATACTTTAGCAAAACCTAATAAGTACTTAATCTAGGTTATGCAGTGCATTTTCACCTATCCATTATTCACCATGATTGCAAAATTCAAAATAAAAATTTCAAATCACCACCCTGCCATTTCATATTAATCCACCACTCACTCCAAGTATCTGCCTATCCATGCTTGGAATTCCTCTTTAGTAGGATAGTCAAAATTAATGACTTCATCAAATCTTTCTCTATAAGGTGCATACTTGGTGACAATTTGGTTGGCCTCCTTGTCAAACCCCAAAAAGACACCCTCTGCATGAGCCAACATATCCATATTTCTTTTCAATGTGCCCATATCATATTTTTGACAAATTGAAACTACTTGGTCTGAAATAACTTTATTAGTTCCATCTTTCCATTCCTATAGGGTTTTTATGCTACCTTCATCCCTGAGAATGGATGGAAGGAGTCCATGATTTGATTCATGAAAGGATTTCACCAGCTCCCTTATTTTGATTTCCAAAGGTTCAATATTTCCCCTGTACCCTTCAATTTTACCCACAAGAGTAACAGTGGGCTTAAATTTTTTAGGAGGGTTGGCATCCTACTTGGCTGCAATTGACATCAATCTTAATTCCTTCATCCTAGGGATCCATGTTTCCATAAGTGGAATAGCTCTTTCCTTGTCATTGTCAAAGTTATTTATAGCAGCTACCATGTGTGAATAATTATCATGAATGCTATTCAATCTGGTATTCACTCCTCTTTTCAAATGCTCCAATACTTTAGTGACAATCTTCATATTGCTATTAAAAACCTCCTTATCATGATTGTCACATTTCTCTTTATCTTCATTCAACTACTCGAGCAACTCTTCCCTGCTGATATCTTCTTCAATCGGTGGCCTTTCTGATGTACTAAGCTCTACTATTGAAATGGGCACACTTCCCATGTTGTATGGCACAATTTCCCATTAAGAACTTACTTCAGTGGTAAATTCAGAGGGTTAAAATTCTTGTGAAGTAGTAGGGGAATCAACATCAATTGCTTATGGTTCCCTGGTTGCAAACTTTGCAACTTATCCTCCAATAATGCTACCTTTGTCTGCAATTGCATATTTTGTTGTTCAAGCTTTCCATATTTAACTAACAAATTATTGCATTCCATCTTGAGCTTATCTTTTTTCTGCAATTATAGATTCTACAGTGGCCCTTGTGAATTGTGCAACATCTACTGAAATGTTTGCTACCTCTAAAGTTGATGTTCCTGACACCCTCTTTATTATTAGTCCTCCAATGTAGTTAGGTGCATCCTTAGAAATTTCAGGCTTCCTTGTACTTGGGGCTAGAGACCAGATAGCCAATGTGTCCCATTGTTCATTGAAGGTAGACCCCCGTAATGCAATCACAACCTCTTCTTCTGAATTCTAGAGTGGCCTATAACATTTCTTTATTGTATCAAAGGCTATGGAAGAAGCTAAATCCCATTCTAGAAGTAATAAAATACCACTATTTCTCACTAATTCTCTTCCTTCCTTTGCAGTCATCCTTTGGAACCTAGCTCTCATTTCATTCCAAACCTTTTTTTGGATAGTGGTGTCACGTAATTCTGGATGAAGGCTTCTTTCCATGGCCAAGCTTTTGACATATTCATCTCTTTTAGCCCTGTATGCAAATTCCATAAAATCTTGATACTTTACAAATGAGTCATCATCCAAAAACTTTGAGCATGCTTCCACCCACATATCATCTTTGGCATTGAGCCCAGTGAGATCATCTTTACTCAACCTCATACCTAATTTTTGTGTCACCCTCACTGCTAGTGCAATGGGCATTCCTCCTTGTATTTCCTGCTCTGATACCCAAATGTCCTCAGACTCTTCATCAACATAGTCCACCAAGCCAGTTACTTTAGCCTTTTGTTTCTTCAATGATGGCTCTTCTGGTGGCAATACACTGAGTGGTGGAGCATCAAAATCCATAATTTTAGGATTTGTTGGCCTTGGAGGAGATGGTGGTGCTACTTGTGACACAAGAGAAGGAGGCCTTTGCTCCTCTTGTTGGGAGGGAGTAGGAGTTGCATCATTCTTCTTTTCCTTATTCCTTCTCCTTACAAAGAACTTTATTCTTGGTTCATAAGGGGCTTGGGATGTAGATTTATCTTCCATAGCAGGGATTTCTCCCCCACCATGTTCTTTTTCAAAGGGGTCTTTCCATTTATCTTTACTTATCACCTCCTTAGTTTCAAGGTGGCCTACTATTGTGTTAAAATTCCAAGATACATGTTCCACCTTTTGGATTGCATTTTCAATCTCCGCAAGAACCTTGAAGTCAGACTCTTCTTTCATTATCTTTCTTTACATATTACTGAAGGGAATCCACCTTACTTTTCTTCTCTCCTATTCCAAAAGGTCAAACACATTTCTTATCACATCCTTCGGATATTGGAAAATGTGCACAAATTTGTAACTTTTATTTATTTCCTTCAACCAGGCCATGAAACCTTCAGGATCATATCTAACCCTCTCCATTGATTATTGCATGTGGTAAGCCTTGAGTATATCAATTATTTTATTCCAACCTCCTTTTGTCATTATAAAATGAGAAAAAGCATGTGTATAAAGGAAAGAATGTTCCTTTTCCTTGATTCAAAAGATGCTCATTTTCTACACTTCCCAATTTCCATATCACCTCAAGGAAACCAATTCTCTCTGGCACAAATATTGGTAGCAGGTGAGGTGCAACCATGGAACCATACACTCTTAAAATAGTGTAATCAGGATTTGGGATGACATCTCCCCAATTGTGATCAACTCCCAACTCAAGCCTTCTTTCTGTGGGTCTCAAGAAATCATGCAGGGCTATGGGAATTCTAGGAAAACTCACAACCAAAAATATCTTCAATACTAAAGCAAACAAGTTCTAAAATTTCACATAATTGTATGTCCTATCCTCTTTTTCTAACATAGTAGTCCAACACTATACATGAAAATTCAAGTTACCCTCCTTCATATCCAAAGTAATATTTTTCCAAAAGTAAGGTGCACCTTTCTTCAACCCTATCAAACCCTCATGAATTATTTCTGAAAGAAACCCTATATAATCATACACTGTGCAATATTAAGGGTGTTGAATATGGCCTTCCATGTACATCCATGTCGTAGGATTTCCCATGATAGGATCATAACCAATTATCTGGAAAATGGAGTAAAAGATTTTTTGGAAGTAGGAAATAAAATAATTAATAGGCAAAGGCTCCTTATCATATTGTCCTATTGTAATCCTTCGGCCCACAATTTCTGCTAGATATCTTGGAAATATGTGGAGTCTGAATGCAATCTTAGTCTTATCATATTCCTCCTTAAGAGAATTCTCATTGATTTTAGGCATTTAATCAATCCACCTAGTGAGTTTGAAAACACAAGTGAATTCCTCCTTGGTAATTTTGACCATTTCCTTCCCATCATATGTTCTTATGGTCCTTGTAATAGGGTCATAATTGGCAGCCACTGCTTCAAGCAAGTCAACATCCAGGTAAACATTGGGCACAATCAACTTCCCTAGGTCATAGTTCCAAGGGTTGCCTACTGGAATACCCATGTTTCTATTCTTGAACCAACCATAGAATAACTCCCATCTAGTATAAGGTAATTTGGTATCCTTAATAAGACTATTTTTTCAATCAAACCCTCAACTACTTGCTTACCTCAGAGAAATAGTTGACCCTTAGGTTTGTCACTAGTTGAGGGTGGCAATTGGTCAGTAAGGTCTTTATTTAAAGGCCTTATGGGAGCAAACACTTCCCCTTTAGACGAAGATTCCTTTGATTGTGCTTTGGGAGCCATGACACAAAATATTACGAAATAGGGTTTCTGGTTTCTTGGAACAAGACTTACGGCTTATATGAGGGTTTGATACAATTTATGACAATGTAGAACTAAAAAATTCTCTTTTATGAACATCAAACCTTAAAATGTTAAACCAAGAGAACCCTAATTGAATCAGAGATTTGGGAGACCACAATTTATCAACAATTCAGATAGGAGGGCAATAATTCACTTACAATTTTTCTTCACAAGTTGACAACCCTAGCTTCGACATTAGAAAACATTGGAAACTGTAGCACGAGCTCCTCAAGTGTGTAGAATATCCTTCACAATGTTGAATTATTCCTTCAAGATAGGTTTTAATAATTATGCAACCTCCTGCTTCGGTAGGTCAATGTCCTTTTGGCTATTAAGGCTTGCTCGCATGAACCAGAACAACTCACTTGCCCTCAAACTGAGTTTTGAATGCTAGCTATTGATCATGTGGGTGTGTTAGTTGATGGATGATCCATATTTAGTCGGCTTGATTTGAAAAATCTGACTGTACACAACCACAATATTCACCAAATGATAAAAAGCCACATCGGACCACTTGCTATTGGTATGTAGGCTCCACCATTTCTTTGTCGCTACAACCTGGATCCACGTGTCTACTTCCCCTCACTCTTGTGTGTCATAACCCATGTGCAAGTTTCATCAATGATGAGTTAGGGAAAGATTAAGATTGAATCTCACGCTTTCTACATACACACATCTTAATTCAAAACCATTTCCTGCAACTTTATTCTTCTTACACCATCGACAACCCAAATTAAAAGATATTCAAACACGTGCATTATATCTTCTTTAGTAGCACAAACTTTATTCTCCATGCCCTGTGCTGAAATATTTGATTAATATTTTTCCTTGCTTGAATGCTTCCATGCCCTCTGGGTTATTCCATGTGGCAATCGCCTGCCTCCCCGTTGAGAATCAAGCATCAGTGTGGGGACCCACATGGGATAACAGGGAGTGGTCAGGATTGACCCACGTCACCCATTATCAACTATTGATTCACTTGAAAGCTCTGCCATGCTGACCTCTTGAAACCAATGGGCCCACTGCCGAACTAGACATGTGGCAGCCGCTCATCAGCCTGTGCAATTATTTTAATGGAGAAAGAAAATAACCAGGCGTATGGGGAACGGATAAGATGTGGCCACATCGTTCAACATCCACCATTGATTTACCCTCAAAACCACCTGCATGCCTTAACAAAGACACCAGTCATGTGCCAATGTACATGACACATGGCGTATGCTCATGAGCCTATGAGAATAAAATAATAGGTACTAAAATGAAACGGGCATGTGAAGAACAATGGCGATCTGTTTGCAACAATCGAATAGTCATTGGGGATCCTCATATCTACACATGCCAAAATTGTTAATCTTAAAAGAGGGACCTGACTAGATCGATGGGACTATAACCCATGGGATAAAATGACATAAGGCTCAAACAATTTTATTAGGAAATATTTAGCCCTACTCAGGAAAAATTAAAAAAATGGCCCAACATATAACAATCGATAAAACAAGACCAAGGGGCTGATTACTTCATGGGTTTTGATGGAACATGTTATAACTTAAAAGACCAAGGACCGACAACAAGGAGTCAATGGAAGATTAAAACCTTGGCGAGGATATAAACTCAAGGGTTTTTTAACATAGATCCCAGATAACACAAAACCCTTTAATAGTGACAGGAGATAAAACCCTAAGCCCATAGATACAAAAAAAAATTGAATTAAGCAGGACCTAGAGATGTAATATGAAAATCTTAGGGGTTCCATCACATTCTCACACATGTAGACTATCAAGACAAAGAGATAACTTGGAAATTTAAATAAATCCTCATCACATCAACATTAATCTTACAACACCTAACAATATTTTTAGTTGCTAAGTCCCAATGAGATCCAACTCAGATATGCCTCCCTTAATTTCTATAAATTCATTGGAAATAGCCATATTTATCCAATCCAAATGACAACCTAAAAAAGGTGAGTGCGCAGAGAAATGGCGTTTCGATGAATGACTTCATTGCAATTGAAGTCAAGTGTATCCCTCTCTCTAGGCTATTGTCGAATCAGCTGAGCGAGGTCTTCGTCATTCAGAGTGAAGTGGAGGAAGAAGTACTACATAATATCCTAGGAGAGAGATTCTTGAACTAGGTTCATGTGCATAACCATGAACTCTTGGATCATTTTGTTTTCAATGTGGTTCATAATTTTGGTGACATGATTAGGAAATGAGGGTAGAAGAACATCTAGTTTGGCCTGAATACCTACATAGAGTGAATGTGGCCATTGGAGGTCTTAGTCATTTTCCAAAGACTAGACTCGTGGGAGACAGTATCTACATTGCGACTACAACCCACCAAGAGACTACCAAAGAAGCAATAAATCTCCTTTATGTGGGGATGTCGCAAAATGATATGGGACTGTTCACCCAATTCTTACAATCTCATGAGGACCTACTATCACCAACCCAAATTGAGTGTCTCTAGGAGGTGGTGGAGGGAATCCATGTTTTAATGTTTGTTTTATGTACCTCAAAGTGTTGTTCTAGAAACCCCTAATTTTGTAATACGCATTACCAAATTTTGTAAACACAGACTATATAATATAATATAATTTTTTTGGTGTCTTGGTGTTCTTTTATTTTTGAGCATTTATATGATTTGATTACATTCTATATTTGGTAATGCTATTCACTTGCATTGATTTCCATGCACATGAATGCTCTGTAGTTACACACTTTTAACTAACCTTTAATTTTTCCTTATTAGCGCTCATTATGGTAGTTTTGAAAATTTCCCTAAAATCTACTGAAGTTAGGGAAACCTACACCTTTACCGCCTTTTCCCTTTTTGAGAATAACACCCTTTGAGTTGGAAAAATAAAGAGTTTATGAAACCCCGGCAGGGACTGCCAATGGTTTCTAAACTTATAAAAAATTCCACCAATGTTAGAAGTTTCTTCAACTTTCCCTCACCAGTGGACTTTTGGAAGAGTTATAGAACATTAAGTATGAACCACCAACACTTGAACTCTAAGATGTAAGGCTTCAAAAAGAATTTTGGTATTTCAGAAAGTTATAAAAACTTAATAACAGGCCACCGACATAAGATAATGAGTAAGTTTATAAGGGAAAGTGGTATAAGAGAGAGTTAGGATAACTTGAGTGACACCTACTAAGGTTATTAAGACCTAAAGGAACACCACCAAAGACTTAGACTAAACAAAAATTTGAGTAGGGGAAAATATTTTAAGGGAGATGACCAAAAGTGGAGTAACACTTGGAAAATGCAAAAATGTTTTCTCATTCCTACTTTAGTATTGATGAATGAAAAGAATTCTATTAGGTAATACACAAGACTTAGAGGAAGGATTTATTTAGTTGAAAGGTAATAAGATTTTGGAAGGTATGGTATCCCTATAAGATTTATTTGGTAAACTTGATCAAGTTGTAAAGAAGAGAATCAGAGAGCAGTTCTAAGGAATATGAAGCTATTAATATTGGGGATCCTAATTTTCCAAATATTTTTTACATTGGTAAATGTTGTTCCCTTGAAAAAAGAGGTAGATTAATTTCTCTCTTAATTAAATATAAATAAGTTTTTGCATGGTGTTATGATGATTTAAATAATTTCATGGATGAAAAACTTCAACACCACATTTCTCTTAAGCAAGCTACATCCCCTTTTTGGAAAAAATAATATATAATCATAAAGTAGCTGATGCAATCTTTAGGGAAGTGGACAAGATGTTGAAAGAAAGAATAATATATCCCATTCATCATTCAATGTGAGTAGCCAACATAGTTCCTGTTTGTAAGAAAAATGGTGAAATTATAATATGTGTCGACTTCGGGAACTTAAATCAAGCATCCTTAAAAGATAATTATCCACTTCCTATGATGGATCATGTCCTTCAAACCATTGTAGGGTCAAATATGATGTCTATGCTTGATGGATTTTTAGGGTATAATCACATTAGTATGGAAGAAGAAGACCAACACAAGACTACTTTTACCACACCATGGGGGACCTTTGCCTACAATCACATGCCATTTTACTTAATCAATGCAAGTGCAACTTTCCAAAGAGCTATGGACCTTTCATTTAGTGACCTAAAAAATAATACATCATCATCTATTTGGATGATTTGACTATGTTCTCTAAAAAGAGAGAAAATAATTTTAATGATTTGGAAAATATTCTACAAAGATATAAAGAGCATATGGTATTTCCTTGAATCCAAAAAAAATAGTTTTTGGTGTTATAAAGGGAAAAATATTAGGTCATATTTTTTCAAAAGAAGGTATTAGGATTTATCCCAAAAGGATTAAAGCTATCTTGTAACTAAGTTTTCCTTCCAACAGGAGCAGAGTCAAATATTTCTTTGGATAGGTTAATTTCTTGAGGAAGTTTGTACCATATTTTTCTGAAATCACAAAGCATATAGTAGACATGATGAAAGAAAAATAGGGTTTAAGTGGAATTAATCTAGCAAGAAAGAATTCAATGATATCAAAAATGCTATTTCTCAAGCCCTTGTTCTCATTCACCCTAATTTTGAAAAATACTATCATTTATTGTTGTGCTTCTATGCACACCATGTCATCCATTTTACTACAAAGTAATGATCAAGGGATTCAAGAATCCATAGAATTTATGAGTGTCCCTCTCAAAAATAATGAGTTGAATTTTTCTAAAGTTGAGAAACATGCTATTACTATGATGAAGGCTATTAAGAAATTTTCATTTTACATTTTACACTCACATTCTATTGTATATGTACCTAATTTTGTGGTCAAGAGAATTCTCACACAAAAAGACATTGGTTGCAATAAATGAGGAGCTTGGGTAGTAAAATTAAAAGAGAATGACTTGGATATTAATCCTACTCTAATGGTGTGAATTTTCACCCCCTTGAAAATTCCTTGTTTACACTACCTCCTACCTTAGAAGATTAAACCTGATAATGCAATTCATACTTCTGCCACCTTCCCCTATCCACTTGGTAGCTATTTTACGTGTTGATGGGGGATATTCTATCGAGGATGCTATCATGACGCACATACATCTACACGACACACTGCCATCTTGATAGGATTCCTACCTCTTGAATTTGTAGAGGCATTACACTACTCTATTGGACGCAACGTGTAACATCTCCTACCCTTTAGACCAACTTCGAATGACACCTTTGCCTCCAATTTTTCCTTCAAATGGCTATCTTCTCCATTCAACTCATCTTCTTCACATTCCTCTTGATCATTTTAAACATATTTACACACTTCTCACTCATTTTTAGCTCCTTCAAGATCTACCACCTACATTGAAGTTGCAAGTTGATACTTTGTTGGTTCACTTTCTTTGTTGTTGTGAAAAATTTGGCCTTTGAAAGATTGTGGGATCGCTTCTTCTCCCATTTTCCTTGAGTGCACATGGTTGAAGGTGATATCACCCCATCTTCCTTTTAATTTGCATTATTTTTTTAATAGTATAGAATATTGATGTTCAACGTATTGCTTGGTATTGCTATTTAAATATCTTTATTTATCATATTTCTCCAATTGTTTATATCTTAGCTATCCATGGAGGTGGAAATACCAAAGCGGGGGATTGACTTTTGTAGTCCTCTAAACACAACCAAAACATTTTTCCATCTTCTGTGTGCAGGTTCTCCTTGAGGTGAAGATCTTGAAGATATCAACTCGTGGGTAGGAAAGTGTGCTTCCCTCAGCCTTCTTTGTCATTTTATAATTAGACTTAGTCTTAGTGTTCTTCTTGATATTCTGTTATTTTTCTATTTTTTCTTTGTCATTACATCAAGCTGCATCCATTAGGTCGTTAGTAAGTTTTCCTTAATTTTTTAACTATACTTTATGTTTTCAATATGTATAGATGCCATCGCACTGTGTTGTCATTTGTGTCCCACATTGTATTCCTTTGGTAGTGAGTTACCTAAGTCATAGTTCAAACTTTGGAAACTTTCTCACCTGACTTCTTGAAACATTCGGGATTGTATAAGGACAACAATGACCTGGTTGCTCTTCCTTTTAGCCTTTAAACTTTAAAATTTCACAAAATAATTCTGTTAGCTTGAGGTAGATCAAGGAAGCCTATTATTCTAGACCCTCCTGTGACCTAGGGTCCTAAGCAGTTGGTCCCCTTCCTCTACATTTTGGTGAACCCGACGTGAACTATTTTGGTTTTTGATGACAATGCAGGAGCACAAACTCAATCAACCAAACTCATCTTGACAAAATCTCAACCAATTTCTCACATGTCTTTATAACGAGGACTCATTTTCCCTTCACAAAACTCTTGTTTCATAACATCAAAACAGAGATTAAGGAAATGCAATTCTTGTTGAACCTTCAAATTTCCATAAAAAACACCAAATTGACTATCCCAATCCCTTTCACCAACAGAAACAACTCAAACATGTGAAATTTCCCAAGTAGATTGTCCTAAACAGTAATTAGGCCCATTTAGATCACATCAATAACACAACTACACATCCCCAAGTCCATCCCTCCTTTCTAATATTACAAACAAGTGTAAGTAAGTCTACACAACCATAAGAAACCATCTCCCACAATTTATGCATGTGATTTCATCAAACACTTATCCAAAAGAATTCATTTTTTACTCCTAAAGCTGACTATCACAAACCTGCCATGCAAGATCAGTATACAAAAGAACATAAAACCTTTTAATCCACCAAACCCTATTTAGTGAGGGCTCAAAACACACCAGTTCAACCTTTTAAGTATCAACCACCCAAGTAGAACTTCTTTTGCATCATCAAAACACAAAATTTTCACTAAACACTGTCAATTTCCAGATTTTTATGCAAATAACAGACCCAGGGCATCATTGTTTCACATGCCAACCCTTATCTTTTGGTATGAATCTTTGAAATATGAAATAATATGCAAAAATAATTCTTCTTACCAAAAATTAGGATTTTTCACCAAGTAGAATGGAAGAAACTCAATTTTGATTACCCATTGTTACCCTAGACCAGGGTTTCTACCCGCCTAAACAAAATTTGCTATAACTTACACAAAATAGAGTGGATTTTTATGAAACCAGATGTAGCTTAAAGTAGCCTCAAAGGGAATTGGCTTCCAATGGAGGAGGATTGGATTCAAGCACAAAATATGGCCGTACAATGGCCTGAAAATAGAAAATTACAGGAAAATAATAGAATAACAGTATTTTTCATTGAAATTCTTCTTCATACATCATTTCCCAATCTTCCTCGAAATTTGTGAGGCTTTAAAATGCCTTTATAGAGTTTTTCCAACTTCCCCAACTAAAATAAATTGTTTCAAACTACCCAAGACCCTTGGCCTTCCACTTTTGCATCTTTTTTGCATTTTTGCAATTACATCATTTGGCAATTTTTACAATTTTTGCAATATCTTAAAATTGAACTCCTAACAACCTTCTAGGACCTATAACACACTCAAAATGATCTAATTGATCTTATTAAAACATTAGGACATCATATTTAAATCAAAACTAGAAGTTTCCTCATGGAGGCATGTTCATGCTAGGGTGCTCCTTCACCATTCTCTCTGGCCAAAAATAATTCCAAGTCCTCTTGGATTGAATATAACAAGCCTTCATCATTAATATTCCTCCTTGCGGTCTTCTTTTGCCTACTTCTTTCATCTTCATCTTTGGTTTGAGTTGGTATATGCCAACTTGTTTCCACTTCATCTTGTCTCTGTGAATATGCTCCTTCATGCCCTGATGTGTTTCAATCTCCCTTTGTCCTTCTCCTATCTGCTGCATCTTGATATTCAAATGGTTCCTTGTCCAAAACATTAGCACAACAAAGAAATGATACATTGTTTCTACCACAATACTTCCATCTTTCTTCAACTCTTTGTAAATCTCCATGATCAATTCATCCTTGATCTTCTCTTTTGCCAATCTTGACACCAACTCAATATTTTCTCCCTCTGAGATCAGGTCCTTTATCTCTACTACACCTTCATCTTCATGCTTGGGAATGGCTGCAAACACTTCATCCATGAATTCTTCTTTTGCATCTTCAAACACTTCTTCCTCTATTTTCTTCATTTGTCTTCTCCTTTTGACTATCTTCTTAATGGGCCATACAACTTTCCTTTTCACTGTCAAATGCCAACTGAATTCTTGTCTAAGCAACTGCTCCATCCTTAACTAGGACTCTTGGAACTCCAAATCCAATCTTCTTATGTATTGCTTTAATGCCGCTATCTCTCTATCAAACTTCTCTTGCCTCTTTCTCTCTTTTCTTCTTTCCTCTGCCTGCAAATTCCTTCTCAGCAAGTCCATCTTCACAATCAAGTCTCTCCTTGCTTCCACTTCACTTTTCCTCACCTAGGTCTTTCCACTTTTCATCTACCTAATCTCTTGGCCACCAACCTGTACAAAACCACAAACACACAACCACAAAACTCTCTTCCCAGACCTTTTAAGCTTTGATACCAAACTGGTGACAAATCAGGAGCACAAACTCAATCAACCAAACTCATCTTGACAAAATCTCAACCAATTTCTCACCTATCTTTACAATGAGGACTCATTTTCCCTTTACAAAACTCTTGTTTTAGAACATCAAAACTGAGATTAAGGCAATGAAATTCTTGTTGAATCTTCAAATTTCCATAAACAACACCAAATTGATTGTCCCAATGCCTTTCACCAACAAAAACAACTCAAACATGTGAACTTTCCCAAGTAGACTGTCCTAAACATCAATTAGGCCCATTTAGATCACATCAATAACACAACTACACATCCCCAAGTCCATACCTCCTTTCTAATATTAAAAAAAAGTGTAATTAATTCTACACAACCATAAGAAACCATCTCCCACAATTTATGCATGTGATTTCATCAAACACTTATCCAAAACCATTCATTTTTTACTCCTAAAGGTGACTGTCACAAACTTGCCATGCAAGATCAGTATACAAAAGAACATAAAACCTTTTAATCCACCAAACCCTATTTAGTGAGGGCTCAAAAGACACCAGTGAAACCTTTTAAGTCTCAACCACCCAAGTAGAAGATCTTTTTCATCATCAAAACATAATTTTTTCACTAAACATTGTCAATTTCCATATTTTAATGCAAATAACAGACCTAGGGCATCATTGTTTCACATGCCAACCCTTATATTTTGGTCTAAATCTTTGAAATATGAAAGAATATGAAAAAATAATTCTTCTTACCAAAAATTAGGATTTTTCACTTAGTAGAATGGAAGAAACTCAATTTTGATTACCCATTGTTACCCTAGATCATGGTTTCTACCCGCCTGAACAAAATTTTCTATAACTTACACAAAATAGAATGAATTATTATGAAACAATATGAAACTTAAAGTATAATCATAGGGAATTGACTTAAAATGGAGGAGGATTGGATTCAAGCACAAAATATGGCCGTACAATGGCCTAAAAACAAAAAAATATAGGCAAATAACAGAATAACAGTATTTTTCATTGAAATTCTTCTTCATACATCATTTCCCAATCTTCCTTGAAGTGTGTGAGGCTTCAAAATTCCTTTATAAAGGGTTTTCAACTTCCCCAATTGAAATAAACTGATTCAAACTACCCAAGCCCCTTGTCCTTCCACGTTTGCATCTTTTTTGCATTTTTGCAATTACATCATTTGACAATTTTTACAATTTTTGTAACATCTTAAAATTGAACTCCTAACAACCTTATAGGACCTATAACATACTCAAAATGATCTAATTGATCTTATTACAACATTAGGACATCATATTTAAATCAAAAATAGAAGTTTCCTCATGGAGGCATGTTCATACTAGGGTGCTCCTACACTAGTTTTGTTTTGTAGTGTTGAAGGAATATTCTCTTGTGTTCTAGGTGTATTATAGGTGTGTGCATTGGAAGGTGCCTAACCTTACAACCCAACCTACAACCCCTAGTAGTGTAGTTAGAGGAGTCCCTAAACATTATGGAGAGAGTTATAGAATAGGTCACTATCTAATTGTTAAACCTTTGGGGTCTTCTAAGAAAGTTTTTTTTAGTGTATGTAGAAGATCAATTCTTTCATGCATATTCCCATCCTATTTGTGTAGCCTATGAGTGGGTCTCCTGCTATAACCTTTACATCGTAGAGATTTCTTATGAATGTAAATAGAGAACCCTCTCCTCTATGCATTCCAGCTCGTATCAACATGAATACTATGACTAGTTTTCTTGTTGATCCTATGTGCTAAGTTAATGTTATTACAGAGGAGATTATGCTAATAAAATTTCTACATAAGAATGGGTATGATGAATCTAAGAGCACAATACATACACATGATGGGATTTTTGTCCCCCCCATTGGTTCCATCACCCTTTTAGTCATGGTAGGGCCCAAGACTGTGAATGCCCTTTATGATATCATCCCAAATTTTGACTTATTCAGAGTGAAGCTAGGCATCCCTTGGCTAGTTTTCATAAATACAGTCCCTTCAATGATCCATAAATGTTTAAAATTATCTCATGAGGGCTCAATGCCCATTGTGCATGAAACTGGGTATAAACCCCTAGTGTCATGTGGGGCCTATTCATTAGATCACTTCTAGCCTACTCCTATTTGTCCACTTCCTCCAAGAACGGACCTATTGTATCACACTTACATAAAATACAAGAATGGGTCCATAGTGCCAAAAGTGACCTATCCTGCTTCCCCTTATGATATTTCGGTTAAGGCTTCTATGATCGCGCAACAACAGGGTACCTCTTTCTCCTCTCAAAAGGGGAAGGGGATGTCTACTCACGGTTAGGATCCTTCCTCTTCTTTTGTTGTTTCATCTGCTTTCACCTCTCACCCTATTGCAACGTCTTCGACTTCTGTCTCCATGCGTTTCACGGGGATTTTGATGGTGCCCACTTGGGGGAAGGGCAAGCGTTAGGTGTTTGACCTTCTTGTCTTGCCCACCGTTCCTTGGTCTATCATATATGGTAAGCGAAAGGGTCCTTATGGAGTTACCTCTACATCTTGACCTCCATGGCCTCCTACTACTCGTACCCCTAGGGTAGCGAATGGTAAGAGGCCCACTGCTGAGGTGCTTGAGTCTACTTTGCTAATTTTTACCTCTATTTTTGCATCGCTTCCTCCTGCTCCTGTCTAGGAGTCACTCCATCCATCGACAATGGCTATGATGGACACTACCATGGTAGAATATGAGCCTTTTTCTCCTCAAGCCATAGCTTCCAGCTCTTGGAATTGAAGAAATTTCCTTGCACATGAGCATAAGCACTAGAGAAAGGCTCTGCCTGTTGAGTAGGGTTCCTTGCAGAAGGCCGGAGGGGAGATGACAACCCCTATTTTGGTATCTCCTACTATGTCCTCCTCTTCTTCCCCTCCTACATCAGTTCCCATCACCTCGATCTTGCTTTTGACTCCCTCGTGAGCAAAAATGACCCTCACCCTAAGAGGGTGCAAGTGTTCATTAATCCCTCAATTGAGCCTCCTCTTCTAATGTCCCTTTTAGACATCCCGCCTTTTCCTAAGCCCATGGATCTGTCGAATACTTTGGTGGTTTCCACTGTAGTTCTATACTCTTCTTCCTCTCCTTCCACTTCTTTTGTGGGAATATCGTATACTCTGATGAAGTGCAAGATGGAGGATGACCCTACTTCTAATGGGGGTTAGAAGAAAGGATCGCCCTATTTAGGAGACGATTCTACTTTGGCTTGCGTCATCCTAGTGATAGAGGTAGCCCACACATCCCCCGAGTTTGTCATTTCCCTTGAGTCTTTCGGTGAGGTCAGTAGTGGATCTCAGGTGCCTCCTTCCTTGCCCACCCATTTGATACATGGCAGTCCCATCAAGTTTATGTTTAACTCAGTGGACGATGTCTTGGATTTGTCGCAATTTTTGCAAAATCAATGACCTTTACCTCACAAGAGTTGACCAAAGAAGACCTCGATGGGCCTTCTTCCTTAGCTCTTGCTGTAGGAGAGTCATAGGGTTCTCCCCTTGCTATCCCTCCCTTTTAGGCTCATCCACCTCTCCCTATAATGATCTAGATTGGGAGAACAATGACCTATTGGTTGAGGAGGACTAGGAGAGCACCTCTTCTTTATCTATAGATTAGATTTGTGTGTGTGTTGTGTTTCCCCCATAATTTTTTTGTGTTCCTTGAGGGCCCTTGTCCCTCTTGTAGGTGCTTGGATACAAGAGTGTTTTGTGTCATAAAATTCTTCTATTTGTTACATAATTCTTCTATTTTTTGTGACTTGATTTTTGACAATTGGGGACGATGCAAAGTGTTGGGGACATTTAGGCCTCCCTTCCATGTTGACCCAATTTTTTTATTTTGTTTTCATGTACCCTTCTTCATGATCTGATATAGTAGGGAATTGATGAAATTTCATATGTATATTATATCATATCTATCTATCTATATCTATGATTAGTTCTAACCCCGAAATATCAAATATCGTTGTCTCTTGATTTCTTTGTCTTTCCTTTCTTTTTTATCTTTCTCTCTTCTTTGCTTGCTTCTTGATGTTGTGGTGCCTATGTTTTTTCCATGACATGTGTGACAATATTTCCACATCTACATCTTGTCATGTATCATGGGCCATGACGTCTCTCCATGTTCTTCCTTTCCTTAGGATGCCACGTGCTCCTTCAATTTGCATGCACCATCCTAAGGGGGGGGGGGCTACCTCTTTGATTTTTGATAAGGTGTATTCAATGGCCAATGAATGCCTTGCTGAAAATATTCAAATTTTTCAAAAATTTCATCCTTCAAAAAGGATCCCCCTTAGTAATATTTTCTTCCAAAATCAAATTCGTAACAAAAAGAACTAAGAATTCACCTTTGAGGAGGCTATTCCTCTTTTTTTTTCAGATTCCTTTATGAAAGAGAATCTTTCAAAATGATTCCTTGATGATAGGATCATTTACAAAAAATGTCATCGCTTTTCAAACAGAGTGTCCCTTGAGCAGACCCCTCTTTCTTTTGAAGGGTTCCCGAGGGATCCCTTTGAAAGCTTCTCCTTCAATTGTTTGTTTTGAGATATGACTGTCTATTTCTTTGTGTGAAATTTTGCTTGCCTAACATGTTTTTTCTATGGATTAACATGTTTCCTTGTAGGTCCAAGCTCTTGCGAGGGTCAATTAGACTTTGTAGAGCCTTTCACATCTAGCCTCCCTCAGGATTGAGCACCTATGGCACCTCCTTTGTAGGACTGAGCACCTGTGAAGTATTTTCATTTTGTAGGACTGAGCACTTATAGAACCCTTTGATCATCTTTTGCAGGACTGAACACCCGTGGAGCCAACTCTGTAGGACTGAGCACCTACGTAGCCTTTTGTTCACCTTCCATAGGACCGAGCACCTACGAATTTTTTTTTCAAATCTCCATAGGATTGAGTACCTGTGGAGCCCTCTCTCCTACACTTGAGTTTGTCAGATTGCAGTCTGCTTCCTCGATAGTTTAGGTATACATTTCTCAGATTTCTCTCTACTTTACTGTGCATTCACTAAAACTTATGCTCACTAAAGTGGGGGAAAAATCTAATGGAATGAATTTGCACCCCCTTGCAAATTCCTCATTTATGCTACCTCCTATCTTAAAAGATTACACTTGATAATGCAATTCATATTTCTGCCATCTTACCTTGTCCACTTGGCAGCTATTTTACATGTCAGTGGGGGATATTATGTAGGGGATGCTAGCACGACACGCTACCATCCTAATAATATTCTTTCCTTTGGAATCCATAGAGGTGTTGCACTCCTCCATTGGATGTGAAGTGTAACATATCTTGCCCTCTCGACTGACTTCAACAGACTCCTTTGCCTCCATTTTTCCTTCAAATGGCTATCTTCTCCATTCAACTCATCTTCTTCATATTCCTCTTGATCATTCTCACCATTTTTACACACTTCTCATTCACTTTTAGCTCCTTCAAGCTCTACCACCTTCATTGAAGCTGAAAGTTGATACTTTTTTGGTTGACTCTCTTGGTTATTGCAACAACATTGGCCTTTGAAAGCTTACAAGCTCGCTCCTCCCATTTTCCTTGAGTGCACGTAATTGAAGGTGATATCACCCCATCTTTCTTTTTCTTTGTATTATCATTTTAATATCATAGAATATTTTTGTTCAATGTATTGCTTGTTATTTCTATTTCAATATCTTTCTTTATCATATTTCTCCAATTGTTGCTATCTTGGCTACCCATGGAAGTGGAAACACCAATGCGGGGGACTGACTACAATAGTCCTCTAAATAGAGCCTCAACATTTTTCTATCTTCTATGTGTAGGTTCTCCTTGAGGTGAAGATCTTGAAGATATCAACTCATGGGTAGGAATGTGCACTTTCCCCACCCTTATTTGTCATTTTGTAAGTAGAATTAGTCTTAGTGTTTTCAATATTTGTTATTTTTCTATTCTCTGTCTCTGTCATTACATCAAGTTGCATCCATTAGGTTGTTAGTAATTTTTTCTTATTTTTTGATTGTACCTGACCCTTTCTATTTAAATGGATGCCAACACCCCATTGAGATGCTAGTGCACTGCATTGTAGTCCTCTGACAGTGATATTCTTAAGTCATAGTCAACACTTTGGAAACTTGCTCACCTGAATTCTTGAAACATTCGGGCTTGTATAAGGACATCAATGACCTAGTTCCTCTTCCTTTCAACCTTTAAACTTTAAACTCTCCCAAAAAAGTTTTGTTAGCTTGAGGTAGATCAGGGAAACCTATTATTCTAGACCCTCCCATGACCTAGGGTCTTGAGCGGTTAGTCCCTCTCCTCTACACCTACCAAAATGGTTTGAGTGAGAGGTCTGTGTAAATTAATAGTAGAGAATAAATCAAAAATGAAAGAGGAAACTTCTATGGTATTATTAGTCAACCTTCATGATGAAGGGTTTACTAATGTTGCTTATTATCTCATTTATGGGGAGTGCTCTGATCACTTTTCCTAAAAATAAAACAAGAATCTTAAACTAAAGGAAAATAAATATGTAATTTTGGATGACACCTTACATAAGAGATCATTGGATGGTACATTTTGGATATGTGTGGAAAAAGATCAACAAAATAATTTTTTGGAAATTATTTTATAATAAAGCATGTGGGATGAATTTATCCTCATCTATGTCTGACTTTAAGATATTGAGATAATGCTATTATTGGCTAGGGATGTTCAAGTATGCATATTACTGGATATCTAAATGTGAGAAATGCAGAAAAGTCATTGAAAGATCTCAATTGGTAGTACTTCCTTTGAGACCTATGGTAATAGAAGAGTCATTCCAACAATGGAGTTTAGATTTTATTGGGCCTCTAAGTCCACAATATAGTGTTAGACATACACCACATCCTTACTACCACTAACTACTTCACCATATGGGTAGAAGACATACATATTAAGCATACGACTTCATAAGTTTTCTGTGATTTGATATAAGAGAACATTTTGGTTAGGTTTTCCACTCCACAGAAGTTGGTGACTATCAATGCAACTAGCTTTTCATCAAATTAAATATCCCTCCTCTATTATGAATAAGGAATCAAATTGTCCCACTCTTTAGATTATTATCCATAAGGGAATGGGAAAGCATAATCTAGTAATAATAATCTAGTTGTCATCATGAAGAAATTGGTTTATAAAAATCAAAGGAATTGACATAAGAAATTATATGAAGCACTATAGGCTGATTGGATCACACCTAAAAGAGCAATATGGATGTTTCCATTTGAACTGGTGTATGGAATAGGTAATGTGTTACCTTTGACTCTAGAATTATCTATCATCAAGTTATAGACTGCTATTGAAGATCAAGAGTTCCAGAACTCTTTGGAGAAAAGAATTATGTATCTCACTAAAATTGAAGAACAACAAGAAGATATGGTGGAAAAATCACTATACATCAGGCTAGAGTTAAGAATATATTTGATGAAAAATCTCTACCTAGAAGTTTTATGATAAGAGATTTGGTATTAGTTTGGGATAAAAGAAGAGAGCCCAAAAGAGCTCATAAGAAGTTTGATTCTTTATGGAAAGGTCCCTTCAAAATAACTCAAATATGTGGCTCAAATTCATTTAGATTATCTTATCTTGATGATACACCATTTCCTATTCCATAAAATGGGCAAGATCTAAAGCTATATGAGATTTTAATGCCACCATGATTTTCCCCTATAAATATTAGGTTAGAGGTTTTGGCTTTCTCCTTTGGTTTCTTTCTTTAAATCTTATTTTGTAGTTTTTGGTTTATTACATTTTTCTATCTTGTAAGTGTTCACTCTATGGCCCAATGTGTAAGACACTGATCTATTATTTTGGGTTCTTTCATATCCTTCGTAGTCTTGATCCCTATCTAGAGCCAATTGTTACCATATTTTTAAACACCCTTCTAAAAACTATGTAATTTTTTGCAAATATGCCTTATCATAAATTTTTGGCTTATTAATTAGTTTCCGGAAAC
The DNA here is from genome assembly GCA_007258455.2 of Sequoia sempervirens. Lineage (NCBI taxonomy): Eukaryota > Viridiplantae > Streptophyta > Pinopsida > Cupressales > Cupressaceae > Sequoia > Sequoia sempervirens. Next base: position 231,118,992 of record VDFB02000007.1, read on the forward strand.
ATTTCAAGTTCCACCTTGTTTCATCATGTTGCCTTTATAATTAAGCCTAATTTTTCTCTTCATTTAGCTTATTCAAAGGTTATTGAAACTTTATTTGTACCCAAAGTGGTTATCACAACCTAATCAAATGCAAACATCAAAGAAAGACTAAATATTTGGCCAAATTATCAAAGTTTTGAAACTTTATATAAGTTTTAAAACCTCCAATGATTTTTGATGAGGTTTTCAAAACCTTCCTTTTATTTGATTGTATAATGTTCCTAGATTTAAAAAGTAAAAGTGGTTCTTAAAAGGTGTCATTGTAAAATTCTTAAGAAATTTAAAGTTTAGAACTTTATGTAGGTTTCGAAACCTATGTTGGGCCTCAACAAGGTTGTCAAAATCATGACTATAGCCAAAATCAATCACATTGTAAAGATTGAGTTTTTTTCAAGGATGTCTTAACAAAGAATTTTTGACGAGGAAAAGGTGTTTAAACCTTTGTTGGAATTTGACAGGGTTGTTGAAACTGATCAATTCTCTGAAAATCCCTCAATAACCATTCTCATTTAAAATTTCAAAATGTCAGAGTTTGGCACAAGATGGGAAAGCTCACACACAACAATGATTAAGGGTATCATTAATATCCATCGAATATTTTTAGAAATTGATTGTAGGTTCCTATATAGGAATTATGCTACCTAAAGATCTCATTTTAAAAAGCATTTGGAGATGGATTTTTCTAGAGACAAAAGGGAAAAATTGTAGAGAAGTGTGAGTAAAACCTCTTGCAGAACTTGAGCCTAATACATAGGTATTGTCATTTTGTTCCTAAGATTTAACTTGTCATAAAATATAGGAAAAATATGGTAGATTTGGAAGAATTGGATATTGTTTGGGTAACCCACATAAGTGAATTCAATTATTTTTAGGCACAAATTATGTCTTTACTCATTAGAATTTTATTCACCATAAAATTTTAAAATTTGGGCTATGAAAAATTTTCAAGCTTGTCAATCACATTACTAAAAATTGGGGACACAAAATTAGGGCATATTAACTTAGAAAAATTCTAGGAAAGGATTGGGAAAGAAGACATGCTCCCGATTACTCAACATTTGATTGAAAGTAGATTGTTACAAGTTGTGGCCTTTCCTACAATAGTGAAATATACTAACTTGGTCTTGGAATGCATTAATCATTACGAACCCAAAGCTAGAGAAATCAAAATGAATGACATTGAGTTGGTGGTAAAGATCAACAGAGATTCCTTCACTTCATGCCTGAAACTACCAGATAGAGACATATGGGAATTTTTATTTTACTTCCTCTTTTCAAAATTTTCAAGAAAAGAAAGGGCAGTACAAGAATGTTACTGCCCAAGAGTAGTTCACTACACCAAAAAGAGGCAAATCCTAATTTCCCAAGAAGCTGCATAGAACCCAGTTTGTAAATAAAATTTATGATATAATTATGCTCCTACATTGGTTGAGAGGTAATGAAATAGCCCATGACTTTGAAGATTGGATGTACTTCTTCATACAGATAGTTATTCACGGTGAGTCATATTTGGATTGGGCTCAACTTATATGTGATCAACTGCATACAATTATTATTCACTTTCCACTCAAAAAGTTTTTTTGCATGTCTTCCTACTTGTTCTGCGCTATTGTCTACACAATACCTTGGCTAGGCTTGATACCAATTGAAGTCCAAGATTAGGATCCTCATATCTATGACTATTATGATAAGCTCTAGTTAGAGAGGAGTTACAAGAATTTTAGAAGGGTGAATGATGTTTTTACCATGGCAATGGTGAGAGAGATACAAGGAGATGTTGGTTAGACAATATATCCCAAGGCTACATAATTGATTAACACCCATGTTATCCATTTCATCCAATTCCAAAGGTTTACCTACATTAGGGTTGGGGTTTTTGATGGAATACATTAGGGTTGGGGTTTTTGATGGGGTTTTGAGAAAGTGCATAATATGTTAACCAACAAATAGCTAAATAGTTAAAGGAATTTCATTTCATTACAATAAGTTTAAATAGTTTTATGTAGATTGTATTATCAATGTTTCCATAGAATATAATCTTAAAAAAAAATCTTGTTAAAGTTCCTTTTGAGAATAAGCATTCTTTATTTGGTTTAAATTTTTCATTAGAATATGACACCTAAATTAATTCTATGGATAGTCTTAGAAATCAACATGGTTGATATGAAATTAATTGACTAAAGTTCTATACTTGACATCCTGTTATATTTTTGCATCATTGGAAAAGAACTTGTGTCTTCTTTACATTGGGTGTTATTAGGAACTTAGATAAATATTTTTCATAGAAAAGGAAGAAAATCTTCTTCCTTTTTCATGGTTAGAAAAATATGGCCTCATGGGTGTGGTGAAAACCACACAACCCCAAACATAAAAATTGAAAAAACACTCATAATGAAACATTAAAAGAAAAAATCTTAGATGAATATATCTACTAATAGAAACTAGTCATTCAAAACCCAATTTACATTTCAAAGAAAATATTTGAAAAACAAACTTGAGGAAAAATAAATAATAGAAATCAATCTAACAAACATCATGAATAAATACTAACATTAAGAGAAAAAAACATCTCCCGCTCCTCTCTCCCACTCTTTTTTGAATTGACTATGTGCACGGTTGACTATGTGTCAGAGTACCTCTCATTCCCCCACTCCTATCCCCTTCTATCTAGATTCTCCCTTTTGCACATGTGACATCATCTTTGGGTCCCTCCCATGTGTTGTCTACTTCTAGGGATCCCGTGATTCCTGTCCTGCCTACTTTCGAGGTGCCAACATTTCCTGTGTCCCCATTGTCTAAGGGTTGGAAATATGTGTTCACTCATAAGAGCTTGATGCAAAGCAGGAGCACACAAAACTTTCAACCAAACTGAACTTGACAAAAGCTCAACCAATCTTGCTTGTCCTTACAATTAGGACTCATCCAAACTTCACAAACTCTTGATTCCAAAGCACTCAAACTGAAAACAAGGAACCAAACCACTCATTGATTCCTCAAAACACCTTAGCAACATCAAAATTTTTTAACCCAAACCCATTCATCAACTCAAACAACTCACATATGAGAACTTAAAAAAAAATAGACCATCCTAATCAACATATTAGGCTTCTGATGATTCTACAATTTGATATGTAACAATAATGGAATCTCATGGATTTCCACCTTGGTTAAAAGGAATACAAAATCATCAATAGAAGCCTCTACAAATGATTTCATGGCCTTTCAAAATAGATGTTAACTCACTGAACAACTACTGTCCTATTTAGGACTGTGATAACTCTGCCAATACAGGGAAATCAGTTAAATGGATTCAAATTCTTATCAATCCACCAATATTAATGCCTCAAAAAAGTTTAAACATTCCTGCACAAAAAATTTATACCATTCCCCATTCTTTATACATGATATTTCAACAAACACTTACTTTAAACCTTCAATTTTGATTCCAATCTATGACTGTCATAAAATTGTCTGCATAGATTAGTGTAAAAATGGACACAAAACCATTTAATCCACCAAACCTTATCTTAAGAGGAATCTAAGTACATCAATGCAACCCTTTAGAATACTTTCACCCAAGTATAATTCCATTTACTTCATCAAAACACAAAATATTCACAAATCTTAGTCAATTACATGACTTTTATGCAAAAACAGTCCTAGGGCATCATCAATTCAATTGCTAACCTTTCTCTTTCAGTTTGTAACTTTGGAAAATGAAAGATTATTCCAAAATAATCCTTCTCACCAAAAATTAGAATTTCCCACTGAGTAAAATGGAAGAAACACAAATTTCTTACCCTTTGGTTACCCTAGATCAGGGTTTTAGCCGCCTGGACTGATTTGCTTACAACTTACACAAAACTTAATGGATTCTTCTGAAATCAATTGAAAAATAATGTAGATTCATAGGGATTTAATTTTCAATGGAGGAGGAGAGGTTTCAATCACATTTCATGGTTGTATAATGGCTTGCAATCAATAAAAATGCTGCAAAATGATAGTAAACTGAGATTTTTCATTAAATTTATTGTTTCTACATCATTCCTCACTCAGCCTCAAAGTTTTTTAGGCTTCAAAAAGCTTTTATAAACCAGAATCAATTCCTAAAACTAACTTTTCAACTTCCCAACCCTTCATATTCCTCTATTTGTGATATTTTGCAATTTTTACAATGTTGCAATGACAACTTTTTTTGTCAAATTGTGCAACTCTTAGACCATGTATCAAATGACACCAAAATGACTATGAATGATCTATTTAAAGCTTAAAATTGTCTATTAGACCTTATTACAACATGAGATTAACATTTTTGGATCAAAACTAGAAGTTGCCTCTTGGAGGCATTTTCATGCTAGGGTGCACCTACACCGTTCTCCCGGCCAAATAAAACCTTCCAAGTCCTCTTGGATCATCAATGCTCCTCCTTGTAGTCCTTTATTCCCTAAAACCTTCATCTTTACCTTTGGTTTGATTTGGTCAATGCCAACATGCTTCCATCTTGTCTTGTCTCTGTGAATTTTCTCCTTCATGCCCTCAAGTGTTACAATCTCCTTTTGTCCCTCCTCAAACTGTTGCATCTTAATCTGCAAATTATTCTCTATCCAAAACATTAGCATAAAAAATAAATGATACACTATTTCTACCACAATACCTCCATCTTTCTTCAAATCTTTGCAAATCTCCAAGGCCAATTCATCCTTGATCATTTCTTCATCCAATCTTGACACCTACTCAATATCTCCTTGCTCTGAAATCAGGTTCTTTATCTCTATTTTATCTTCACCTTCATGCTTGGGAATGGTTGCACTATCTTCATCCTTGAATTCTTCTTCTGCATCTTGAAACTCTTCTTCTTCTTTCTCTTTCATCTTCATTTGTCTTCTTCTCCTTTTGACTATCTTTTAAATGGGCCATACCATTTTGCTTTTTACTGTCAAATGCCAACTTGTCATCTACTTAATCACCTGTTCCATCTTCATCATGGACTCTTGGAAATCTGCATCCAACCTTCTCATCTCTTTCTTTAATACTGCTATCTCTCTATCAAATTTCTCTTGCATCTTTCTCTTTTTCCTTTCTTCCGCTGCCTACAAATTTCTTCTTAACACTTCCATCTTTTCTCTTCAAGCAAGCTTCTTCTTGCTTCCACTTTCTCTCTGCTTTCTCTGCCTCACCTAGGTCCTTTCCTCTTTTCCTTAACCTAATCTCTTGGAAGCAACCATGTTCTTCTTAACCTGTACAAACCACAACACAAAACCACAAAACACAAAACCAACTCTCTTTCTCTACCCAGACCTTTTTGAGCTCTAATACCATACTAATGCAATGCAGGAGCACACAAAACTTTCAACCAAATTGAACTTGAAAAAATCTCAACCAATCTTGCTTGTCCTTACAATTAGGACTCATCCAAACTTCACAAACTCTTGATTCCAAAGAACTCAAACTGAAAACAAGGCACCAAACCACTCATTGATTCCTCAAAAAATCTTATCAACATCAAATTTTTTTAACCCAAACGCATTCATCAACTCAAACAACTCACATGTGAGAACTTTCAAAAAAATAGGTTGTCCTAATCAGCATATTAGGCTTCCAATGATTCTTAAATTGTATATGTAACAATAATGGAATCTCATGGATTTCCACCTTGGTTCAAAGTCATAAAAAATCCTCAATAGAACCCTCTACAAATGATTTCATGGCCTTTCAAAATGGATGTTAACTAACTGAACAATTATTGTCCTATTTAGGACTGTGACAACTCTGCCAATACAAGGCAGTCAATTAAATGCATTCAAATTCTTATCAATCCACCAATATTAATGCCTCAAACAAGTTTAAACATTCCTGCACAAAATTTTTATACCATTCCCCATTCTTTATACATGATATTTCAACAAACACTTACTTTCAACCTTCAATTTTGATTCTAATGTATGACTGTCATAAAATTGCCTTGCATAGATTAGTGTACAAATGGACACAAAACCCTTTAATCCAATAAACCTTATCTTAAGAGGACTCTAAGTACATCAATACAACCCTTTAGAATACTGTCACCCAAGTAAAATTCCATTTACTTCATCAAAACACAAAATATTCACAAATCTTTGTCAATTACCTAATTTTTATGCAAAAATAGTCCTAGGGAATCATCAATTCAATTACCAACCTTTCTCTCTCGGTCTATAACTTTGGAAAATAAAATATTATGCCAAAATAATCCTTCTCACCAAAAAATAGAATTTCCCACTAAGTAAAATGGAAGAAACACAAATTTCTTACCCTTTGGTTACCCTAGATCAGGGTTTTAGCCACCTGGAATGATTTGCTTACAACTTACACAAAACTAAATGGATTCTTCTGAAATCAATTGAAAAATAATGTAGATTCATAGGGATTTCATTTCCAATGGAGGAGGAGAGGTTTCAATCACATTTCATGGTTTTGCAATGGCCTACAATCAATAAAAATGCTGCAAAATGATAGTAAACTGATATTTTTCATTAAATTTATTGTTTCTACATCATTCCTCACCCCTAGCCTCAAAGTTTGTGAGGCTTCAACAAGCTTTTATAAACCATACTCAATTCCTAAAACTAACTTTTCAATTTCCCAACCCTTCATATTCCTCTATTTGTCATATTTTGCAATTTTTACAATGTTGCAATGACAACCTTTTTTGTCAAATTGTGCAACTCTTACACCATGTATCAAATGACACAAAAATGACTATAAATTACCTATTTCAATCTTAAAATGGTCTATTAGACCTTATTACAACATGAGATTAACATTTTTGGATCAAAACTAGAAGTTGCCTCTTGGAGGCATTTTCATGCTAGGGTGCACCTGCACCAGAGCCCGACTCCTAAGGGTTCTCTTCCTTGTCCTGATGCAGAGGTTTCTATCTTAGGTAATGAGTTCTCCATTCCTCAAGCTATTAGAAATAGGATATTTTTGTCCATGGAGTTGGGGTGGTGGGTAAGTTTCTTTCCTTCTGGCCCTTTGTGGATCTGGTTCAAAGGTGGGTTGCTACAAAATCATGCTTTAAGGGTAGTGTTGGTGTTTGAGCCATGGATGGTGGCCTTTTCCTCTTCAAGTTTACAGCCGAGGAAGATTTTGTCTCTATACTTTCATCAGGTCCCTATGTCTATGGGAAGCATGGGCTGTGCTTATGTTGTTGGAAGTCGGGTTTCAATCCTGATGTCAACCTCTGCAAGTCAGCCCCTATTTGGATTCGCCTCCCCAGTATTCCTCTGGAGTACTGGGATGACTCCATCTTTTAGTGCATTGAGGATTCTCTGGCTCAGTTCATCACCTCATACTCTATCACCAAATCCATGTCTAGGTTAGTTTATTCTCACTTTTGCGTCAACATTGATGTCAATAAGACCTTACCCAACTCTGTGAAGCTTTTCTCTATCTTTGGGTCTTGGGTTCAACCGGTTTGTTATGAGAATGCTATGATATAATTTCAGAGATGTGCTAAACCGGGTCACCTTATCATGGATTGCAAATCCTCGATAAGGCATGACCCCTGTCTCAGCACTCCTTCAGTGGAGACTCCCTCTTATGGCTTCCCCTTTGAATATGATCTTCTTAAGATTATTGAGTCCCCGTCCAAGCCTATGTCTATTGACTCTGTGGTCTTCGTGGTGTCAATGGATGTTCCATTTGGTGTTGCTTTGGGTTCCATTGGTTCCCATCCTAGTAGTGCTTAAGACTTCAGTGATTCTTCAGAGTTATCTCTCTCTCCAAAATATGTGGAGGAAGGTGAAATCCAGGATGAAGTCAAGAAGAAAGTTCCACCTTGTCTAGGATAGGTTGAGGAGAATGTTGTATCTTAGGTGCATACTGTGGAAGAAGAGTTCTAGTCAAATCCTAAGAAGAAGGGTAAGAAAAAGAAAGCGTATGTGGGTGGTGACTCCAAGATAGGTAGACCTAACTAGCGGTTGACCAAGCATACAGAGACAACAAAAGAAATCATGATAGGTAAACAGAGGACATTGGAGGTGTCCTCAAATAAAAATCATAAATGAAAGTCCTATCTTGGAATGTTAGAGGGCTAAATATCCCCCACAAGTAGCTGGCTCTGAATAATTATGTTCTGGAACATAAGGTTGATATATTACTTCTTCAAGAAACTAAGATGAAGAAAACTAATTTTGAACCCATTGCCAAGTTTATTTGTCCAAATGTTCTATTTGCTTGTAGTGATGCTGATGGGGTGTCTAGTGGTTTTTCTATTTTATGGAATCCCAATCGGTTCTCTGGCTCTGAACTATTCCAAAATAGGAATAGCCTAGGCATAAAGTTCTCCAATACTGGGGGTTCCTAGTTCTTGAGAAATGTTTATGCTCCTAATATTAGGAATGCAAGGAAAGCCCTTTGGCAGGAGATTTCTAACTAGATCTTGGCTAACAAGGATGGCCATTGGCTAGTGGTAGGATATTTTAACTCCCCCCTTTACCTGTCAAAGAAGTGTGGAGGTTTGATTGATTATTCTAATAGTATATCTGATCTGGCCGACTTTCTAAATTGTACTGGTTTGGTTGATATTGGCCTGCAGGGCCAGTCATTTACCTAGTCTAATCAATGCCTTGGGGCTGACCTAATCCAAGTCTGCCTTGATAGATTCCCTTTTTCTCCCAATTGGACTACTCTTCTTAATGCTAATTTGCTAGCTCTCCCTAGAACGGTCTCAGACCACAATCCTCTATTGTTACTCCCAAATGACCACTCTGATGTTGGTCTATTCCCTTTCTGATTTGAAATCATGTAGAATTCCCACCCAGACTTCAGGAACAAGGTTGCTACCTAGTGGAACATCCTAGTGCATGGCTCCCCTATGCTCAGACTCTCTTAAAGACTCAAACATATCAAATATATGGTTTAAGGGTGGAATAAGCATGTGTTTGGTGATGTGTTTCATCAAAAATAGGTCGTGGCAGAAAAAATTGGTGAGTTACAAAAAACAATGGAAGAAGGTGATAATAGTATTCTGACAGGCCAATAGGAGAAGGAGGAGTGATTGGAATGGGAGAAAATTTTGAAGAAAGAAGAGGTTTTCTGGAAGCAGAAGTCCTGAATACAGTGGCTTGCTGAGGGGGACCAAAACACTTCCTTCTTCCATGTGTCAACTCTTAAACAAAGAAAGAGGAATCAGATTAAAAAACTAAAGAATGAGGTTGGGGATGAAGTTACTAATCCCTTACTGATTGGTCTTTTAACTGCTAATAACTTTCAACAAGCTTACTCGCTTCCTTTAGAGGGTCATGCCCCTAGGTTGGTGGATTTTCTATTGGAACCTCTCCCTACTCCTATAGGCCATGAGTATAATTCTTCAATTTTTTGGGAAGTTTCTTTTGAGGAGGTTAGATCTGGTGTGTTTAGTATGGGTCTCTATAAAGCCCCTAGGCCCAATGGTTTCCCCCTGGATTTCTTCCAAACCTTTTGGGAAATTGTGGGGGAGGACCTTACCCTTGCTACTAGGGATTTCTTCAACTCTGGTAAACTGCTTAAAAAACTAAACCACACCTTCATAGCTTTGGTCTGTAAATTTGAAGACCCTCTGACCATGCTTGACTTGTGGCCTATTAGTCTTTGCAATACTATTTATAAGATCTCAATTTTTTTGGTGAATCGGTTGAAACCCCTCTTAGAGAGCATGATCGGCCCTAGTCAAAAAGGTTTTGTACCAGGCTGACATATTTTAGATGTTGTTTTATCCACCCATGAAACTCTTCATTCTATGTATAGGTGTAACAACCCTAGCATGAATTTTAAGCTGGACATTTCCAAAGCTTATGATAAAGTCCTTTGGAACTTTCTCCCCAAAGTCCTTGATAATTTTTTCTTTCATTAGAAATTTATCAATATCATTATGGCATGTGTCTCCATGGTGAATTATTTAGTTTTGGTCAATGGTGTGTCCCAAGGGTTCTTTGAGGCTGGGAGGGGAATCAGATAGGGTGACCCCCTTTCTCCTTATGTATTCATTATGGTGGTTGAAGTGCTGAGTAGGAATGTGGTGAGTATGCTATTAGAGGGCTCCATCAAGGGTGTTAAACCAACCTCCACCCTTGATCCTATCACTATTCAACAATTTGTGGATGACACCATGCTTTTCGGAAAAGCTTCGGTGGTAGAAGCCAGGAAATGGAAAGGGTGCCTAAATCTCTATGTGGCTTGTTCTGGTCAATGCATCAATTATAACAAAAGTTTGATCTATTTCTTTCACTGCACTCTTGGACTGTAGGTTCATGTGACTGTAGTGTTAGGCTTTGTGAGTGCTACTCTTCCCTCATTCTACCTTGGTCATCACCTTACTGTTAAGGAAGTTACTCCCAACTTTTGGAATTTTGTTCTTGAAAAATTTCATAGAAAGCTCACTGGATGGAAGGGTTCCCTCTTGAGTCGTGTGGGTAAGCTGCAACTCCTCACTGCTGCTCTCCAAGGTATTCCAGTTTATTTCCTTTCCATGTTCAAAATTCCCAACAACATTGTTGAGAAGTTTGAGAAGATTCAAAGTGTCTTTCTATGGTCTGGTATAGAGGATAAAAAGAAGATGTCGTTGGTCAGCTGGGAGAAATTTTTCCTTCCCAAGAACGGGGGGTTTAGGCATCAGGAAAGTCCTTGCTTCCAAAAAAGGCTTTTCTTGCTAAATTGGGGTGGGACCAGTTAAGAGATAAAAAGGACTGGTGTAGAATAATGAAATCCAAATACCTGAACAACTATCCCTTAATCAGATGTATTGAGAATGATCACCCTCATGGATCTCTAGCTTGGAACAATATTTGCAAAATGAAGAAGCTTCTACTGACTGGTCTGAGATGGAAGCTAGGTAAAGGAAGTAAGATATGATTCTGGGAAGATTCCTGGCTCTTAGACTCCCCCTTGGCATACTCAAAGTTCAAAAATTTTATGGGACCTGCTTCTTGGTTTTTTGGTAGGAATGTATGTGATTATATGCATGGTTTACGAGGTGCTAGGTGTTGGAAAGATATTAGCTCCTATGGCCCTCTTTCCCCTAGCCTGCAATAACTGGAATCTTCCTTATAGGTCCTTCTCTCTCAGTATAAAATACCTTTTTTGGATGTTGAAGATGATTTCTTTTGGGCCTTGGATAGTAAGGGAAACTTGACTTCCATGACAACTTACGGTTTGTTGTTGGACAAGGGTCTACAGAGTAAGTTTTGGAAGACACACTGGACATTGAATAAAGATTTGATTTCTTGAGTTGAAGAGTGGAATGATCTTTTCCGACACCCCCTTCCCTTGGAAATTTGGAGGCAAATTCCCCCTATTATCTGCCAGTGCATCTGGAAGGAAAGGAACAATGGAGTGTTTCGTGACATTGAGAAGAGCCCAAAGGAAGTGTTTGGTTGTGGGTCAAGACTTATATCAGAAAGTCTCTCCTTTCTCAAGTGGAAACCACCAGAAATTTCCACAACTATATGGGAGATCAAGATGGCTAAATCTTGGAAAATTGAGCTTGGTATTGATTCCTTTGACAACTCTAAATCTCTTGTTAGGAAAAACATTGTTTGGAAGCCTCCAATTGAGGGTTGGTTTAAATTGAATTTTGATGACACGGCCAAGCAGAACCCTGGTCCGACCAGTATAGGTGGTGTTATAAGAGACTGTCAGGGAAACCTAGTGGTTGGGTATACTGGAGGTATGGGTATCCACTCTTCTATGGTTGCGGAGTCTCATGCGCTGCTCAAGGGCATTGATATTGTTGTCACTCTGGGCATTAAGAATCTGGAGATTGAAGGGGATTCTAAAAATATGATATATTCTATTAATTTGGGCTGGCTGCTTAGTTGGAACTTAAGGGATATTCTTCTAGATATTAATATCTTAATCTCTAATTTTGAAAGGTATCACTTGTCTCATATCTTTCGAGAAGGTAACTAGGTGGCTAATGGCTTTGCCAATTTTGGGTCCGCCTGGAAAATTTGCAAATGTTGGAAAAAGTTTGATGTTCTATTGGTGTCTATTCAAAGGTTAATCCTCTTGGAGTGGAGGAATTACTCTATTAATAATGTGTAATTTTTCACTCTTTTTTAGGTAGAGGTGGCATTCCCTATCGTATCATTGGTTGGTTCAATCTTGGACGTGTAAGGTGTCTGGTCTCAAGTGGGTGTCCAACTGGGTTTTTTTATCTTATGGTAATTTTTGGTGGGCCCCTAACATTTACGGGTTTCCTTTTCAATGGTACAACAAATCATATCAAATCTCATGGAGTTCATGTAAAAGGATGTACTCCACCATCTTATTTAATTATTCCAAATTAAGGAATCTCTTGATTTTCCTTAGATTTTATCAGTTGTACTAAAAAATATCTAATATTCCCGACGCATTCATATGGTTTTGGGAAGAGTGTAACCTCTTTAAACTAATGAGCTCTTTTGATTTGAATCTATACCCCATTACTATTTCTATTCATTTTAATCTTGGGCTTCCTTGTGATGATGATGGGCTAGCATGGCAGTTGTCATCGGAAATGATCATTGGAGTGTGTAGATGTCACTCTACCTTTATTACGCCTTGTCATCCTGGTTGGCAGTGTAAAGTTTATTTATGCAATGGTAATCTCTTCAGTGATCATCCTATTTTCTGGCATTGCTTTTTGGGCTACTATGTGTTGTGGGTCATTATGGGTGGAGATAGAGTTAGGACTAAGCCAGACAGTTGTGAGGAGTTTTTCCAGGACCCCTTGGCTTGGCATATCTGTTCGAAAGGTGGGCTTGTGCCACTAATGGAAAGTCTTGTGGGCCATGACAAGATGTTGTTGGCTCGGTTTTCTAGTTCTTGGAAAAATTAGCAGGTCACCATGGGTGGCATCACTTTTGACGTGGATGAAGAGGTTATTGGTAAGGCTACTTCCTTTCTTGTGAGGGCATGAAGTATAAAAAACACACCAAAATATAGGACATAGTGAGTTAGAATGTGTTCTTCAAGGGCAATGAGAAGCCGGTGAAGAAGTAGTCGGGGTTCGATCCTGAAGTGTTGCCTAAACCTTGGGATAAAGTCTGCCTTTCCATCATGAAATACGTCACCCTTGAGGGTAGATTCAAGGTATTTTATTTCTACCACTTTCCACTACTAAATCACTTAAGGAATAGGATGTTGCTTAGCTTCCATTTCTTTTTTCTTTTTCTCTGGAAAGTTCCATTAAATATTCCTAGGAAATTGCCACTCTTAACCCTGATTCTCTGCCTTCGTTGTCATTGCACCAAGGCCTTATCCATTGGCTCTACCATTTCCATTCAGCCTTGGTTCCTCCCAAACCCATCTCGGTTGTGAGAGTTGAAGAGTTGGAACCCCTAGAATTTAACCTTGAAAACCCCTAACCTATTTTCCAGAGGGCTCAAAGAGGAAATCCCCCATCCCTGTGAATGATCTTGGTACTGAGACTTTAGCCACTTCTCCCTCGAAGAAAAAGAAAATTATGGTTGGGTTGACCTAGTTGACTATTGTGGCTGGGATCTGTGAGTTGAAACACAAGAAGGTTAGCAAACCATCCACCAAGAAGAAAGGAAAAAATGTGCCTCAACTTCTAAGGATTCTTCCAGTCTTTGAGGAAGGTAAATATGCCAAGGAAAAATATTCTAAGGGCGACACTATGGTGGGTGCTAGATTTGAGATGGGGATGAAATAGATGAGTGTGAGAAGATCCCATAGGTTGGTAAAACACAAGAAAGGGGCCCATCTTGATGATATTTCCAATGACTCGGTTAATTCTGGTGACTAGATTGAAGGCACTAAAGCTTCTAAGAAGTTGAAGGATAAAGGACCCATAGAAGACCCTAGTCACTTCTCTAATTTGAACAAGATGCTTCGGGAGGACTCTACCAATTCCTCGGATAATAGGGCTGGTACGAAAGTGGAGAGACAGATCAAGGAAGACAATGTGGACAAGCTTCGAGTGTTGCAGGAGTAGGTGGCTTTGTTGAATCGTAAATTTAACTGCCTGGCTCAATTCACCATCAAAATGATTCACAAGTCATCCCTCACTCTCTCGGATGTCATCAAGGAGGAAATGGACAAGAAAACCACGAATGAAGGCCCCAATTAGATTGGGGAAGATATGTTAAACCTCCTGGTCAATAAATGGGAGGGAGTGGACAACTAGTGGTTGGGTCTGTATTTTGTTGTGTCTCTACTATTACTCAGTTGTTTTTATGTCTCTCGTATGCTGGTATTGTAATATTTTTTTTTGTTTAATTATTTTGCTCCTTTTTGGCCCTTTGGGATCCTTGTGTAAAGTGTACAACACCCTATAAATGTTGCTTATATAATTAAAAAAAATCATGAATAACAAAAATGGAGGTAAAGCAAGGAGGGTAGAAAGTGTTGGGACTCAATCCTATGATACTCTTTTTTCTTAAGTCTCTTTAGTTTCCATATTTTTTCTTGGCCATTTGTGACTCCTTATTGATAACTAATTTGATAAATATTCTAAATTGGATCTCAATATTGATGTGCTAGTCAAGAGGGATTAGAAATGTTTAAAAATACTATCAAACTTGTAAAAACCAATTATATTTTGGCTTGTGGATTTTATTTGTCTATTTGGACCAAGTCTAGTTCACTTTCCCTTCCCCATAAAACCAATCGAATTGAGTTTTCTTGCATGTCATCCTTTGTTTACATCACCATATCCCTTGGTGATGTCATCCTACGTAATGTCATCATGATTATATCATCCCATTTGGAGCCATTCGAGTCAATGATGATTCCACCTTATCCTTTTATTAATTTTATAATAGTAAAAAAAATTCATCTGTACCGAGTATTGATCTATTGTAAAGTTAGTAGGTTCAATTTAGATATTCTTTACCATAGGTGCAATTGTGAGGGATTTCTTCACAAATCCAATTTGGTGTCATATTCTCACAAAAGGTTTTCTTTCACTTTAGTACCCCACAAATATTTTTCCCAATGTCAAAAAGGTTGTTGATGGTGCCAAAAATATCTAAAATTTCATGGAAATTCCCAACATGGATCTCCTACCTACTCTTTTGTTTATATGGATGCCATTATTGCATCTTCAACCCACCAAGGACCAAAGAACATAATTTTGAAAATTGTTTGGGCACAAAAAAATCATATTTGAGTTTTCTCCTAACTAACCATCATTATTATAGAGGTCACCCACCTACCATAATTCAATTCCCACGTTTTTGTTTAATTTGAGACACCCATTTTGGGTGGGATTGATCCTTGGCCATAGATTTGGAATTACTACAGTGCCATGGCTTTGGTTTTGATACCTTTTTGTTATAATGAATATCATGTTCATCATTCAGGAGGTTGGTTTAATTGTTGCCTTGAGATGCCAAATATTTTTTATTCTATTGTAGGGAACCCATAAATGCTAGCCCAATTTATTTTGTGGGGTATAGACTCGTAGAATTGAAGAAATTTGATATTATAGATGATTTTTTTGTAGAACATCTCTTAGGGCATTAGGTATATATTCAAGAAAGTCTCTTAGTTGTAGCTAGGAGTTTTCTCATGTCACATTTGTTGACACAAATATAATGTTGGGTTAGATGATTGTAACAATATTATGAAAATGTTACAAGTGTTGAAAATATCTCTCATTTTATGTAAGAATATATGCAGTTATGTTATGGATAACTAAGTATGCTCTATAATAAATTTCATGATAATTACTATATAAAAATTGTTGGTGTAAATAAAGTCTTGTACCTAGTTAATTCATTACTAGGGTACTTATTTACATGTTAGTTAAGTTTACTTAGGTCCTAGGAAGGAATCTTTCTACAAGGTGTTAGTTGTCATTAGTTGTAACACATTTGAACCTAGGTAAGTGTGATTATTTGTCTCATGTCATATGATTAAGACACTTTTCATAATCCTATGACATCTTGTATCTCACCTTGGCTATATAACCAAGGGGTTTCTACTACATTGTACATCATAATCACATATCATTGAATCATATTGATAAGAATATAGTTTATTCTAGTCACATTATATTATCTCTTTTTGTGCTTTCCATTTGTACTCAAGATCTTGGCAGCCATAGAAAATTCTAACATGGTATCAAAGCGGGTTGGGTGCCATTGGAGAGTCTTTTTCTAAAGAGAGATGGTTAATCAAAGCTTGTTGGTGCAAATCTAAACTAACCATTGCGTCTGAAAGGTTCGAGAAAGTCAAATTTTCCTTTTGTTTCATCCAAATTGGACATACAAGGCGAAATATGTGAGGGTTTGAACTTGAAGAGTGGTTGCTAGATCCAAAAGGTAGCTACATTTTTGGAGCATTTTGGGTCAAATCTGACCTTACCATCGTGTCCAAAAGGGCCAAAAACCCTAAGATCAACTTCCAATTCATCCAAATCGGAGCAGCTGTCTGGTGAGGCAATTTTGTTTTTTCCTAGGGAGTTGTATGGCCCCTAGGTAGTCATCATTGCATCAATACAATTTTTTTTCTAAAAAAAATAATAAATTCTGCGATTAAATTTTTTCAAAAATTAATATTCCCAGAAATTTTGTAATAAAAGTACTTTTCAGAAAAATATTATATTAAAAAAATAAAAAAAGGGGAGAAAAGGTTTTTTGCAGGTCATTATTTCACAGGTATGAAGTACCAGGTCCCATAGGTACTATACCTATAGGCCCCATGGTAATCCACTGGAGGGCTCCATCAATTCAACCAGCGTTGCATTTATAAAATCTGGCGCCCTCATTTAAGGAAAACCAGCGAGTACTTTAAATAAACTAGCATCCAAAAATTTTGGCAGAATAAATAAAGATTCACTCATAGATTTTTAGTCACCGATGAGTAAAGAATATTCTAGGGGTTGAGAGCATATTCTGACAATTTTCGGTGAAGGAGTGCTTTTTGGCATAATGAGCATTTGTTTGTCAAACTTAACGTCGTGTTGCACGTGACAACTAAATGACCGTCAATTTTAACTCATAGTTTGATGACATCAGCACAATTTTGAAATTTTCTACCCCCTCATGATTGGAGTTTTCAGTTTTGTAGTCTGACTTTGAAGCTTCATAACTTGCTAATTTTGACTCTTTTTTTCAAGCATTTTTTTTATTTGGGCTAATTTTTTCCGCTCTTTGCAATGGTGCAATTAGTTTTTGGTTTTGGTGTCTGGTTTTTCTAGAATTTTTAGATTCTCACAGGTGTTGCTACTTTGTCCTCATTTTGGAAACTTTGGGAGCTCATATCTTGCTCCTACGGTAACATTTTTTGGGTGTAGTTTTTTTTTAAAGTGCATGATTTTTTTTGTAATTTTCAGTGGTATGATCAGATTGATCTCATTTTGTACCAAAAATTTTACTTTATTTTGTGGCCTATTTTGGCATTTGTAAGCACTAAGATAAAGTCCACTTTATTATTTTTGGAAAGTGGAAACTCTAAACACACTAAGTATAAAGTGCCAAATCATATATTGCTTGGAGGGTTTCTTGATTGAGTGATTTGGGAGGGTCTCTTGGTGCATTGCTTTGATCTGTTTGCTTGTGCTCTTTTTTTTTCATGGATCATTCTAAGGTTCCTTTTCTCACATCATATAATTATTCAATATGGCATCAAGATGCATGGAGTATTCTAATGATAGAAGGTCACTCTCTATATGTTGAAGATAAGGTATCTGAACCTACAGATGCAGATAAAAAGTTAAAAATGGATGATTAAACATACCAAAGCTCTTAGGTGTCTTCTAGACTAGCTTCTCAAGATTTTTTGTTCCAAATTGGGTCATGTAAAAATTCTCATGAAGCTTGGGAAAAATTGAAAACATTGTATGGTACTATAGATGAAGTAAGAGACTATCAAATTGATAATGAAATGATGAGCCTTGTCATAAGAACTTTGAAAACATCCAAGACTACATCACTAAGGTTAATGGTCTAAGAGAGCAATGTAAAGCATGTGGAATTGATAAGAATGAAATTCAGTTGGTCTACAATACAATGAAAAAACTTGGTCTTGATTATGCTTCTTTTGTTTCTAGCTTTCACACTCATAGATTGACTATGGGGTCTACATATACTACACCATCATTTGCATCATTTTCTGAGATTTTGATACATGAGCAACAAAATCTTATCTCAATGGGTCTCATCAAGGCTTCTAAATCTTAGGCATTGTTGGTTAGTCAAGTAAAAGAATTAGAATCGGATAGGAAATAGAAGAAACCAAAGAATAATCAACATTTAGATCAAGCAAAGAAAAAACCCTCTTCTAAAGGGGAATCATCAAAGAAGGAGAGGCCTTTTTGTGCATATTGCAAGAAGGATGGACATGAAGAACACTATTTTTATAAGAAGGATATTGATGATTTGAAGCATCTTCTAAAAAAGAATCACATTTATTTTCCTTCTATAATGTCTGAATAACCACCTCCTCCTTCAAAACAATCTAAAAAGGACAAAGGTCAAACATCTCATCATATGGAATCTTCGTAGTCTATATTCTCTTCATTCCATCCTTGTACTATGTCTCCTATCTTGATGGGAAACAATACATACATGAGTGTAATTGGGAAGGGATCTATTAGTTTTGGGGACAACTATTTCTAGGATGTTTTGTGTGTTCCTCATTTGATGAACAATCTTCTTTCCATATATCAGATTACACATGGTGGAGATGGGGGGATTGTGGAGTTCACTCCTCATTTAGTTATCATTCAATACTTGGAAAGTCAAGAGATCATTGCTACTGGGGTGGTTGATCATTCTTCTCAGTTGTATACCTTTGCAAATTTTGCTTCTAATGGTGAAATTGTTCCTTTGGCTATTGATCACAACTATGATTTAGAGGAGACTTTTGGCTTCTTGAACTTGGGAGTTCTCACATTAGATCCAGCTCTTGAGTCATCCATTTCATCTCCTCCTTCTACTATTGCAACCGATGGTGCTTGTATTGCTACATATATGGCTTCTTGTGATTCAGTACAGTAGGATCTTGATTGTCTTCTAGATATGGCTACTTTGGATGGATTCTTAACAGGTATTTCAGACTTGTTTGTGGAGTCTTATATTGCATATTTGGGGGACATCATTGATGACATTCATCTTGTCTTTGATGGAGAAGAACCTTCTTCAGTTGTTGTGACAGAACACCTTGACCCTCTTGTTCATTCTCTACATGATCATTTTTTGGAGTTTGGCGTGAGTGTGGATACTTTTGGACAACATTTGGAGAAGGCTTCTTTTTCTTCAGAGGGGATATCTTTCTCTTTGGATTGTTCTCTACATTCATCTCTACTAGATTCTAGATTGTCCTCTTCAGTAGTGTGCCCTAGAACGCCTGTTTGGAGTGTGTTAGCTTTCGACATCAACATGGAGACACTTGATCATACTTCAAAGACATCATCCATCATCTATATTCCTAACATCCTGCATACATCCATGGTTTTTTTTCTTCCTAAGGGGAGGAATGTTGTTTGACACTTTTGGATCATCTTCAACATTCAATGTAGAGCTTCTACCATAATTGTAGGAGACTCAACATTGAGGGGGGGTTTCCTTGTCCCTCCTCTTCTTCTCTGTTATGGGGGGTCTTTTTCCTCACATGGGATTTTGGCATTCTCATGCATCATTGAGAGCATTCATTTTTTGTATTTCATCTCTCTTTTGGGGAGGAGTTTTGTCCCATTGGGTTTTCTCTTTTTCTCCATTTGTGAGAGATTGCATTGCATATGTACATGGGTACCTAACATGGCCTAGTAGTTGGGACCCATCTTTGTGTCATTTGCATAATAATATGCTACTCCCTAAGTTGCACTTAAGAGGGGTGTTGTTGTAAATAAAGTCTTGTACCTAGTTAATTCATTACTAGGGGACTTATTTACATGTTAGTTAAGTTTACTTAGGTCCTCAGAAGGAATATTTCTAGGTGTTAGTTTTCATTAGTTGTAACACATGTGAACCAAGGTAAGTGTGGTTAGTTGTCTCATGCCATATGATTAATACACTTGTCATAATCCTATGACATCTTGTATCTCACCTTGGCTATATAACCAAGGGGTTTCTACTACATTGTACATCATAATCACATATCATTGAATCATATTGATCAGAATACAATTTATTCTTGTCACATTATATTATCTCTTTTTGTGCTTTCCATTTGGTCTCAAGGTCTTGGAAGTCATAGCCAATTCTAACACAAATACATAGCTTTATGTTCTTTGATCCTCTCTGAACTGTGACTTTCCTGGCCAATGAATAGGCACCCATCTAGGACCATACACCAATCTCACACCATAAAAAAACATAAACTAGTTGTGTAGGAGTAGGAGTAGTTTTGTGCATTCATGACCTCATAATATAACTAGGGATTTATCTTCAAGAGATCTATTCAAATAAATGTATTTCATGTGGTTCATTATTACATTTAATTTTATGAACTATATAGGAGGTTTGAGATAACTAGTTGTACTTATTTCAATGACAAGATTTAGGGCTAAGTTAGAAGGTTGGGTTTTGCTATTGATACGTTTGTCGTTCATTTTGTTTGATTGCAATATTTGTTGATGCATACCCCTAAAAACAACTTCCCAAGTCTAATTTGAGCTTGAAGATAAAGAGATGAAACCCACTTATGTAGAGTTGGCCTTTAACCCTCCAAAATATTTTAATGAGATGATTTCATGTGTATGATGACAACCTTGGCCTTATGAGTCAAATTTTATTCTAGGAACTGGAATGACAGTTTTAGGACCCAAAATAATGGTGTTGTTATTAGGGAGGATCTAAAAGTAGTCTATTATCATTGACAGTGGTGTATAATTCATATTTCATTCAAGAAATTTTTGTATTTGTCAACTTACACCAAAATATGTAATCATTACTGGGGATATGATTCTTGGATTCTATTTTAAAAATTATGGTAATGTAGTTATTGAAGAGATAACTATTTTAGTTGGGTTGGAATTCCATCAAATTATATCAATAAAATTATTATTTTTCTACGGGTTAAACTATCACATGTCTTCTAACAATGATCTTCATCCTCTTCACTATTGCAATACTTTTCCACTCACTCAATAGTCTGTGCACACACACACTTCTTTCTCCACACTACCCGCAAGTCTTGGCTAAGTTGCCTCACTTCAGTGATCTACTCAGTGCTCAAAACCTTTTGCGCTCTGATACCAAATGATGGGACACTCCCCTCTTACTCCAAAATTAGTCTAAGGACCCATACTCAACTTAAGATTTGTAAAATTCTCACTTCCAGATTTACTATCAAAATAGTGCCAAAATTTGTCATTTCAAACTATAATGAGGGGAAGTTCAGGATTTAAGCTTTCTTTATCCACATATGACCGATAACCATTCAGATTACTAATCCCTCTTAACCAGATGATAGGAACTATCAAAATTATTGAACATTCATCAATATGTCACTTGAAAGCCATAAACAATTATAATAGACATTCACATAAAATCATTTGCTTTATTTCTATAACTTATATAAAGGATGGTTACATTTCCCAAATGGATGTCTTCATTCAATCTCTGCTTCTTCCATACTTGACTCAGACCAAGCACTCATTTTGTCTCGACATCCACAATAAAACCTTGACTTCTCCCGTTTCATTCATTCATCCTCTCTTCTCATAGATTACTCATTCCTCTTTCTGATTTTCATCCCTTGGCTTGCAAATGGTCTTCTTCCACTATCATCCCCTCAACAATTCAATCAATCCAATATTGGACTGTCGACTTCCCTTCAGACCCTTCAACCCTGTGCTCAGCCTTTGATTCTCTTCTCATCATTCATCTCCTTCAATATTCTTCATTTGACCTCACGACCTTGTTTTCTTCTTAGTTTCTGGCCTCCCACTCAGCCTTCCTCTCACCAGCTATTCCCCATTATACCTACCACCCACATCGGCCTCTGCCTTTGTCGGCCTCTCACCCGACCTCTCTCTTTCCAAAAGGCCCTTGATACTTTGGACTTCATCCTCCTTTGACCTAACCCAATCCCCCACCATAATTCTTGTCACTACCTCTTATTCCCTCTATCAATATCTCCACTAAACTTCCTGCAACTGTATCCACTCTTCAACCGCTACTAACTACCCCTACATTTGTACGATGTTTTGAAAAATATTAACTTCTTTCAACCTCTTGACTTCATCTATGCCTGACCGTTAACCATCCATATTCCCTCTAACCGCTTATTTCATAATGCCAAAGGTAACTAAATCACTAATCTTACTTCCTGTTGTTGTGGAGACAGGAACCCGAAATTGACTTGATCCCAAGATAAGGGAAATTTATGGATTCATGTGATGCCCCTACCTGCATCACCTCTACACTTGATTGCCAATTTTTCTAGCATATCTATGTTTGGGTAAGTTTGGAATCTTGTCAACTTATGCCAAAAAATTTGTGCCATTACCAAGTATATGATATCTTAGTTTTAATTTTGAAAATCCTTGTAACATAGTCATTAAATAGATAACTAGTTTTGGTGAGCCGGTTGGTCATCAACTTATGCCAACTTAATGTTGTCATTTCCAGGGATTTGTAGCTATGTTATTTTTTGGGTAAGTCTAACATCTCATCATCTTACACCAACAAAATGGTATTGAGAATGAAAAGGGTTTCATTGAGAAGAAATTGAAGAATCTACTAGTTTTTTAACCCAAAATCAAAATTGTACCTTGGAAGTTTGTGTACTTCAAGGATTTCCTCACTTTTGTTAGGTGGTGACTTGTTGTCAAAGAAAATAATTTCATTGTTGTTGTTCATGTTTCATAAACATAAATCAAGGAAAACAATAGTTGGTTATAGGGTACCTTGTTCTACTTCCAAATTTAAAGCATTCTTTCTTTCTTGGAAAAGATACAAAATTTACATTTTCCTCTCTTTTCTACCTTGCATATATTATTGTAACTAGCCATGGATGATTGGAATGGAATCATTTATCCGAGGGGTAAATTATGAAAAGAATCACATAGTTTGAACCCTAGATGTTATAATAGATTAGATATCTAATAATACTATGAGGGTGAACCTCTAAAATGTTCATATAGCCCTATACAAAATAAAACTTCACAATCAAAATTGCAGGAATCCATACTTGTATATGAGTTAAGGATAGAAGAACTTAGGAATATCAAAATACATTGTGAAGAAAGGGTCAAGGAAATACAACCAAATATGTACCCTAATATTAAAAAATAGGTTTCTCCATCCCTTTTGGTTCCACTTGTTCCCATTTACAATCAACTTAACCTTTCTTGGCTCAATTATGAAATAAAAATAATGAAAGGTTTGATAAATAAATTATTGCCTAGATTTGATGGGTGTGATTTTCAAGAGGGGGATGCACATGCCAATATTGTTTTATATTTCATGAAATTTTTTAGTTTGAAGACAAAGAAATGTGGATGATATTTTTTGTTAGGTTATTAAAAAGAAAGTTTTATGATATTTCTTTGAAATATTTGTAAAAATAAAAAATATAATAGATCACTTAGAGGGGGTGACCTCCAGTAATCAAATAATAATTATGAATTCAATATTTGATGATATGATGATACAGGAGATACTTATCTTCCTAATTTATAAGATAAACTATGTAGGGACATCTCCTTCATCCTAATCAAGAGTTATTAGTTTATTAACCAATATTTATGTTAGCGTTAAGCATGTCACATTTTGTCAGTTATTCTCATGTTTGACCTTTGGTGGTGTTTTATTTCTCAATATGTATTGCTTGTTGCATATATTTCCTAACTATATAAGGTTCCAACAAATAAACATCATTTTGGATTTGGTATAACATGGCCAACTAAAATATCCTCAATAAATTAATAATTTCAACATTATGAATATAATATTTATGACATAAATACCATAGCTATTTCTATTTAGCAATTTCATGTCCATAAATACAAATATATATTCATTTCCAAATGTCAATAGTCAATTTACAAAGTTTGACTTGGCATTCAAATGCCTTAAATTCAATACATTAATTACATCAATGATACAAGTACATAAATAGGATCCATTATAATTCCTTTTTGATAGCTCACCTCCACTAGTGGACGAGAACATGGTTGAGGTGCTTTCCCACCCAACCACAAAGCAATGCTTCCCTGAAATTCTTTAGTCCGTCGAAGAATACCCAACCCTGCATGGAACACTTAGCAAGAGATATCGTTTGCAAGGTAGAATATGTGCATGCCTAACTACATACATTTCTATCTACTGTTAGAATATGCAAGTTCCATGTTAGGTAATAAAAGAAATAACAGAGAGAGGATACATATTAAATAGTCCATTTTCAATAAAAAAATCACTACAAAGCTTGGCCAAGCTCACGTTGCATAAAATGTAACTCAAATTAGATTTGGAAAAGCAAATCTACACTCTCTAGCACCCATTTCTGGAAGAAAATATTACCATAACAAAGAGGTATCCCTCCCTTCTAGAAAATCTACTAGCCTCATAATGCCAGTGTGCTACAGTCCATCTTAGTACTCTTGTATCATTCCATTTCAATTTCATCAACAAATATTTCATCTAAAATCTGATATAACCATTCATATATTCATCATACAACTTGTTGGAACTATAAAAATTTGATGATTTTACATGTTTTTTATCCCCCTGAGTTTCCAAAACAATTATCATCATATGCACAGGGCCCTCCATCATGACATTTTGCTTACTTTTTTCCCATATAGCCCCATAAAATCCATCGGGTCATGCATTTTTCACGTTGTGGTCCATATCGGCATAAGTCTATCTAGGTCTCCCCAACCTGTGATGCTTTTGTGTTAACATATGTTTGCTACAGATTCATCGGCATGACATTCACGTGGTTTCAGCAACTGTGGAGGAACCTATCGGCGGGAGTTTGGTCTTTGGTATATCGTCTCACCGAGTGCCTTATGTCTCGCCGACTGGTATATGGTGATGCATCGGCAAAAGGTTTTCTTTGGGGTAACATCTTGGTGAGTGACCTTCGGTCTCGCCGATATTACACGAGAGGCTCATCGGTGAGAGACTTTTTCTTTGGAGTAAGTCATAGCGACTTCACATTGTCTCACCGATCGGTGATGGAAAGATGCACGTATCGGTAAGAGTTAAAGCTTTCGGCATGTGGTCTTGGTGAGTCTGGATTGTCTTACCGATTGACAACATATGGATATACGTCTCGGTATGACTAATGGGAATCGATGTGACATCTTGGCGATCCTGTCCAGTCTTGCCGATTTATTTTCTCACGCCGAGATGCAGATTGCATCGGTGTGAGAATGTTTATGTCTCAGCGAAATACATGTATCATGGGGTGCTTTCGATAAAACACAGGATAATCTACGAAGCCTCTTCCCGACTCGGTGTTGTCTTGGCAATCTGTGGTGAGCTCGGGGGCTTTCGGTGAAACATAATATGCTCTATGAGACGTCTCCCTGATATCATAAAGTCACAGTGATACATGTGAAACAAAGGAGTACTCTCAGAGAAACATAAAGTGATCTACAGGATATCTCCCCGACTCAAATAAGTCATGGTGAAAGCGAATAAAACACGGGGTGAGTGTAGCGATTGAATTGCCTTCAGCATGACTCTAATTTGTATCGCCGACTGTTTCATTGATGATTAATAAAATTCAAATACCGTTGTTGGTCGACATGATTGGAGCCCGAATTCTATGGAAGGCCGACATGGGATCTCAATATGATATGTTTTTCTCATGCTGGTGTATAAATTGGCATTTTGTAATTGTAAGAGGATCAGCTATTAGATATTCGATATACAGTAGGAAAATTAGATGGATATAGTACAATAGATTTATCAGGTCAAAGACTATGATGCATGTTTTTTCAAAATGGAGGTATTTATGAAAGTCAATTGATGTTATTGCACATTTCTGGTGTCAATTATCTATTGAATTTAATGAAAGTATTGCTAAGCTGTCTCCAAGATGGTTTCTTTCTGATTGTTTAAATTGATATAACAAGTTTATATTCAATTCATCAGTGCACATTTGTTGTATTTGTGTGATTAATCAATTGGTTCTTTCAAGAAAATATTAAATCCTTTTAGTTGATCACAGTAATCAGAGAGATTCATTTGGATTGTTAAAGTAGAGCTTATTAGTCATATTCTTGCGTGTTTATACAAGTTATAAACAAAATATATGTCAGATAATTTGAGTTTTCCCTAGAGAAATGTTGCTCATCTTGATTTCATTTGACTCTACATACCCAATAAGGCACTGGTCTCTGCAGTTTCATCATTAAGATTCATTTATTCTCTTTATATCTATTAATTGAGTATTTTAGGATTTAGATTAAGAGGATTGCTATTGTGCTTGAATTCATTTGTTCACTTGCATCTGCCATTGTGGATAAATCATTGCAAGCAGGATAACCATAAGTCAAGTCTGCTTCATTCAAAAGGGTACACCCGCCTAGGTTTAGCAGCACCTAAAGAGTAGAAGGTTGAGTTCTCTTGACCTTGTCTATTACCCTAAAGCATATCAAGAGATTGGCAGCCTCTTGAGGCATTCTACCTGCATTTTTTAGAGCTAACACAACTATCTTTTCATTAAGATTCATATTGCAATTCAACACTGTTCAATTTCTACAGTTCTTTCCTTTGCAAATGAAGTTAAACAATCTTAATCAATGAGTAATTCAAGATGAAATCAGAAGGTATACCGCATTTATGTGCACATGCATAAATGAAGAATCTATACATGTACACGTATATGCCTAAAAATAAACATAGTTTTGGAATATGTGTATACATTCTGAAATATTAAAGAAAAATCTTCATTACATGCAGGTTTCCATATTCAGAAAAAGTATCAACTTCATTTAGGTGTTCCATTTGATCTTTTAGTAACAACTAGTCTCAATTAAGATACAAAAGGAATCATTAAAACAACAATCACTTGTCTCATGTGGATCATAAATCAATTCAAAATGGAGCCTGGATAATTTACAAGATCAAGATTAATCAATCCCAATGAAATAAAACAAATTTAACAGAATAAAAGCATCCTTCAGCCTGAGATAATGTAAGGTTTTGTATTCATTCTATTTCCAACCAAAATATGTTCACATATCGTTTAGTTTTTATTCTCCACCTTATTATTCATTTAAAAATTAGAACACTATAATGTTGGTTGCTTTGTTCTAACAGTAATTATATTTCAATAAAGGTGTTGATAAGCATGTTATCACGTGTACTCGATAACATGATATCGGTTATCATTAAGTACCTTTGATTACCCATTATCTTTTTTGCTATAGTTCGGTTGACCATATGGTGAAAGCACCCTTTTATCTAAAAGAAATAGAGTATGATCATCCTTTGATTCTGATTTAAACATTCGATTAAAATGACATTGTACATGTATATATGTATATATATATACATATAGACACTTCGTATGAGAGATATGATTCAAATGATTCATATAACCAATAGCTTGAGATGGCCCAAACATTGGTGATAGAGAATAACATCATGCATTTCTTTCATGTATGGAATGTTAACAACATTTAGTAGAGGGTTATCCTTTGAACAATAGAATCACTCATACTCCTCTTTTAATAGAGTAAGGTGAGATTGCTCAATACAATATAAAATATAAGGGAATGATGAGTACATTGATTGACCCATGCTTATAGCAAGGATTGAATCACCACATAAACCTCATTGAAAGGTGGGTGTAATAATCATAATACAAGATTTAAATGATGCATGTCATTCATCAATAAAAAGAGTAACAAAATGATATAAATCATTTGGCTAGCAATAGCTAGATGCTCATAGAGTGCTAATGAAATAATAGTCATCAAATGGTGATATCCATTCAACCATATAATGATTCACAGATAATAATTTGAACACCATACAATTTCCCTCCAAACAAAAAGAATGTACAAGATGAGGTTATCCTGATAAATGAAATACAACAACAAAGGTCACTTGAAGGATGATGGCTACAAAGGATAATGTTGCATACAGGTGGGAACTCATCGCGGTTGTTTAACCCGATACCTGTGCATGCTGGGTATCCATATAACAAAGCTCAACATGGTGGCTCGAAACCAAATAGGGCTAACAGAGATAAATATGTGGTTGAATAAACAGTGACTGAAAAACAAATATAGAGCCACAAATTTTACATATCAAGAGCACATGAATTACATGATATCTTCAAAAAAACACATAAGAATGAATAACCATTTGACTCAAAAAGAAACATCTGTTATAAGTTCAAGAATACCTCTCCTTAGATGCAATTTTTGGTGATTTTTCCTTTTTTAGAATTAGCAATAGCTTCCCATTCTTTTTGTTCCCCTTTCCTCTGTCAAATTTTCCTTCAATTCCCATACTTTTTGCTAGATTTCCTTCATCAAATCACCCCCCTATGACTGAGAATATCTTTGTTTCTATCTTTGGAGATAGTGGTCATCATTCCTTCGTCCACACCACTATCACTTAGCCACCCACTTCCTTCCATTTATGAGCATTATAGAGGTTGGCTCCTTCCCCATTTCTTATGGGAGTTACACATTAAAGCAACACTATCATTGTTTAAAAACTATGGTAATACATTTATATATGTATATATATATACTTATATATATGTGTTTTCACCCACATATATATGCATATATACATATTTATATACATTTATGTATAATTTCACAAACATACATTTTATTTTATTTTTCCATTTCTTTTTATCAAAAGCCCATTTTCAAGTTCACCAAAAAGAACAAATGATAGAATCATTTTCCTTATGATAATTGTGTATGTTCAAATGCATTTCCAATACCAGTTTATATCAATATTTGAGATAGACAGGGTAAGACAAGGATGCATTAGATTTATTTCTTTCACAAGATCACTTATTTAACAAAATTTCAATCCTTACAAACAAGAATGATATTTATCGATTATGGAAAAATGTAGATGTCATGGTCTATTGTGGTGTGTGAGATTCCAAATTCCAACCTTTCTTACCATTTGTCTTCTGGCTAAGCATTCATGCCTCAACCAGGTTCTCATTCTTTAACCTGTTCCTACACACACACGTTCTTGCACTTGCCAACTTTATTAGCAACCTTTAACTAATCATAAAATTGCAAGATAATCATTTTTCAAATATGTTATTGCATTCCTCAAATCTATAAATACTAAATGATAAATTCCATTTTTCAAATATTTCAATTAACTCAACATTATTAAATGCAAGCAATGAAATTGAGATGTGACATCCTTCCCCACTAGGAAGACACATTGTCCTGATGTCTGATCAAACAAAATTGATTCACATATGTTCATCAAATCATATTTTTTTCAAGCCAAAACATCATAACATACAAGTCCAAAAATTTAAGCAATTGTATGTAGCAAATCATCAATAGTTTATCTAAGAAAACAAATGAGGAAAGGAGTGTTCTATCTCTTCCACATCCTCCCATGTAGCACTTTCATTAGTATACTAATCCCATTGGACCTTATATTACACAATGTCTTTGTTTCACAACTTGAAGTTGCATCTATCCAAAATTCTAATGGGCTCCACTAGCACCTCTCATGGATCCCCCATGTATAAAGAATGTTAATAAAGTATATGAGATGCATTTGGGTGGTACAGTTTAAGCAAAGAAACATGAAACACATTATGGAGTCGAGCTAGAGCAGGTGGTAGAGCAATTTTGCATGCAATTGAGTTGATTACTTCCAACACATCAAACGATCCCACATATCTTGAAACCAACTTGGATGATTTCCCAAAGGTAATAGAGATCTTATGAGGCTTGACTCTTAAAAAGACCTTATCCCCAACTTCAAACTATCTAAAGGTTCTATTTCTATTAGCATAGCTCTTTTGTCTATTTATTGCCTCCTTCAGTCTACTCTTGATGAGTCTCATTTAATCTTTGATCTATTTTAGCATTTCAGGACCCACTATGATCCTATCTTCCAATCTATCCCAACTAGTGGGATTACAACACTTTCACCGATACAAGGCCTTAAAAGGTGTCATACCTAAGGATGCATGATGGGAGTTGTTATAAGAAAATTCTACCAGTGGTAGATACTCTTCCCATTTATATAGTTGATCCATACAATACATCTGAAAGAGATTTTGTACTACCTGGTTCACTCTCTAAATTTTACCATCGGTCTGAGGATGATAGGCTAAAATAAAATTAGCTTAGTCCCTAATGCTACATTAAAGGTTGTCCAAAACCTTGATGTCATCTGTGTATCTCTCAAATATAATGGTTTCTAGCACTCCATGTAAGTGGAAGATCTCTTGGAAAAAATTCTTGGCCAAGGTCAACAATCCATCCTTAAGATTCCTTGGAATAAAATGTGCCACTTTAGTCAACTTATAAACTACTAACAAAATGAAATCATGTCTATTCTTACTTAGAGGTAACCCTTGTACAAATTCCATGCTAATCACTTGCCATTTGTACTCAGGTATATCATGAGGGTAAAGGAGCCTTGTTGGATTCATGTAATTAGCCTTAACTTGCTGACATTCCAAGCATATGGCTACATATTCCACTACATTATTCTTGAGTTTCGACCAATAATACAACTTTTTCAATGTTGTGATCATCTTTGTAACTCCGAGGTGTCCTGAATATGGTGCATTGTGGACTTTTTCTAGGACCAAATTCCTAAGTTCTCCAAAATTTTGAATATACATCCGCCTCTGGTATCTTAAGATACCATCTGATTCAAACTCATACCTATCAAATCGATGGTATGACAAATTTTCTTCTAGAGCCTTTTTCACCCTTTCATAATGCTCATCTCCTTGCAAGTGTTGCATCATATGTTGCCTCAAATTGGATCTTGTCAAGGTCATGGCTGCCAAATGTCTTCTTCTACTAAGAGAATCTACCACTCTATTTTCCTATCCTTTTATATACTCAATTTCAAAGTCATACTCACTAAGGAATTCTAGCCATCTCCTCTACTGTGCATTGAGGTTTGGTTGAGTGAAGATGTATCTCAATCCCAAATGATCCATTTTGAGCTTAAATGGCTTTCCCAAAAGATAATGCCTCCACATCTATAAGGTGTGCACTATAACTGCTAATTCCAGATTGAGTGGCATGTAATTCACTTCATGCTACTTTATCTTTCTTGATACGTACATCACCACTTTCCCATCTTAAATTAACACTACCCCTACATTGTCTCCTAAAGCATCTGTGATCATTGAGAAATAACCATTGGGATCAAGTATAGTCAACACTAGGGTTGTCATGAGCTTCTCCTTCAAGAGTTGGAAGGCTTGTTCACACTTCTCAGTCCACTCAAACCTTTTTACTTTCTTTTGGAGTGAAGTTGTTGGGGCTGCAATTTGTGAAAACCCTTGCACATATTTCCTGTAATACCTTGCAAGGCCCATGAAGCTTTGCACCTTCATCACACTCTGAGGCACCGACCACTCCAAAATTTCTTTTATCTTCTTGGGATCCGCAAAGACTCCCTTAGCTAAAAGAATGTGGCCTAGGTAGTGCACCCTATCCTGATAAAATGATCACTTGGATAACTTTCCAAAAATCTTCTTTTCTCTTAGATGTTGTAAGACTATCCTCAAGTGTTGATCATGTTCCTCAATAGAGTTGGAATAAATCAAAATTTCATCAATAAATATTAAGAAAAAATCATCCAAATAGACCCAAAACACATTATTCATAAGATTCATGAAATTTGTGGATGCATTGGTCAATCCAAACGATACAATGGTGAACTTGTAATATCCATACCGAGTTCAGAAAGCATTCTTTGGAATATCTTCTTTCTTTATTCTTAACTGATGATAACTAGATATGAGATCTATCTTTGAAAATCTTATGAATAGTGTGTTTTGGGATTGTTTGGATGATTTTTTCCTAATATTTATTGATGGCATTCTAGTTTATTCCAAATCTATTGAGGAACATGATCGACACTTGAGGATAGCATTACATCATATGAGGGAAAAGAAGATTTTTGGAAAGTTATCCTAGTGCTCATTTTATCAGAACATGGTGTACTACCTAGGCCACTTTATTGTTAGGGTTAGAAGGTAGATTTCAATTAGTTAAATATAGATATTGTTATGTTATGGAGACCAATCAGACTCAGATAAAATATTCATATTAATTTTTCATTAAATAAATTGTTGAACTTATTAAATATTTATGTTGCACTTGTATCTAAAAGGTGGTTACAAACAAATATTACATGATGGAAATGTACAATTACAATATTTTAATATAAAATCAAAAGATAGCTGAAAATATTAAATGTAGCCACCCAAAGAAAATGTTTTATTGGGTGCATGAGGCACAAACAATGGCCACGCCTCATTGGTAATTAATGTTACATGCATAGGATCATGTTAGAACACTCGGTGATGAGTTTTGAAGGCACCAGGTTGTGAAAAATGTTAGAAGAAAATCACAGAGTAGTGGCTCAAAAAATGTAGGAGAAGTTCTAGGTACCCATAGCAATGGCCGTGTAAAACCAGCAAGTGAAAAATGTGATGAAAAATGTTGCTATAGGTTGCAGATGTTGTTGCATGTTTTGAAAAGGTTATTTATTGGAATTTTAATATATATTAGACCTTGTGTTGGTGGATGCAGCCCAGATTTGCGTGAACCATGTTAAATCTCTGTGTTCTTTTGCTATCCATAATTTTTGTGTATTTTATTTCTCTGTTTTATTAATCAAATATGCATTTAACTGATTGAAATCTACCTTCTAACCATAACAAGTGGTATCAGAGTGGGTTGTGTTTAGTTATCCTTTGTAGGAAGGTCTCACGGTTGAGTGGGAGTTATGGAAAATGAGGGTAAGTTGAAGGTAGGCAAGTTCAATGGGAAAAACTTTCAGTTATGGAAGATGCAAATGGAGGACTATCTTTATTAGAAGTATTTATGGTGGCCATTGGAAGGGAAAGCAAAGAAACCCCCAACTATGTCTGATAAGGACTTGGATATTCTGGATAAAAAGACACTTGGTAGTACATTCGTTTATGCTTGGCACAATCAGTGGCATTTAATATTTCAAAAGAAAAGACAACTAAAGATTTGATGAAGACCCAAGTGAAATTATATGAAAATCCTTTTGCTTCAATAAGGTATTTATTATGAAGCATGTATTTAATATGAAAATGGTAGAAGGTGGGTCATTTGTTGATCATTTAAATGAGTTTAATATGGTTACCAATCAATTGACTTATGTTAAAGTAAAATTTGATGAAGAAGTTAGGGCTCTTTTTATTCTGTGTTATTTTCTGAAAAGTTGGAATAGCTTGGTAATGGCAGTTAGTAATTCTATTTCTAGTTCAAATACACTGAAATTTGATGGTGTTGCTATTGTAATTTTGAGTGAGGAAATTCGTAGGAAAATCTCAAGTGGTACATCCACATCAGGCAGTGTTTTGAATGCAGAAATCAGGGGCAAAACAAAGGAGAGAGGAAAGAATTCTGGAGGTCATGGGAATTCTTGAGGAAAATCAAAGGACAAGAGGTCCCATCCAGAGATAAGAGGGATTCTTGGTAATGTGGTAAGCCAGATAATTTAAAGAAACATTGTTGGTCTCAAAAAAATAAATAAGGAGACAAAAAGGAAGGAAATAAAGAGGCAAATGTGGTGAGTAATAAATCTAATGAGGATGTTTTGATTCTTTCCCTTGATAATGTTGATGATTCTTGGGTGTTAGATTTAGGGGCTTCATTTCATGCTATGCCTCATAGAAGTTATTTTCTTGATTATGTCCAAGGGGATTTTGGGCTGGTTTATTTGGGAGATAACAAACCTTGTCAAATTGTTGGAAAGGGAAGAATCAAGATTAAGTTGTAGAATGGGAATCAAATTTAATTTTAGCAGGGCAACTAGATGACAAAGGTTGTGTTGTTACATTTAGTGTTAAAAATTGGAAGGTTACAAAAGGTGCCTTAGTGGTAGAAAAAGGTATGAAAGTAGGCACTTTATATCATTGTATAGGTCATACTATTCCTTCTACTTTAGCTACTGCAGATAAAAATCAATGTTCAGGAACAGTTGCTACAGTTCAGTAGACAAAAAATCAAACAGTTGTTGTAGACTTTGGATCAACACTGTGGCATAATAGACTTGGGCATATAAGTGCAAAAGGTATGAAAGTAATTCATTTAAAGAATGTTTTACTAGGTCTAAAATGTGTTACTATGGATTTCTATGAAAGTTGTGTGTATGACAAACAAAAGAGAGTTAGTTTTCTCAAGGATGGGAAGCAAAAGAAAGATGAGAAATTGGAGCTTGTGCATATAGATGTATGGGAACCATCTCAAGTATCTTCTCTCAATGGCTTTTGGTATTATGTCACTTTTATTGATGATGCAACAAAGAAGGAATGGATTTATTTCCTTAGGAAGAAATATGATGTATTTGAAACTTTTTAAAAATGGAGAAGCTTGGTTGAGAATAAGATGGGTAAAATGTTAAAATGTCTGAGATCTGATAATGGTGGTGAGTGTTGCAACAAAGAGTTTGAATATTATTGTTCCTCTAATGGTATTCGTAGGAAAAAAATGGTTCCAAGGACTCCATAGGAAAATGGAGTGGCTGAGCGCATGAATAGAACAATAATGGAGCATGCACGGACTATGAGATTACATGTTGGGCTGCCTTTAAATATGTGGGAAGAGGTTGTACAAACTATTATTTATTTGATTAATAGAGGTCCCTCTAATCCTTTGGGTTGTGGTATTCCAGAAGAAGCATGGATAGGTAAGAAGGTGAGCTATTCTTTTCTCAAAACCTTTGGTTGTGAAGAATTTACACGTGTAGATTCTGAAAATAGAACCAAGCTTGATGTAAAATCAAAGAAATGCATATTTGTTGGATATGGCATTGATTAATTTGGTCATAGGCTTTGGGATTTTGAAAATCTTAAAATTATAAGAAGCGGGGATGTCATATTCAATGAGGAAGTGTTGTACAAAGATCAGTTGCAACAGCATGAGAAGAAAGAAAATGATTATGTAGTGCTAGATGATACTTTGAGTAGCGATGTTCCAGTGGTTCCTCATGCTTCGCAACAACATCAATAAAAAATACTACAAACTCCAGTGAATGTTAGACAATCTTTAAGGATAAGTAGACCTCCAGAAATATTTTATCCCTCTTTGTATTCTATTTTATTGACTAATGCTAGTGAACTGGAATGTTATGATAAAGCTATGTAGGTGGATGCCAAGGTTCAATGGGAGCATTAAATGGAAGAATAAATGGACTCCTTCATGAAAAATCAGACTTGGGAATTATGTAAGTTGCTTGTAGGTAAATAGGATTTACCAAATAAATGGGTTTATAGGCTGAAAGAGGAAGATGGAGGTAAGAGAAGTTTAAAGCCAGGTTAGTTGTAAAGGGATTTGCACAGGAAAAAAGGAATTGATTTTGATTAAAAAAAATTTCCGGTTGTTAAAATGACTTCTATACGCATTGTTTTAAGTGTTGTAGCTATTGAAGATTTTTATTTAGAACAGCTTGATGTTAAAACCACCTTTCTCCATGGTGATTTGGAAGAGGAAATATTTATGGAATAACCACAAGGATTTGAGGTCGAAGGTAAGGAGAAACTAGTGTGTAGATTGAAGAAAATTTTATATGGCTTGAAGCAAGAACCTCAACAATGGTATATTAAATTTGATAGTTTTATGGCTACGCAAGGCTACAACCAGTGTAATTCAGACCATTGTGTTTATTGTAAGAGGTTAGATGATGATAGCTACATTATTTTATGTTTATATGTTGATGATATGCTTGTAGCAGGCTATAACATGGATCACATAAGGAAGTTAAAACAACAATTAGAAAATTCATTTGCTATGAAGGATTTGGGGGCAGAAAAACAAATCCTTGGTATGAAGATTACAAGAGATAGGAAAAACAATTTTTTTTTTTTATCTCAAGCTGATTATGTTGATAAGGTGTTGCAGAGATTTCATATGGAGAATGCAAAACTTGTCATCACACCTTTGCCTAGTCATGTAAAATTGACTAAGGATACGTGTCCAAAGACACAAGAGGAGGAAGATAAAATGTCCAAGGTACCATATGCTTTAGTTGTAGGTAGTTTAATGTATGCCATGGTATGCACAAGACCGGATATTGCACATTTCATAGAAGTTGTTAGTAGGTATATGAGTAATCTTGGAGTTGAGCATTGGAATATAGTAAAATGGATTCTCCGGTATTTCAGAGGTACATCCAATAAATTTTTATGTTTTGGGGGCTCTAATACTGATTTAAAAGGCTATATTGACTCAGATTTGGCAGGGGATATTGATATCAGCCAAAGTACCATAGGTTATGTATTTATAATTGGTGGAACAATAGTGAATTGGATTTCTTGGTTGCAAAAGGTGGTTGCTTTATCCACCACATAGGTAGAGTATGTTGCTACAACAAAGCCATCTAAGGAGATGATATGGCTGCAAATTTTTGTGGAAGAGTTGGGAAAATAATAGGCTGAAAGTTACTTGTTTATGAATGGTCAAAGTTCTACACATCTTGCAAAAAATTCTTCCCTGCACTCAAAAACAAAACACATATAGCTGAGAAATCATTTCATTCAGTCGGTGTTGGAGGATGGATAGGAAAAAGCTAGAAAAGATACATATAGATGACAATACAATAGATATGTTTATAAAGGCGGTGACAAGGGAGAAGTTGAGCTCCTCTTTATCTTTGGTTGGCTTTTAAGGTTGAATTTAAGTAAAAAGGTATTGCAGGGTCTAAGGTGCTTATTTCTAGTGGGAGTTGCAGGGGCACCAGTGTTATGGTGAGTCTCCAAGTGGGAGATGGTATGGAGTGGAGCATGATTTGTCTCCAATTGAGAGATTGTTGTGTTATTGAGACCAATCAAACTTAGATAAAATCTTCATATTAATTTTTCATTACATAATTTGCTGCACTTATTAAATATTTATGTTTCACTTGTATCTAAAAGGTGGTTACAAACAAATATTAAATGTTGGAAATGTACAATTACAATATTTTAATATAAAATCAAAAGATAGCTGAAAATATTAAATGTAGCCACCAAAAGAAAATGTTTTATTGGGTGCATGAGGCACAACCAATGACCAAACTTCATTGGTAATTAATGGGACATGTGTGGGAGCATGTTAGAACACTGGGTGATGAGTTTTGAAGGTAGCAGGTCATGAAAAATGTTAGAAAAAAATTACAGAGTAGTGGCTAGAAAAACGTAGGAGAAGCTGCAGGTACCCATAGCCATGGTTGTGTAAAAACGACAATTGAAAAATGTGATGAGAAATATTGCTATAGGTTGTAGATGTTGTTGCATGTTTTGTAAAGGTTATTTAATGGAATTTTAATATATATTGGACCCTGTGTTGGTGGATGTAGCCCGGATTTGGGTGAACCACATTAAATCTTTGTGTTCTTCTTTTGCTGTCCAGAATTTCTATGTGTTTTATTTCTCTATTTTATTGATCAAATCTACATTTAACTGGTTGAAATCTACCTTCTAACCCTAACAATAATGTGGCCTAGGTAGTGCACCCTATCTTGATAAAATGAGTACTTGGATAACTTTCCAAAAAGCTTCTTTTCCCTTAGATGTTGTAAGACTATTGTCAAGTGTCGATCGTGTTCCTCAATAGAGTTGGAATAAACTAGAATGTCATCAATAAATATTAGGAAAAAATATCCAAATAGTCCTAGAACACACTATTCATAAGATTCATGAAAGTTGTGGGTGCATTGGTCAATCCAAATGGTACAACGGTGAACTCGTAATGTCCATATCGAGTTTGAAAAGCAACCTTTGGAATATCTTATTCCTTTATTCTCAATTGATGATAACCAGATATGAGATCTATACTTGAAAATACTATTGCTCCCTTCATCTGATCAAATAATTCATCGATCCTCATAAGGGGATATCGATTCTTGATGGTCACCTTGTTCAACATCTGATAATGAGTACACACACACAAGGTTCCATCCTTCTTTTTCACAAAGATAACCAGTGCTCCCCACGGTGACACACTGGGTCTAATAAGCCTCTTACATAACAACTCCTGTAGCTGGGATTTCAACTCACAAAGCTTGGTGTTGGTCATCCTATACGGGGCCTTAGACTAAGGCTTGACTCTTGGTACTAGATTGATGGGTAAATCAAATTCTCACTTTGGAGGCATCTCAATGAGATCTTTGAGAAACACATCTTGAAATTCCCTAAGGATTGGATAATCATCTAGGTATGGTTTCTCATTGTTGGGTACACTGACATGCACAACATATATGACACAACCCTTCCTCTAAGCCTGCTTGAACTGTATACCTGAAATGTTCCTAAGCTCCAAGGGTCTTTGTATCCCATGTATCTCAATCGAGTACCCATAGTCATCCAGACAACTCACCATCTTATCCTCACAATTTACAATGGATTTGTGCTTAGTTAACCAATTGATTCCTAATATTACATCATAGGATCCTAAAGATGCCACATAAAGGTCAACTTGGGTCAAGAAGTTGGGAATTTCTAGCTCACTGCAAAAGAAATATGAATCTACTTCCCACTCTACTCGATTCCCATACTAAACAGAGCATGGGTTTTCCAAATATCTAGGTCAAATGGGCAGCTTAGAAATCATTCTAGGATCTATAAAACACTCAGTAGCTCCAGTATCTATCAAAATAGAAATGGTTTAGCCATAGATCTTACACATTAATTATATCGGAGAAGCTTGGTACTCTACTTGCCTATTATCCACTACCTCATGGATCTTGTGTTGCAAGGTCTACTCTAGTTTCCTTCCTTCTATGATTTTGATTTCTGATAGAAATTAGATGCATAATGGTCTCCCCCACAAGTGTAGCATCCATCGTGTGGTCCTTTTGACATCTAAACGTATCCTCTTTTGAGTACCTTTAGTTATTGTCAGAGTTGTCGTTGCCCCTATTAGCCCTTTTATTCAGGTTCCACCTTCGTTGCCTTCCTTTTTCAGAGGGTCACCTTCTCTTTTCAAATTTTTGATTTGATGGGACTTATTTCCCTTATGTCTATCACCCTTCTAAAAAAAATTGTTTCTGAATTGAGGCTTGAAGTTTGAACCCTTACAAAGATTGGACAACTACTACAACTTTTGTTCTTGCTTAATGTCCTTCTCAAAAAAAATTTCTATTGTAAGGGGATTATGGAGGTCCACCTCACCTCCAATGTGGGGTCTCAATCCTAATATAAACTTTTGAATTTGGAAATGCTCATTGGATTGATATTGTGGCACATACTTTAGAAAATTGGTAAACTTCTCCCAATACTAAACTACTATCAGACCACCCTAGGTCAAATTTTGAAATTCAGTTATCTTCTTATCAAAGAAAATTTGTGGCAGCCACCTCTTCTTGAAATATTGGAGGAAAAACTCCCAAGTGATCTCCTTTGGCTAAAGTCTCCCTTCTCCTTCTCATTGTCCCACTAAGTAGGTACCTCTCCAGACAATTGATATGCAAACCAAATAGCCTTGGTTTGGTTTGACAAAGTTATGGAGCCCAAAGTATTTTCCTATCTCTATGATCCAGGCCTTAGCTCCATCTTCAATGGCCTTGCCATTGAATTTCGATGGTGCTACCTTTTTAAGATCTTTCCCCAATTCTTCCTCAATTCAACCTCGATTAAGATCCCCTTAGCCCCTTTCTCCTTGGTCGGGTACCTAGTTCCTAAGATTTTGATCTCCCCGCACCCCTTGGACCTCTTGTTCAAAATGGTCCATTTGGGTTTCTTCTCGATTCAGGAGTTCAAGGATTTGGTCTAGCCTCTTGGTTGGCCCATTGTTTTATCCACTACTTCCCACATCTTGTTTGGTGGTCACCATAATGACTCACACTCGACCTACACCATGGTCTCGTTTAATGTATCTTAACACAAGGTTTTCACATCTAAACTATTACATCTACATAATATTATGTACACAACATGTAATCTAAAAGAGATATAAACATTCATTCACATCTAAACAAGTCTTCAAGTTTCCTGCTCTTGATCAATGAAAAAAATACTTTCTTTATTTATATTAAATATGGATTTACACTAATCCTTATTTACAAATTTTTTTCTCATGCTAAGTAGTCCCCTCATTGAAAAGAGGACATTCCTCTAGATCCTCCTCCAAATTTACATCATCTCTCATGGGTGAGGCAAGACGTGTGCATAGGAACTCCTTCTCCTCTTTAGTCTATAGAGGTGCATTAGGTCCACATCCTATTGGAAAATATCTAAATGCAGAGGGTTTCTTAGCCTTAGGAGTTCGTTTGGACTCCTAAATATTTTTTCCTCTCTCCAACTTGAGTTGTGTGAGGGCATGTTCTAGAGTTTCATCATCAGGAATCTCAGGTTGGTTCTCAGGTTTTGGATTTTCTTCGATAATGATTGGATTCTTCAAATCCCTAACAATTTTTCCCTTCTTTCTTCTCAACTTGGACCTTCCCATTTTCCTACAGCTAATTCAAATTTGGTTATTCTCTAGGTAACTCAAATCCAGTTAAGGGTCTACTATTCCCTAATTCAACCATCGTGGGTTTATAAGCCCATAGCTAAATCCTAAGCTCTAATACTAAATGTAACATGATCAACTGTAATTTCCTCAATAAATTAATAATTGATATTATGAATATAAAATTTATGACATAAATCCCATAGCTATTTCCATTTAGCAATTTTGTGTCCATAAATAAAAATAAATGAATTTAAATATATATTCATTCCCAAATGTCAATAGTCAATTTTCCAAGTTTGACTTGGCATTCAAATGCCTCAAAGTCAATACATTAATTACATCAATGATACAAGTACATAAATATGATTCCATTATAATTCATTTTTGACATCTCACCTCCATTGGTGGATGAGAACATGGTTGAGGTGCTTTTTGATGCAAGAGCATCAATCAAAATGCCAAACATCTAGGGTACTTCTGACCCAAACTCAAATGAGAAGATCAAATTTCAAAACTCCATTATTTCACTTAATTTTTCACCAAAATCTCATTCAATTTCACTATAATTCTCACTTATCTACTCAACAAGAATCCAAAAAATTCTTTGTCCAAACACAAAGCATCAACAAGCCAAAACATTTAATTAGCATTTCATCTCTGTATCAAACTCAAAAGAATCTTTACCTTCATAAAAGTGACTAAAACAAATTAATAACCTGATCCAACTTACACCACATTAGTCTTCATTCCAATTAGCTTCCTCAAGGAAAAATAACCACAACTTACTCTCAAACTCCCAAGACACTCCATATATCATGTTACAGACTGAAATAAATCAGTACATTCACTTACCAATACTGTCCCACCAGTTCATGTAACTTTTGCAGTCAAGACTTCATTCTTACACCTTTAATAATCTAACTCCATACACCAAAACCATAAATACTACCTTCAAAACCTTACTCAAACATAGAGACATCAATAATATCACCAAATAGACAGTTTCCAAGCTCTAAATACCATTCTCTTCCCTATTTTGAGCAAACAAACCAACATATTCTTAGTAGGTCAACAAAGCACTAAGTCAAGTAACAACATTCTTTCTTCTTTGAATCATCACAAACCATTAGCACATCTTGGGACCTATTTTGACACTCTTTCACATATCTAAATACCATAATAACTTTTTTTGTAACAAACATCAGAAATATGGTCTGAATGTTGGAAAATGCCTTAAATTAGGCCAAAATTACAAAGGGAATGCCTCAAAAACAACTCCAATCCACCAAATAACCTTAAATAGTCCTATTTCATGTTTCAAAACCCAGGATTCAACCATTTTCAAGAGTAGTTAGGCTCAAACATACACATAACAATCAAACCCTTATTTATAAGCCTTTTCAACACAACCAAGTGAGGGTTTATTAGAAATACCCTTTACCAACCTCTTGCCTTCATGCCAAAGTACCAAACATCTTCTATTTAGTCTTCCCAAACTGTTGAAACCATCACTCAACCATTGGTAATACTTCTACAACAAATTTCATTATGGAGCCTTTCATTTCTATTGGAAAACTCTATTTTTTTTGTCTGGACAACAAATCTCACATTGTAATCTCGCCTTCCCCTACACAAAACAACAAAACTACAACCTAAAGCATCCTATACAAACCTACTCCACCGAACTAAAAATCCCTATTCGATGGAGTAGTCATTAAAGATCTGTTTAGACTCTCAAAACCTTGTATAAGGTTGTAGACCGAGTTCAAGAAATTCTACTTAAACAAGAAATATACTTAATAGTTTCCTCACAAAATGGATGGAAATGAAAAATAATTCCTGATGAAACTTAAAACAATGAGATTCAAGACCCCAAACTACTGTACAATCTTTGTGGCTAAGGAAATAATGGAAAGAAACACTGAAATCTGATAAACAAGGTACTTTTATTAATATGAACTCTTCAAGAATACAAAGATTTGCTTCCTCCTCGACCTTACAAATGTTTTTATAGAAGTTTCCCAATCCATAAATTCATCTTCAACTACTTCCATCGACCTATCCCTTCAAAATCTTCAAAAAGACTCTTCAACTTCTAATTTTTTCCTTTTTTACAAATTTAGCAACTTTTAGCTTTTTTTTTTGGCAATTTTGCTTTTTCTCATCCTTTTGACCACTTAGAACCTATTTGAGACTCAATCACAATTAAATAGGCCTTATCATGACCTTCTACAATGCTTTTACAGTTGGAAATTCAAATTTTTACAATTTTTCCTTTTGAAGGCATTCAGAGAGCAAGGTGCTCCTGCACCATACAACCAACCAACAAAACCTTTCCAAGTCCCTTGGAAACATATCCTGCAAGACAATTACAAATCTGCCTTGGAATGCTCTTCTTCTTTTCTCTTGAATTCTTCATCTGTCTTTGTCTTGGTTCCATCTTTTGTCTTCAACTTAGTCTTCACCTCTGTCTTATCTTGTCTTCACTTTCCTTTCTCATTCTATGTCATCAGGTTCACATTCACTTTTATTTTTCAAAAGGACATAGGACTGTCCTTTCACAACTTTCAAATTTCCTCTTTCTCAACCAAGGACACATGACTGTCCTTGCAAAGTTTCATCTTTCTTTCACAATTCATCCTTGACCTTCTCTAACCAACTTGTCTTCATCTTTTCATCTTTTCATCTACTCCCATCAGTGGAGTACTCTTCAATGGTTGCAACCTCAAGTGCTTCTTCAGATAGGAATCCATCTCTCTTACTACTTCACAACACCAACTCAACAAACCAAGCAAGTTCTTCCTTGCTTCCAACTTTCTCTCCACTTTTTCTGCCTTCTCTTGGCAGCAACCAAGTTCTTCTTAACTTGCACAAACTCACAACTTCTCAAAATTCTTTCTCTCTACAACTTAGATGGATCAAGCACCTACAACCAAACTCAACAACTCAACATCAGTAACAACTTAACCAACTTATCATAATCAAACAACTATGATACCAATTGATGCAAGAGCATCAATCAAAACACCAAACATCTAGGGTACTTCTAACCCAAACTAAAATGAGAAGATCAAATTTCAAAACTCCATTATTTCACTTAATTTTTCACAAAAATCATATTCAATTTCACTATAATTCTCACTTATCTACTTAACAAGAATCCGACAAATTCTTTGTCCAAACATAAAGCATCAAAAAGCCAAAACATTTCATCAACATTCCATCTCTGTATCAAACTCAAAAGCATCTTTACCTTCATAAAAGTGACTGAAACAAATCAATAACCTAATCCAACTTACATCACATTAGTCTTCATTCCAATTAGCTTCCTCAAGGAAAAATGACCACAACTTACTCTCAGACTTCCAAGACACTCCATAAATCATGTTACAGACTAAAATAAATCAGTACATTCACTTACCAATATTGTCCCACCAGTTCATCTAACTTTTGTAGTCAAGACTTCATTCTTGCACCTTTAATAATCTAACTCCATACACCAAAATCATAAAGCCTGCCTTCAAAACCTTACTCAAACATAGAGACATCAATAATATCACCAAATAGACAATTTCCAAGCTCTAAATACCATTCTCTTCCCTGTTTTAATAGATTCACTATTTTGAGCAAACAAACCAACATATTCTTAGTAGGTCAACAAAGCACTAAATTGGGTAACAACATTCTCTCTCCTTTGAATCATCACAAACCATTAACACATCTTGGGACATATTTTGACACTCTTTCACATATCTAAATACCATAATTACTTGTTTTGTAACAAACATTAGAAATTTGGTTTGAACGTTGGAAAATGCCTTAAATTAGGCCAAAATTATAAAGGGACTACCTCAAAAACAACTCCAATCCACCAAATAACCTTAAACAGTCCTATTTCATGTTTCAAAACCTAAGATTCAACCATTTTCAAGAGTAGTTAGGCTCAAACATACACAGAACAA
The DNA here is from genome assembly GCA_007258455.2 of Sequoia sempervirens. Taxonomy (NCBI): domain Eukaryota; kingdom Viridiplantae; phylum Streptophyta; class Pinopsida; order Cupressales; family Cupressaceae; genus Sequoia; species Sequoia sempervirens. The sequence continues at coordinate 231,163,530 of VDFB02000007.1, forward strand.
TCAAACCCTTATTTATAAGCCTTTTCAACACAACCAAGTGAGGGTTTATTAGAAATACCCTTTACCAACCTCTTACCTTCATGCCAAAGTACCAAAAATCTTCTATTTGGTCTTCCAAAAATGTTGAAACCATCACTCAACTGTTGGTAATGCTTCTACAAAAAATTTCATTATGGAGCCTTTCATTTCTATTGGAAAACTCTATTTTCTTGGTTTGTACAACAACTCTCACATTGTAATCTCACCTTCCCTGCACAAAACAACAAAAAGACAACCTAAAGCATCCTATAAAAACCTACTCCACCGAACTACAAAGCCCTATTTGGTGGAGTAGTCATTAAAGATTTGTTTAAACTCTCAAAACCTTGTATAAGGTTGCAGACCGAGTTCAAGAAATTCTACTTAAACAAGAAATATAATTAATAGTTTCCTCACAAAATTGATGGAAATGAAAACTAATTCCTTATGAAACTTTAAAAAATGAGATTCAAGACCCCAAACTACTATACAATCTTTGTGGCTAAGGAAATAATGGAAAGAAACACTGAAATATGATAAACAGGGTACTTTTATTAATATGAACTCTTCAAGAATACAAATATCCGCTTCCTCCTCAAGCTTACAAATGTTTTTATAGAATTTTCCCAATCCATAACCTCCTCTTCAACTACTTCCATTGACCTATCCCTTCAAATTCTTCAAAAAGACTTCAACTTCTGATATTTGCTTTTTTTACAAATTTAGCAACTTTTAGCATTTATTTTTTCAATTTTGCTTTTTCTCATCCTTTTGACCACCTAGAACCTATTTGAGACTCAATCACAATTAAATAGGCCTTATCATGACCTTCTACAATGCTTTTACAGTTGGAAATTCAAATTTTTACAATTTTTCCTTTTGAAGGCATTCAGAGAGCAAGGTGCTCCTACACCACTTTTCCACCAAACCACGAAGCAATGCTTCCTCAAAATTCTCCAATCCACCAAAAATACCTGACCTTGCATGAAACACTTAGCAAGAGATACAATTTGCAAGGTGGAATCTGTGTGTACCTAACTACATGCATTTCTATCTACTATTAGAATATGCAAGTTCCATGTTAGGTAATAACAGAAATAACAGAAAGAGGATAAATATTAAACAATCTGTTTTGAATAAAAAATGACTGCAAAGTTTGGCCAAGCTCACGTTACATAAAACACAACTCAAATTAGATTTGAAAAAGAAAATCTGCACTCTTTGGAACCCATTCCCAAAAGAAAAGCTTACCATAACAAAGGGGTATCCCTCCCTTCTAGACCATCTACTAGCATCATAATTCTAGTGTGCTACATTCTATATTAGTACTCTTGTATCATTCCATTTCAATTTCATCATCAAATATTCCATGTAAAATCTGGTATAACCATTCATCTATTCAGCATACAACTATCTTTTCATTAAGATTCATATTGCAATTCAACACTGTTCCATTTCTACAGTTATTTCCTTTGCAACTAAAGTTAAACAATATTGATCAATGAGTAATTCAAGATGAAATTAGAAGGTATACGACATGTATGTGCATGTGCATAAATGAAGCATTTATGCATGTACACATATATGCCTGAAAATAAACATAGTTTTGGAATATATGTATACATTTTTAATATTAAAGAAAAAACTTCCTTACATACAAGTTTCCATATTTAGAAAAAGTATAAACTTCGTTCAAGTGTTCCATTTGATCTTTTAGTAACAAATATTATTAATTAAGATACAAAAGGAATCATTAAAATAATAGTCACTTGTCTCATGTGGATCATAAATTAATTCAAAATGGAACATGGATATTTTACAAGATCAAGATTAATCAATCCCAGTGAAATAAAATAGATTTAACAAAATAAAAGTATCCTTCAATTTGAGATAATGTAAGGTTTTGTATTCATTCTATTTCCAACCAAAATATGGTCACATATCATTCAGTTTTGATTCTCCACCTTATTATTCGTTTAAAAATCATAACACTATAATGTTGGTTTCTCTATTGTAACACTAATTATATTTCAATAAAGGTGTTGATAAGCATGTTATCGTGTACTTGATAACATGATATCATTTATCATTAAGTACCTTCGATTACCCATTATATTTTATGATATGGTTCGGTCAACCATATGGTGAAAGCGCCCTTTTATCTAAAAGAAAGAAAGTATGATCATCCTTCGATTCTGATTTAAGCATTGGATTAAAATGACAGTGTACATGTATATATGTATATACATATAGACACTTCATATAAGATAGATGATTCAAATTATTCATATAAACTGTGACTTGAGATATCCAAAAAGTTGGTGACACAGAATAACATCATGCATTGCTATCATGTATGGAACATTAACAACATTCAGTAGATGGTTATCCTTTGAATGATAGCATCATTCATACTCATGTTTTAACAGAGTAAGGTAAGACTGCTTGATAGATTATAAAATACAAGGGAACAGTGAATACACCAATCGACCCTTGCTTATAGTAGGGCTTGAATTGCCACATAAACCTCACTAAAAGGTCGATGTAATAATTATAATATAAGATTTAAATGATGCATGTCGTTCATCAATAAACAGAGTAATGAAATGATATAAATCATTCAGTTAGCAATAGCTAGACACTCATAGAGCACTAATGAAACAATATTCATCAAACGATGATATTCGTTTGGCCATATAATGATTCACATACAATAAGTTGAACACCATACGATGTCCCTCCAAAAAAAAATAATGTACACGACATGGTTATCCTGATAAATGAAATGCAACAAAGGCCAGTCAAACAACCATGGCTACAAAGGATAATGTTGCATACAAGTGTGAACCCATCGTGGGTGTTTAACCTGATACCCGTGCATGATGGGTATCGAAATAAAAAATCTCAACATGTTGGCTTGACCCAAATAGGGCTAAAAAAGATAAATATGGGTTGACTAAATAGTGACTGAAACACAAATATAGAGCCATGAATTTTACATATCAAGAGCACAAGAATTACATGATATCTTCACAAAAATACATAAGAATGAATAACCATTTGACTAAAAAAGAAAAATCTATTATAGGTTTGAGAATACCTCTCCTTAGATGCGATTGTTGGTGATTTTTCCTTTGTTAGAATTAGCAATATCTTCCCATTCTTTTCGTTACCCTTTCCTCTGTCGATTTTTCCTTCAATTCCCATACTTTTTTCTAGATTTCCTTCATCAAATTGCCCCCCTCTGATTGAGAATATCTTTGTTGCTATCTTTGGAAATAGTGTTCATTATTCCTTCATCCACACTATTATCACTTAGTCTCCCACTTCCTTCCATTTTTGAGCATTAGAGGGGTCATCTCCTTCCCCATTCATTATGGGAGTTATGCATTAAAGCAACACTCTCATTGTTTTAGAACTATGGTAATACATTTATATATGTATATCTATGTATATACTTGTATATATGTGGTTTCACCCACATATACATACGTATATACATATTTATATACATTTATGTAGAATTTCACAAACATACATTTTATTTTATTTTCCATTTCTTTATCAAAAGCCCATTTTCAAGTTCGTCAAAAAGAATAAATAATATAATCATTTTCCTTATGATAATTGTATATGTTCAAATGCATTTCCAATACCATTTTATATCAATCTTTGAGATAGTAGGGTAAGACAAGGATGCATTAGATTCATTTCTTTCACAAGATCGTTTATCTAATCAAATTTCAATCCATACAAGAAAGAATGATATTTATCGATTATGTAGACAAATACATATGTCATGGTCTACTGTGGTGTGTGAGATTCCAGATTCCAACCTTGCTTACCATTTGTCTTCTGGCTAAGCATTCCTACCTCAACTAGGTTCTTGTTCTTCAACCTATTCTTGCACACACATGTTCTTACACTTGCCAACTTTATCAGTAACCTTTAGCTGATAATCCTGACGAAATAACTCTTTTTAAATCATAAAATTGCAAGATAATAAATTTTCAAATATGTTATTGCATTCCTCAAATCCATAAATACTAAATGCTAAATTCCATTTTAAAAATATTTCAATTATCTCAACATTATTAAATACAAGCAATGAAATTGAGATGTGACATTTGGTTCTTAATTCCATTGACGTACAATTGTAGGCTTTGGTAAGGTGTCACCTTGGGAGCTCAAAGTTACAATCTCAAATTCTCGGCATTATATTTCGATATAGATCTTAATTGTTTTAAATTTATTAGTTGGGTAAAATAGCTTCCAATGCATGGATTCTCATACAAGGTTGCTAATTTTTTACTAAATTCTTACCAACTGACCAATTCTTCTTGTCTATCACTCATCTTCCATTAGTGCCATTGGTAAGGTCCTAATTATAAATAAGGTAAATAAATTTCAAGCATAACATTATTTGGTATACTATGAAGTTTAAATTGTTGTTCTATGAGGATTATCCATGAAAGTACATTTCTACCATCAAATTTATGAATGTTTATTCTTAGCAGGTATAATTGTTGACCTTAAAAAGGTTTTCCTATCCCTTGATTTGGTTTATTAGGGTTTTACCAACCTTGGTGATTTTTTTGGGACTTTAATTTTGATAATAGTTCTTTCATAGACTTATCTAAACCCTCATTTAAGGATTTGAAATGAAGAGAAATAGGTGTGGGAATCACAAAGGACCTATTTTCCCTTATTTCATTCAAAATGTATGCTATAATATGCATATGTAGAACAATAATCAAATCTAACCAAAATAGTAGTCAAAAGGAAGATATAGAAGGGGAAAATGTTTTGTATCTTTCACCAAAAGTCACCTTTTGAAGCTCATTGAGGACTCATTCTCCCTATCATGAATGGGTTTTGGCTAAGGTTTCTAAAAAATGCTTTTTGGGTTCTCTTTTTCCAAGTCTACACTCTTAGATTCTAGGTGTTCACTGTTAGACAACTGGAAATAAAATCTATAGAAGAGTTTCCATGATTTGAAAAAAATTCTTGAAACTTTGACAAATTTTTAACTTTCTTCAATTTTTCTCTTCAAAGGATCTTCAACCTAAAATCTGCAATCACACATCAAAGAGATAAAAAAAAAAAATTGTTAGGGAATGGGGATTTTCCTTGGTCAAACCCTATTTTGGTAATTAAACCTTGAAATGAAATAGAAAAGAATGATGGAATGATGAATGAACAAAAATGTGTAACAACTCACCAAACCTTATTTGAAACCTTGGATAACAAATATGCAAACTAGCATGAAGTGGCCTCAATGAATGTAGATCTTGATCATGAAACTCATCTTGAAACAATTCCTTTGATATGATTGAATATATATTGAACACTACATCCCCATATTAGCTCAAACAACATGCATGATGCAATAAATATTTGACATGATGAATGAATCTTGATTTCTACAATAATATTCTATAATCTACCCTTGAAATGCCTTGAAATTTCTCTTGAATTTCTCTTGATCTCATAAACTTTCTATTAGGACTTGCCTATAAAGTTGCTAGGTGAAACTAAGGGAAATAACCTTGTATTTATACATATCTTAAGATTAATTCCTGAAATTCAAATATCACAAGCCGACATTGAATTATAGATTTGAAATCATTAAAATACCACTAAAATTTCAAAGAGGGTTCCTAGGTCTAAGTGAGGACCCATTCATCATAGGGTGAATGGGTCCCATGCCACTTACTTAGGACATGCATTAGTCAATGTTAAACATTATGTAAAATTAGGGCCATAGGTATAAGTGAGGACCCATTTTCCCTATGGAAAATGGGTCCTAGGTCACTTACATAGGACACACATGTTCCAAAGTTAAGTGTTGTGTAATGGAATTCATGAATGTTGGGTTTTATCCCTTGAAAATTGCATTTAATTAGGTTTAGATTTAAATTAAAGGGGCCAATTAAGGAAAATTAACCTCAATTAATTAATAAATCCCTAAATTAATGTGAAAGTGTAAAGGTACACCTTAAAACACCAAAAAGTAAGGCACAATTAAGTCCATTTAATTTAAAAGGGCCCTAAACTTATTGTGAATATGAAAAACATATTATAACACTAAATTAAGGCATAATTAAGCTCATTTTACTATGAACTATTTCCAAATTAAGTGTGAAAAAGGGATACTTTTTCCTACACTACATTTTCCCCCCACTTTAGTGAGAGTATGATCCCATGTCAAACTCACACTAAAGTAGGCATTCAAGACACTTATGCATGCAAGTAATGACAAATATACACAATCATACAACATCAAAGACTAGGAAAATCAAACCTAGATGGTCTGATCGACACGAAACATATCTAAGCTATTAGTTTTGTTTTTCACTCACTCCGAGGTAGCAAAAATTTAGGCTTTCCACTAGGAGAGTCTCTCAATAAAGTGGCTTAGTGAGAAATTCATGCCTCTGTGTTGGCTTCTCATCATACAATTTTAGTGTTTTCTAGATTCTAATTTGATATAGCAAGTTTTACTTTTAATTTTATATAAATTCAATGTTAAATGCAAGTGCAAAATGTGACAAAATGATAACCTAGAAAACCTAGTTTGATATGCAATTTTGTTTCAATTTTCAAATGCAAGTTAATATGATGCAATGCTATGTAAATGATATTCAATATGACTGATTTTTTTTTTGTATTTTTTAGATTTAAAGAATGCAAAATATGCAATCATAAAATCCTTAAATGAAATTCAAAGTTAAATGCAAACTAGACACCCTAAATGAGACCTAATTCAATGCAAAGAGATGAAAATGAATGCAATGTCTAAATATAGGATGAAAGAGAACTCCAAAATTAGAAAATGCAATGATCAAACTAAGGTTCACCAAAATGAAACGAAGAGAAATGGGTGAGGGAAAGCACAAAGTACCCATTTTCCCTCATTTAATTCAAAATGTATGCTATAATATGAAAATGAAGAATAGTAATCAAATCTAACCAAAACAATAGTCAAAAGGAAAATCTGGAAAGGGGAAAATGTTATGTACCTTTCACCAAAAGTCACCTTTTGAATCTCATTGAGGATTCATTCACCCTATGGAGAATGGGTCCTAGCTAGGGTTTCTGAAAAATACTTTCGAGGTTCTCTTCTGCCAAGTTTGCTCTCCTAGAATCCAGGTGTTCACTATTGGACAACTGAAAACAAAATCTATACAAGAGTTTCCATGATTTGAAAAAATTTCTTGCAACTTTGACAACTTTGCAACTTTCTTCAGTTTTTCTCTTCAAAGGATCTTCAACCTAAAATTTGCAATCACACATCAAAGGGAGAAAAATGTTGTTTGTTAGGGAATGGGGGTTTTCCTTGGTCAAACCCCATTTTGGTAATTAAACCTTATAATGAAATAGAAAAGCATGAAGGAATGATGAATGAACAACAATGTGTAAACTCATCAAACCTTATTTGAAACTGTGGATAAAAAATATGAAAACTAGCATGAAGTGGCCTTAATGAATGTAGATCTTGATCATGCAACTTATCTTGAAAAAATGCCTTTGATATGCTTGAATAGATCTTGAACACTACATCACCATATTAGCTCAAACAACATGCATTATACAATAAATCATTGACATGATGAATGAGTCTTGATTGATGCAATACTCTTCTATAAATCTACCCTTGAAATTGCTCTTGAATTGCTATTGATCTCATAAACTTGCTATTAGGACTTGCTCATAAAGTTGCTAGGTGAAACTAAGTGAAATAAATTTGTATTTATACATATCTTAAGATTAATTCCCAAAATTCAAATATCACAAGCTGACATTGAATTATAGATTTGAAATCATTAAAATACCACAAAATACATATTTTAAAGGGGGGTCCTAGGTCTAAGTGAGGACCCATTCGGTCCAAGGCCACTTACCTAGGACACACATTAGTCAATGTTAAACATTATGTAAAATTAGGATCATAGGTCTAAGTGAGGACCCATTCGCCCTATGGTGAATGGGTCCTAGGTCACTTACCTAGGACACACATCTTCCAAAGTTAAGTATTGTGTAATGTTATTTATGAATGTCGGGTTTTATCCCTTGGAAATTGCATTTAATTAGGCTTGGATTTGAATTAAAGGGACCAATTAAGGAAAATTAACCTCAATTAATTAATACAACCCTAGATTAATGTGAAAGTGTAAAGGTACACCTAACAACACCAAAAAATAAGGAACAATTTGTTGAAATGCGTAAGACAACTGAGAAGGGGGGGTGAATCAGTTGTCACCAATCACAATCTCAAATATCAAACACTTATTAACTTCACATCAACTAGGTATGAGCATGAAGTGCAAATAACAAAAAGCAATATGAACACTAGGAACACCAGATTTACGCAGAAAACCCAATAAGGGAAAAACCACGATGAGGATTAACTCACAAATATAAAGTAATTGCAAAACTAATTACAAAGAGGCTCAATACCAAAGGGCTCACTGCCCAAGATAAGACTCACTGTCTAGGTAGGACTCACTATCCAACAAGGAGGATCATTGCCTATAGATATAGAAAGATAGAAATAAGAATGCTACTCAGAGAACACTTTCTCAATGCAACAAAAGATCCACCACATCAACTTCCACACATTCGCAGCCTTGATCAGAGAGTTGCAAACACCATCAACTCACTGCTTTCAAGAGTTTAACACATTAAGTTACTGTTTCCTAAATTCACTTTTGCACACTCTTGCTTCTCTAGCTTGTGTCATCCGATGCTTAACACCTTGCCTTGTATTTATACCATCTTTAACCTTAGAAACATCTCCAAGGTTGGCTACATATGCTTCATTTTACAAATTAAAATTGGGTCAGAAACTTAACATTCCTGCGGTGGAAGAGAATGAGAGCAGACCAAACCAACACTTAACCAAGACCCAAGACAACGTCTTAGATCAATCACACATTTCCTCAATTGATACTTATCCTACGCATGTCGTGTAAGCACTAGGTTAGCCAAACCTAATGAAAACACCAATGAAATTTGAAGTACACACTTCCACAACAAGAAGATTACATGCAAAACACATAACACGCTTCATCATACACTGGAACATACCTTAGATGCCTTTAGATTCATCTGCAGCAACTACAATAACCTTCATACACAAAATGTTTTTCATCAGTCCATCCAGACTGTACATATACACACACAAACTTTGAAACTCATCTTTCAGAGCACCAAACCATGAATGCCTTCGACAGAACACATATAACATCATTATAAGCCTTCTTCCAAATCCGCAAGACCTGAAACAAACTAGCAGAGGACTACAGAGAAGATACATTTTTTTCCAGTCCATAGACAAACAACTTTGCTAGACCAGTTCATACACTGGTGAACACAACTTTCACTCTTCATCAAATCAGAAGTTACAATCCAAGATATATCACCCACGAACACCCATAAATAGCACTTCAGATTCGCACAAGCATATGATCAACACAGAAGAAATGTGGAGCACATACCAGAGCACATTCTGAACATACACACAACTCTGACTTCTTTATTTATTAATTTTCTCAAAAGCACTTGGTAACTCATCATATCAGCACACCTGCAACACTATAAAGATAAATCCATGTAATCACAACATCTCAACAGTATCTCAACTATACATGTACCAGGGTGATCCCACAAAGTTGGTTTACAATTTCTGGGAGATTTTGATTTTTGTTGAAATCACATATTTTTAGAAAATATAATGATTTAAGCCTTAAAAAGTTCCATTTAAAGCATTCCAATTGAAGAGGGTTTGATCAAACTACCTTAGATCAAACCCCCTTGGATAGAACCCCGCTAGTTTTAAACTATACCTATAACAGAGTCTCCTTTACACCTATCAAAATGTTGATAAAAAACCACTTTTGATTTACCTTTGGGGGATCAAATGAATTCATTTAAAATTTTTTTTTGTAAGTATGTATTCCTTATTATAATCTTCCCAAAAGTATAATTTTAAATAAATTTAATTTAATTATTATATTTATTTTTATTTCTTGTGAATGTAGGTTTTTCACCAAAAATCAAGCTCTTTGTTCACATGTGGAAAAATATGAGTGCACCAGATATTGAAGTCCTTGATCCAACAATTTTTTTTTTGAATTTTGATACATACAAAAATAATTATGTGTTATACAATCTGCCTATGTCTGAATTGTAATTGGTTTGACTTCAAAATTTGATTAAGGAAAAAATATTCAATAAAACACTATGAAACCAATTGGAAGCACTAGATATCATAGTTACAAATCTAAATTCAAAAAAAGAATTTTATCCTTCATGGAAAAAAAGTTGTGTTATATGGTGAGTGTCACTCCTTAAAAATGGTGTTTACTAAAAAAAACTAGTTTTCAAAGGAGATGGAAAAAAAAGTCCAATCTAATTCCAAAATTTTTGAAAAAAATATATTTAGAATCTACAGACAAAATGTCACAAATCACTAGTTTGAAACATCTTCAAATTCATCACGGTTTAGCCACTATAGGCACCTAAAAGTGAAGATTTAGTTAGAAAAAATTAGTTTAGTGTCCAATTTGGCCAAAAATTGTAAACCACTATTGTGGTATCACCCACCACCTACAATCACTTGATTCCTTTCTTTGTAGCAACCTATACTGTGTTGACATCAATGACAACATTAATGACAACACCACCAAACTCACTTATACTCGCAACAATCTCCCCCTTTGTCATTGATGGCAACACACGACACTCTCTCCCCCTTTGACAACAATGGAAAAGAACATAATTCTGATCACTCCCCCTTAGGAGTGCACCCACATATCTCATACTACAACAATGATATTTCCTACTCCCCTTGAGGAGTAGACACTAGTCATCAGTCCAGACAAATGAAGGATCTATAGATCCATTGGACTGATGCACCTCCATGTGCACTTAGTTCAAGGAAGGAGGGGCAATAACCCCCAACTTCTCCCCAAGATACTCAGAAGTATCATTCAGAAGAGCCTTAGTAAATATATCAACAATTTGATCCTTTGTAGGCACATACACCAATCTGACATCATTCTCCAATACCTTCCCTCTTAAGAAGTGCTATTTTATAGATATATGCTTTGTCCTTGAATACATTACCAGATTCTTTGAAATGTTTATTGCACTTTTATTATCACAGAAGATAGGGATAGGCCCAGCACACATCACTCCTATTTCCTTCAACGTTTGCTTCATCCAAAAAACATGTGTGCAGCAAGATGCTACTGCAATATACTCAACCTCTGCAGTGGATAAAGAAATTGAATCTTGTTTCTTGCTTAGCCATGAAACCAATATTCCTCCAAGAAAGAATGCACCACCACTTGTACGCTTTTGGTCATCTACACAACCAACCCAATCTGCATCAGTGAAAGCACTCAAAGCGAAATTAGTATCCTTAGGATACCACAAGCCATAATCTGGAGTGCCTTTTAGATATCTGAATATCCTTTTCACAGCCATAACAAGTGTTTTTTTGGTTCTACTTGAAATATGGAAACCAAACATACTGCATGCATGATACCCGGTCTAGTAGCAGTAAGATATAGCAGTCCACCAATCATAATAGATCTGTACATGCTCTGATCAACCTTAGGAGATTCATCATTTTTACTCAGCTTGCATCCAATTACCATAGGGGTACAAACCGGTTTGGAGTCATCCAATCCAAACTTCTCCAACAACTATTTAACATAATTTGATTGTGAAATGAATATTCCCTTATTAGTTTGATTTACTTGAATTCCAAGAAAGAAATTCAACTCACCAATCATAGACATTTCAAACTCTTTTTGCATCTCCTCTACAAATTTCTTGCACATACCCTCATTTCCTCCAAAGATAATATCATCAACATACACAACCACTATCAACATTTTTTTTCCTTCAACCTTGAAATAGAGATTACTATCCGCGGAGCCTTTGCTGAACCTTTGTTGTGTCAAATACCTATCCAACCTTGCATACCATGCTTTGGGGGCCTATTTAAGTCCATACAATGCTTTTTTCAACTTACAGACCATGTCTAGTTTTTCTGATAACTGAAATCCCTTCGGTTGTTCCATGTACACCTCTTCTTCCAATTCTCCATTCAGGAATGTAAACTTAACATCCATCTGGTATACCTTGAAATATTTGTGAGTAGAAAATGCTAAGAACATCCGAATAGCCTCCATTCTTGCCACCGGTGAAAATGTCTCTTCAAATTCTATTCTTTCAACCTGTGAATAACCTTTGCACACAAGTCTTGCTTTTTTTCCTACTACTTCACCTTTTTCATTTAGCTTATTCCTGAATACACACTTTGTACCAATTACATTCTTGTTTACCGGTCTGGGAACCAATTCCCATGTCTGATTTTTCTCTATCTATTGTAATTCTTCTTTCATTTCTCTAACCTAATTTTTATCTTTGCATGCTTCACATAATGATTTAGGTTCTATCCTGGAAAGTAAACACAAATTTACCTCAACTACTACCACTTTGCTTCTTGTCTTTACACCTTCACTTTTGTCTCCAATTATCTATTCTTTAGGATGATTTTTCTATACATATTTTGGAGTCTTAGGAGTAGGTTCTGGAGCTTCTTCTTCTTCAATATCTTCTTCTTCTTCCTTGTTCTCTTCTTGTAATTTTCCGCAGATCTGTGCATATCTTCATCAACTTTTACATTTGCACTTTCAACAATCTTTCTCAATCTTTTATTGAAACATCTATAAGCTTTGCTATTACTTGAATATCCAAGGAAAATACCTTCATCACATCTAGCATCAAACTTTCAAAGGTTCTCATCATCTCTTTTAATGTAACATTTGCTTACAAACACCTTGAAGTACTCAACAATAGGAATTTTTCCAGTCCACAGTTCATAAGGGGTCTTTGTGTTGTTAAGAATATAAACAGCAGTGTGAATTGCTTCTCTCCAGTATACATTAGGTACATTTACCTCTTTCATCATAGTCCTTGCATCCTCTTGGACTGTCCAGTTCTTCCTCTCAACAAATCCATTCTACTGAGTTCTAGGAGCAAAAAAATGTCTCTTTATACCATGCTCTTCACACAATGTATTAAACTCACTGGAGGTGAATTCTCCACCTCTATCAGACCTTAAACATTTTATTTTTAGGCTCACTTCATTCTCTACCATAGCCTTGAACACTTTGAATCTATCCAGAGCTTGAGATTTCTCCTTAAGAAAAGTAACCCATGTCATTCTAGAATAATCATCAATTAAAAGCATAAAGTACCTATCACCATTAAGATTTCCTATTCTTTTGGGACCATAGAGGTCTGTATGAATCAATTCTAGCATTCCAATAGTTGATTGTTCTTTTCTTTTAAAGCCACATCTTGTTTATTTTCCCAACTGACAACTTTTGTAAATAGTATTGGTAGGCTTTGTGATTTTAGGAAGATCCCAAACAACTTCTCTTGAACTAATCTTGATCAAATTGTCAAAGTTTACATGTCCCATCCTCCGATGCCATAGCCAACTTTCATTAACTTGAGATACAAAACACTGACCATCAACACCTTTAAGCTGATAAATGTTTCCATATGTTCTTCTTCCTGTAGCTACCACAGTTTCAAACCCTTTTTTGATCGCACAAGTTTGAATCCTTTGCTACACATTTATCCAACACTCAAAAGATTATTCCTTAATCCCTTAACATAATAAACATCATTAGTACTGTGTTTTCCATCAAAACTAATTGTTCCTTTTCCAACAATATTTGCACCAGAATCATCTCCAAACATGACTAATCCTCCACCATACTTTTCAAGTTTAGTAAAATTACTTTTGTCTCTGGTCATGCGATTTGAGCAGCCACTGTCGATCACCCAATAGTCTTCATCTTGTCTAGAATGAAAGGCAGAAACCAATGTATCTCCCATCTCTTCATTCTTGATTTCCTGACCACATTCCCTTGCACATCTTTCATGGTTAGTAGACACTGATTTATTATCTAAGGCTAGAAACAAGCATTCATCATTATCACCCTCAAAATCAGATTCATCATCAGAAATTCTAGCATCTTCTCTAACATAGTACAATTTATTGAACTTCTTGTCCTTTTTTTCTTTATTATCTTTTCTCTTCTTGTGTATAGCTCTATTTGGACATCTTGAAGCATAGTGACCAATATTTCCACAACTGAAACATTTAAAAGGTAACATACTTTTGTACTTACCGATACCTTTGTTCAACTTCCTTGTAAAATTTGCTTCCAACTCCTCTGAACTATCACCATCTGGATCATCTTCTATCTTTGTAGCTTTGAAGGATGATTATGTTTTCTCCTTTTATTTTCCAAATTTCCTCATTTCAAATGTAGTCAAGGTTCCAAATAGATGTTCTTTAGTAAATTTCTTAGGATCATACTCTTCCTCAATAGTTGAGACCTTCTAACTATAACTCTTTGGAAGAGTCATTAGAATCTTCTCCATTACATCTTCATCTGTCAAAGTACCACCTTGATTTTTAACTTCATTTACTGCAATATTAACCCTTTCAAAATAGCTTGCAATTTCTTCACCTTCTTCCATTTTCAAGTTCTCATATCTGTGCTTAGTTGTTAGCTTCTTTAAAAATTTCACTCTATCATTTCCTTCATAGATATCTTCCAAAAAAATTTCAAACATCATAAGCAGTGCCCAAAGAAATAACTTTTGTCAACTCAGGCTTAGATAGAGCACTATAGATTGCATACCTTGCTTTTTCATTTTCTTCATAAGAAAAAATATCATCTACAGAAGAAGGACCACTTTCTGGCTCAACATATTTTGTCTCAATAGCTTTCCAAGTCTTGTAGCCAAGGGAGATCAGGTAACCTCTCATATGCACTTTCTAGAAACTGTAATCAGATCCATTAAACACAGGCATTGTCAATTTGTGCGCCATCGGATCTACCTCAAGCGTTTAAGCTCTTCTCTGAGGAACTAATGCTCTGATACCAATTGTTGACATGTGCAAGACAACTGAGAGGGGGGCATGAATCAATTGTCACCAATCACAATCTCAAATCTCAAACACTTATTAACTTCACATCAAATTTAATCTATTATTAGGTATAAGCATGAAGTGCAAATAACATAAAGCAATATCAACACAAGAAACACCGAATTTATGTGGAAAACCCAATAAGGGAAAAACCACAGTGATGATTAACTCACAATATAAAGTAATTGCAAAATTGATTACAAAGAGACTCACTACCAAAGGGCTCACTACCTAAGATAGGACTCGATGTCCAACAGGGAGGCTCACTACCTATAGATACAGAAAGATATAAATAAGAATGTTACATAGAGAACACTTTCTTAATGCAATTGAAGATCCACCACATCAACTTCCACACATCCACAGCCTTGATTATAGAGTTGCAAACACCATCAGCTCACTGCTTTCAAGAGTCTAACACATTAAGGTATTGCTGCCTCAATTCACTTTTTCACACTCTTGCTTCTCTAACATGTGTCATCCGATGCTTATCACCTTGCCTTGTATTTATACCATCTTCAACCTTAGAAACTTTCTCCAAGGTCGGCTACATACGCTTCATTTTACAAATTCAAATTAGGTCAGCCACTCAAAATTCTTGTGGTGGAAGAGAATGAGAGTAGACCAAACCAACACTTAACCAAGACCCAAAACAACGTCTTAGATCAGCCACAAATTTCCTCAATTGAGACTTATCCTACGCATGTTGTGTAAACACTAGGTCAACCAAACCTAATAAAAACACCAATGAACTTTGAAGTACACGCTTCCGCAACAAGAAGATAACATGCAGACCACATAACATGCTTCATCATACACTGGAACATATCTCAGATGCCTTAGATTCATCTGCAATAACTGCAATAACCTTCATACATAGAACACTTTCCATCAGTCCATCTGGAATGTACAAACACACACAAAAAATTTGAAACTCATCTTTTGAAGCACCAAACCATGAACACCTTCAAAAAAACATAGATAACATAATTACAAGCCTTCTTCTAGATCTGCAAGACCTTAAAAAACTAGCATAGGACTGCTAAGCAGATACATTTCTCCCAGTCCATAGACAAACAACTCTGCCAGACCGGTTCATACACCGATGAACACAACTTTCACTCTTCATTAAATCAAAAGCTACAATCTAGGATATATCACCCACGGATGCCCATAAAAAACACTTCAAATCCACAAAAGAATAGGATCAACACAGAAGAAATGTGGAGCACATACTGGAGCTAATTCTGAACATACACTCAACTCTGAGTTCTCTATTTATTAATTTTCTCAAAAGCACTTGGTAACTCATCATATCAGCACACCTGCAACACTATAAAGATAGATCCATGTACTCACAACATCTCAACAATATCTCAACTATACATGTACCACTTGCAATCACTTGATTCCTTTCTCTGCAACAACCTATACTGTGTTGACATCAATGACAACATTAATGACAACACCACCAAACTCACTCGTACTTGCAACACAATTAAGTCCATTTAATTTAAAAGGGCCCTAAACTTAATGTGAATATGAAAAAAATATTACAACACTAAATTAAGGCATAATTAAGCTCATTTTATTATTAATTATTTCCAAATTAAATGTGAAAAAGGGATACTTTTTCCTACACTACAAGATTTTACAAATGGGTCCTTAGATTTTGTATGTGTAGAAAGGTCCTCTAATCCTAAAAACGACATGGATTTAATTATGTTTTAATTTTAAGATTTATTAAGGGAGGAAAGTATTTTGTGTGAGAGAGAATTTGATGTTTTAATTTGGACAAAACTTAGACAACTAAATTAAGGAATATATTTTATGTCTAAAATAAATTTCAAAAAATTAACCCTACCTATTTTTTTATAAGCTTTTCAAAAATGTAATTTAAAAAAAATCCAAAAATTGTAGCTATAGAGAAAATTAAAGAAAATTTTGACTAAACTTTGACCACTAAATTAAAGAATTTATGTTATTTCCAATAGTAAATTACAAATAACTAATCCTACCTAATTTTTAATAACCTTTTCAAAAATGTAATTTTTTTTAAAAATTCTTAAAATTGCAACCTATAGAGAGAATTAATGAAAAACATAAAATCACAACAAAATTTAGAAAGCTTATCTTCAAAGCATGGTTTTTTTCCTAAGAGATTACCTATTTCATACCTCAAAACCCAAAAACAATTAATCCAATTTTATTTTTTTTGTGATTTATGATGGAAACAAAAGTGTTGGCACAAATCATAGCTTTGATACCACTTATTATATTTCTTGGAAATATTTGTAAAAACTAGATAAATACTAGACCACTTTGAGGGGGTGGCCTCAAATAATTAGATAATATTATATGAATTAAATATTTGATGATATGATGATATGGGAGAGAGTTATCTTCCTCATTTATAAGCCAAACTATGTAGGGACATACCCCTTCATCCTAATTAAGACTATTAGTGTATTAACTAATATTTATTTTAGAGTTAAGCATGCCACAAGTGTTTATATTTATTATAATTAAGATTAGATAATATAAACTTAAGAATATATCGTATTAGGATCATAACAGAAAGGCAAAGAATTAGTATGATAGTTTCCTTGAGTATTATCTTTCTTCATGGAATCATCTTGTGGTTGCATTAAAATTAAAATTTTCTTTGCATTAATACCTTTTTTTATCTTATCCAAGAATTAGAAAATATCAAATGATAATAAGGAGAGATCAACATAGAGTTTTTTCATAGTTTCTATTTCTCTTTCCAAGATTCTAAATGAATTTAGACATAACATACTTACCCATATTGATATGTTTCTTGGAGTCTATGATGATACTCTAGGTTCTGGTTCAAAACAAGAAGAATTTACTTTGATGAGCATGCAACAGTCATATAGGTGTCTTGATT
This sequence comes from Sequoia sempervirens, assembly GCA_007258455.2. Lineage (NCBI taxonomy): Eukaryota > Viridiplantae > Streptophyta > Pinopsida > Cupressales > Cupressaceae > Sequoia > Sequoia sempervirens. The sequence continues at coordinate 231,181,490 of VDFB02000007.1, forward strand.
ATATTAGCGATTTGAGAATGAATATTCTTGTAAAATATTTATCTTCAAGAATAGATGTTGTTGATGAACACATTGTAGACAATAATTGCATGGGTAGTTCACATGGTTTAAGTACAATAGAGGACACATAAGAAAATGTGATTCATATTTGTATAGAAAATCAATAAATAAATAATTATAATTTATGATTATTTATTACAAATTTTTAAAAATATTAAAAAATGGCCAACCTAAATAAAAAAATAAAAAAAATTGATTTTTTTAACCATGTAGTCAATGAATTTGAGAATGTGATCCATCTTTTGGATTTGAAAAAGGATAAATGGTTTAAATATTATGAATGGTTTTCCTTGGATTTGGATATATATATATATACTACCACACTCATCTCAGTGGATAACTAAAGGAATGTGGATATCCCAGGGCGCATATCGATGAAAATATTTTTGACCTGGTGCATGTGATATGCTCTAGGAACCAAACCTATAGAAGTGTACAATGCACCATGCTCTCGACCTCATGATAAGAGAATCATCCTAGATCATAGTATAGATGTGCAAGTATTTTGCAACCCCATGCATATACAGTCTCGTGATGCTCCATCTCCTGTATCATGTGAACTAGGTCTCCATCCAAGTGTGCTCCCCAACCATCTAGGACTAGTACTAGTACTATGGTGAAAATCATAATTCCTCTCAAAAGTGGCAATCATGCGTAGAGTAGCCATTGTAGCTCAATACGTGGCCCCACAATCTCATCTCAAACTAGTCCTCCAAGGTAGTATCCTATATTTTCTCTCATCTCCTTGTATGTATGATCCTCTACGAAATGGAATCTTTCACCTCGAATGGGAACTCAAAGGATGCAATGTACATCCTCCAGAGTGATCATCATCTCGCCGATAGGGAGCTGAAATGGGTAGGTGTTTGCATCCCATCTCTCTACTAATTCCATTAACATGAAATCATGGTATCTCATCGGTGGCATGAGATACACTCAATATAATCTCGTGACCTATAAGGTTTGTCTATCCTCCTCCAATAGTTTCATGATAAGGTCTCGTAAGTGACATAATAGTCTGCCGCCGAGACACTATCATGATTGTAGAGGAATCTAAAAAAAAAGCAAAAATATCACCTATAAGCATTTTAAAACCTTAAATCTATATATCAACAGTCAAAAAGTGTGCTAAAGTTGCTCTAGGGTACTTTTCTAAGGGTCCTAGAAATTTTATTCCCTTTCTGGGACACTACACAAAGAAATGGAACACTTTGTGAAAAAGTGGGACACTTTGCAAAAAAGTGGGACACTTTGTGAAAAAAAGGGGACATTTCACAAAAAAAAGGGATGCTTTGCAAATTTTTCTTCTAGGGTCCTAAATCTATCTAGAAATGCATAAAATATAAAATAAATTATGCATAAAAACAAAGCTAAGGTAGAGAAGAATCCACTCATCGGATGTTGCAGGTCGCTTCACACTACCTCCTCGTGTAGGCTATTGAGTCTCGGAGGCACATACATTCAAATGCTCGACATTATCTCTCACTCTCCACCAAAATCAAACTAAAAGAAGGTAAAAGAAAAAATGAGTATAAGTTCACTTTTACTCATATATGTTCAAATTAGGTCATTTGCATATTAGGGTTAAAAGTGCCCTTTTCACTCAAACTAGCATACTGAGGGATAGAGAGATTCATTTTCCATGATGTTTGTTGCATTGGAATCGTGATTCTACTCTCATTCTCATCAAATTTCTATCACTATGTGGTATGGTACTTGGAAATACCCTATGATATTACTCATACAATTTGATGTGGTTAGATTGCCACCTTGATTCCACCTCTATAAAGCAGGTGGAATCAAGGGGGGGCATACATCTACCCTCAAATTTGATTTCATGAAGAAGTTAGATAAGAAAAATTCCAAAGACTAACAAATTGGTTTTGTAGGATGTGGTTCATGTTCATGTTATAGCAGTGGGAGATATCTTTCTCTCGAATTTAAATAATAAATGATGAATAAATAAAAGCAAGTCAGACTTGCTATAAATATTGATTTATTTTTTATGGGCTGACTCAAACAAAAAGTCACCTTGTTTTGTGAAAGAGGCTGACTCTAAATGAAAAGACACCTTTGACTTGTATATATACCAAGCAATGATCATTCAATTTTTCAAAACAAAAACAATTCGCACTTCAAGAGGGAGTTCACACTTTTGTAGCAGATCATAATATTGCTTCAAGCAGATCGATATCAAGGAGAAATCATATGTGTTTGTATATTCGCATCTAAGAGAGGTGCTATCATCCATTACATCAAATCGGCCTTATGTTTGGCCAAGTTGTAAAGCAGATTTCTACTCTTTTCATTCAATATATAAGGGATATATTTTGGCTAGGTTTTTCTCCCTCAAGAAGGAGGTTTTTCCCAGGGTATCTTGTTGTGTTCATTGTTCACTGTGTTGCATTTTTTATTGCTTACATTTCTTATCCTAAAACCAACACGGTATCAGAGCGGGTCTAAGAAAATATCTAATCATATTTGTTTAAGCAATCAAGTCAACTTTTCATCTAGGGTAGATCTTGAAGGCAAAGTATTGTTGATCTAAGGTTGCAATTTATTTAGACCTAAGGGTAGATCTTTGAAGGTGAATTTGTGCAGAAAAGGAAAATAGTGAATGGTGTCAAGGTAGAAGATAGGCTTGATGGAGCCTCAAACTTCAACTCTTGGAAACCCAGGGTACTCATTGCATTAGAGGAGAATGATCTTCTTGATTTCATGGAAAGTGATATGCTCGATCCTTCTGATGATACTGAGAAAATACAGTGGAAGAAAAATAGCATGAAGGATAGAAAGATCATGATAGACTTTGTGATGACTCACCTAGTACCGTTCATCTCCAAGTTGAAGACAACTAAAGAAATTTTTTTACTCTAAGAGGATTGTATGAGATCAACACCAGCAAAGCCCTTGCTTTGAGACAACAACTTCACCATGTAAAAATGGCTAAAGATGATTCATTCATCTCATTCTTTATGAAGATTGCTAATTTGAGAGATCAGTTGAGCACTATTGGGGATATAATTGTAGACATAGATCTTGTTATGTTGGCACTAAATGGTCTTCCTCAATCTTGGGAACCCTTTATTCAAAGCATCAATGGGAGATCTAAGTTGCCAAGTTTGATCGTCTTCGAGCTGATTGTATTCAAGAAGAGTCCAGGTTGGAAGCAAGAGGAATTGGGCAAAACTATTGAACAATGTATAAAATCAAGTTCTTACTACACATACTTCTAGAGAAAGAGGCAAAGGAAGAAAGAGGAATAGATTCAGAGAACCAGATTTTGCCCCAGAATCGAAGAAGAAGAAGGATCTCTCTCACATTCAATGTTACAGGTGTGACAAGTATGGTCACTTTGCTCGAGATTGAAAATTAAGGTCTACTCAACATGTTTCTACTATGGAAATTGACATAGGGACATCTCAGAAGGATCCAAGTTCTAAAGTCAATTCAAAAGGTTTCTTATTCTAAAGTCAATCAGTTTCTTCGAAGAGGAGGAAATAACATTCAAAGGGAGTCTGACAAACCAACAAAGGAAACCTTGGACAAGGAGGTCAGGAGGTTGATGCAAGTACTTGGAGCTTCAGAGGGAGTCACTTCATCATGAATATTTTTGTAATGTATATTTCTCTGAGACAGAGAAATATGAAGTGAAAGCCCTTGTAGTGTATATTTATCTGAGACAGAGAAATATGAGGTGAAAGCCCTTGTAGTGTATATTTCTTTGAGATGGAGAAATATGAGGTGAAATCCCTTGTAGTGTATATTTCTCTGAGATGGAGAAATATGAGGTGAAAGCCCTTGTAGTGTATATTTCTTTGAGACAGAGAAATATGAGGTGAAAGCCCTTGTAGTGTATATTTCTTGAGATGGAGAAATATGAGGTGAAAGCCCTTGTAGTGTATATTTCTTTGAGATAGAGAAATATGAGGTGAAAGCCCTTGTAGTGTGTATTTCTCTGAGACGGAGAAATAATATGAGGTCGAGCCCTTGTTCATCTCTAAGACTGAGATAAGACGTTATATTGAGAGACTCCATGACGACATCACGTTGAGAGACTGAACTTGATGAACCCTTTGTACTTTTGTTTTTCCACACATGGGAGTAGCCATGGTGGACGTCATGTTGAGAGACTCCATGATGACATCACGTTGAGAGACTCTGTGATGGGCACTTGTGCACATGTTTCTTTCCACACATGGGAGTAGCCATGGTGGACGTCATGTTGAGTGACTCCATGACAATATCACGTTGAGAGATTCCGTGATGAACTCTTTTCCACAAATGGGTGTAGCCATTGTGGGTGTCATGTTGAGAGACTCCATGATATGGATATCTGGAAAGATAGCTCCCTAGCTAAGAGGGAGTGTTGATGTTATAGCAGTGGGAGATATCTTTCTCTTGAATTTAAATAATAAATGATGAATAAATAAAAGCAAGTTAGACTTGCTATAAATATTGATTTATTTTGTATGGGCCGACTCAAACAAAAAGTCACCTTGTTTTGTGAAAGAGGCTGACTCTAATGAAAAGACACCTTTGATTTGTATATATACCAAGCAATGATCATTCATTTGATCATTCAATTTAAAAAAAAAAAACAATTCACACTTCAAGAGGGAGTTCACACTTTTACAGCAGATCATAATATTGCTTCAAGTAGATCGACATCAAGGAGAAATCATATGTGTTTGTATATTCACATCTAGGAGAGGTGCTATCATCCATTACATCAAATCAACCTTGTGTTTGGCCAAGTTGTAAAGCAGATTTATGCTCTTTTCATTCAATATATAAGGGATACATTTTGGTTGGGTTTTTCTCCCTCGAGGAGGGTTTTCCTAGCGTATCTTGTTGTGTTCATTGTTCACTGTGTTGCATTTTTTATTGCTTACATTTATGATCCTAAAACTAACAGTTCCTAATATTGTGGTTTTGCAGATGGCTATAGTGGGGGCTTCATTCTCCCATGCTCGCAAATGAATCCATATTCAGTATCCTTTTATGAAATGAAGTTTACTGTTCGAATTCCTTTAGCTTGCACATGCACGTAGAGTCATGTGGGTGCTAAACTGGGGGCTAAATGTAGTGTAGAAAATTGTACACTATTCTTGGAGATGCTACAATTTCACACTTAAGTTGGACCTATTTTAGTACCCCTTGCATTCATGACACTTTAAATCATCAATAATAGGCCCCTACGACCCTTTATTTCAGATCTCAAGGCTTATTTCAACTAAAATCCTAACAAAATAAATAAAGGCATTCAATTTTCTAACAACCTGACATTTACTCACCCCAAAAAGTTAGGGTGGGGCATATGAGTCCCCCTAAGTGGGACCCATATGCCACAAGTGGTGTATGAGTCCCGTGTGGCCCCTTTTTAGGGTTTGAGTAGGAAACTAAGATTTTCAATTCAAATTTTTTGTTGATGTCGGCCTTTGACATCTAATAAACAATAAATTAGATGAAATTCCTATATAAACAAAGTTTTAAATCATTATTTTCATCCAGCAAAGCAATTCAAGTTTTAAGCATTCACAAGCACTAGAGCATACTTTCACAAGAGCATTCAAGAACAAGGAGCAAGCAAAGTTGAAGTCTTGGAGTAGCATTATAGTGTTTTTGTAGGTCTTCAAGCTCACTTTGATTAGAGATCTAACATTATCAAGGATTGATGATGGTTTCCTATGGTGAATCATGATGGATTCTAGGTTGGGGAGATGCAACTAGCCATTGAACCAAGCCTAATGACTTGTTTCCTAAGTGATTCCATCCTCCATTATCACTCTACTTTCTACCTAAAGAAAGGTACATTCATTATTATGACTTATTAGGATGATTAGAGATATCCCAAAGTGAGTTATCATCTCTATGTTTCATTCATATATCTTATTCTAGCACATTAGAATAGGGTCTCATTGCATTTTAGATCCCCTAATTTCTTAGATGCACTTAAGATTGGGGCTTACACTCACATTTACTTTCAAGATCTATCATTTCTATCAAGGTTTAATTACCAAACTAGGGGTTTGACTAAGGCAAACCCCCCATAAGAAAATCAACACAATATTTTATTTTGTAGGTCTTGTAATAGGTTCAGATCTAGAAATTAGGTTTATAAGGAAGAGTAGAGATAGGATAACAGATTCAGATCTTAACTTTCCAAAAAAGCAGAATGGGACTGATACACCACTTGTGTCATATGAGTCCCGGTATAGCTCTTTTTTTGGGTTTTGGAGGATTCAAACTTGTCTCTGCCAGATTCTAGTTTCTGCCCAAAAACCCTAAACTGGGACTAAATCGCCCAACCTGGCGTATGAGTCTTAGTATTCTTTGAAAACTAGATTTTTAGGATTTCAAATCTTGTTCTGAGCACATTCAGATTCCAGGTGCACCTCTATACTTTCTTAGTTTGTTGTTCTGATTTGAATCCATTTCTAGGTCATGTGTTTAAGTTTTGCATATCATTTACATTTTTTGTCTTTCCAAGGGCCCTAGATTGGTGGTGAACCCCTGTTTAGTCTTTTATCACACCCTAAGACACCTTATTGTAGATCTCTTTCCCTCATTCCATCCCTTGATTGAGATCTCTAAGGTTTCCTTGAATGAAACTTGTAGAAAATCGATGGTTGTGTGTCCTAAAACATTAACAAACTACCATTTTCAAGGTTTCATTATATATATATATATCCAAAATTTAGACACGATGTATTTAGAAAATTAATAGTTACTTATTAAAAATATAAGTAGGAATGTATTATATTTTAAAATAGTGTTGAGGGTTTACTCAAGAAAAAATATTTTTATTTTATTAAATTTGGTTATAAAAAAGTTTGTCATCTTTAAGGATGAAGCTACATGAAATTTCAAGATAACACTAAACATGTGGTTTTGCAAGTTGTTTTAGTAAGGTTTAGGACTCCCAATTACCTAAATAAAGGTAATATTAAGAATTTTTTAGAAGAAGGTCTAATTTGAGCTAGACATATTAACACTTTTTCCATCCAAATAACAATCTAAGTCCAAATTTGTGCACTTTTTAATCCAAAATTTTGTTGCTGTCATTGTCACTACTTGGCTCATATTCTCTCATACTCACCTTTGTAGTTCAATTGACTAAATTATAATTACAACATGATGTAATTCAATATGTAAATCTTTCATGAGCATATTAGAAATAAATATAATCACTCATGTCTAAATTGGTCTATTTTCTTGTCTTGGGATTTCAATTATATTTACTAGGGTTTGCATCTCTCTTTCCCTATATGTCATCAATTCTAGATGTTGATTGTAGGGTAAAAGTACAAAGTTGTGTCACACTTTTATAAAGGAAAAGTCCAACACTAATCCAACTTTTAAACTTGAATCACTAAAATGTAACATATATGTTTTAAATTTTGAAATGATGTGAACTAATAAAATATTTATTTTTTAGTATATTTTATGTTTGTATTTTTTTGAAAAAAATAAATTATTTGAATATAGTTTTTTTATAAATTGACATTATAATTTAGTTGCTGATAAAATGGTGAAAAATGAAGTTACATGATACCTCAATCTTTATATAGTAATTTTTTTGTGTGTATTTATAACTTGAAACTTTAGTGCATGGATTTTTTTCCAATATTAATAAATATATATTTTTAAATAAATATTAAAATGTCTGTGTATTAAAACATAGTTGTTTCCATTCGACATCAACTTTCCTATTAATTATTTATCTAAAATAAAAATATATACCATCTTGATATAGATTCTTTTATCTAGTGCATCGTATTTTTTCAAAAAAAAAAAAAATTACTATTTTTCCCTGACATGGTAATCAACCTAATGTTTTGTGTTGATAACCTACTTTTAGTAAAAATAAAAGGGAAAATATGAATAATAATTAGCTATTAATATATATATATATATATATATATATATATATTTGAAAGTTTTACACTTATGGATCTATTAAAGAGTATTTTTTATATTTTTTAAAATGTTATTTACATGAGTAGATGTTTTTTATTAAGGTAAAACAAGTTTTAGAGGAACCCAAAACCTTTATACAAAATGCAGGAATAAAGATAAACAAAGAAACACATTTGCAACTAAATAGGTTTTATTGGGACCTAAAACCTAGAAGTTCAAAACAACCTTAAACAGGAAACTAGATACCCAGTAACCAACCAACAACAAAATGGCCAACAAAAAACAATAAAATAGATAAGAACAAACAACAGAGTTACTGTAACTATTTGAGGGTATTAGTCGCTTCCAACTCTTGCTGATAGAAGCTCTTATGAAGATCAACCAGGCTAATCAAATCATTCTTCTCTTCTTAGAAAGTCTTCTTCTTTCCCCTAGTGTGTGTGCTTGGTCCTTTTTGCTTCGAGTGGCTCTATTTTCCTTTGGTCTTGTTATTTTTCACTGTCTTCTTAGCAAAAATGGAAACATCAACCACTTGGTCTTCCCTAAGCTTCTTCAACTTCTTAGTGAGAATTTGAATACCTTCAACACTGTTCTGAATAGTGCATTAGCTTATTTTGATGACTCTTTCCAAGTTTTGGTTAATTTGCACCATTTTTTCTTCCAACCCCTTGACCTGGTTGTCATAATCCTCTTTCATAAGACTAAATTTAGCCATAATGGCTTCCAAAGCTAGTTGAATCTCATTAGCATTGTTCTTCACATTCATAGAGGCCCGCACTTCCCTTCTAATATTAATTTTATTTTGCAAAGATCTCAGCTTAACATTTATCTAATTCAATTCTAGGAAGAACCATTTAACAAGGTGGAACTGGCCCACAACCCCATCCTTAGGTAAGTCCAAAACACTGTAAATTTCCTCTTTTTTAGTGTTCAATTGTGGGAAATCCTCAGATAATTCCTGAGGAGAATGACCAACATTATCACTTTTAGGGGTAAGAATGGGGATTTTACCATTATAGCCTGCTTGCAGATTAGCTTTATCCTCCTTGATACCTTTAATTTTTTCACCCTTCATCCCAATTTTAGATTTTTATTCTTATTTTTTCTTCTCAGCTGAAGAGACAAGAATATATTCATGAGGAAAGTCCCTCATGTGTGACCCATTAGACCATGAAATTTGTGTTCGATCCCTCTTCTTTACCTTCTTACGAGTAGAAGTTGTTGAAACATCAAGTTTTTTACACAATTTTATTTTTTGGTAAATTGACCTCAAAGTGGTACTACATATGCATTTAGCCAACAATTTTAATTAGAAAATTTGTGGACATATCTAACTTAGGTAGAATGAATCTTACAATATCATATATTTGACTAATTTTTTTTTAGAAATACTTAAATCACTTGTGCTAATAAGTTGGCCGAAAGTGTGACACAACTTTATATTTTTACCCTATAGTTTCCAGTTCTAGATTTAATCAATACAAATCAAATTCTTGCATGCTCTTCTCTAATCTTATTCAATTTCTACATATATTCCAAATAAATTTTCTAGTCTAAATTCTCTATTTTTCTTCTCACTAGTTCCTCTCTAACATCTACTAATTCCTAGTTTCAAAATTAGTACAATTTAAATACAAATCTATATTATATATTTTAATTCAAATTAAAATCACGTTCCTACAATAATCTCATGAACATGATCTACCCTTCCAAAATAAATTAAATGTGATTTTAAATCCTTGTCCTTTCTAGAAAAACTCTTCACAATGTCTAGACAAGACTCCTTCAAATATCCTCAAAGATTAATTCAAAACTTGTAGGTGATGCTCTCTAATGTTTTCTATCTTTCCTTCCTAAGAAACCCTAATTATAGAAAATATACTTTCTTTTTCACTTAACTAAAATTTAGAATATCTAATTAAATATTATAATTCAATTTTCAAACAATCTTCAAATAAAAATTAAACATTTAATTAATATATTTTCTATAATTTTCAATATAATTCTAGTCTATATTTTTATTTTAAATTCTAGTATTAAAACAATAAAATTACTTTATAAATTTAATAATTTCTTACTTTTCATAAATAAAAAACTTCCACATAATGAGAATGAATTAAATCCCTAGACACCTTCCATCTCCATCCAACATTAAATTTCTAAATTTTAGGTTTTTATCCCTTAATAGACTTCTAAATTTGCCTTCATTAATATCTTTAAACTAACCACTGAAGACTCTTAAAATGCATAGAGGGAAGGAAGTCCACAGAGTTTATGGAGGACTAGTTCCTAGTATTTATTATTGCCAAGAATGTCCATGAAGACTTCAATTTTTTCTCTTTTCAAATTAATACAATAGAATAATTTTAACATTCATGAAGCCAAAGATAACTAATAGGGCAATAGAATCTGTTAGCCTAGCCTTCACACTCATTGAACGATTGTTAAGAACCTTGATGATGAGCTTCCATATTTTCCCAACCTTATCCTATTCAATCAAATCTTGTTGAAAAGTAGTTACTAAAGTGTTCACTTACTTGGCCTGAACATCATAGTAAGCTTCACATATTAGAATAAAGTACTACTCAGATTCAACTACCCTTGTCATGCAAAAAATAATATTTTTCGTCCTAGTCTCCTTTAGGCATTTTCCATCTTCATGTTTCACATCAAAGATGGTGTGAGATAGTTCTCAATCAAGCTATAAGAATCTTTACTCTCCAAGATATATTTACCCTTACGTATGCCTTTTATTGATAATCATATACCTCTTAGAAACAATTTTTTTAGTAATATCAAATTTCTACAACCCACAATCTATAAAACATTTTTTCTCTGGTAGCTCTCTATCATCCCAATGATGGATCGCATAGTGTGATTTGAAATGTTGATGGAAACAATCTCATATTGTCCAATAAAAAAGTAGTAGTGATCAACAATTTTCCTCATTTATCTTTTTAGAGATGAATCAATAACTAGTGAGACCCACGAAATGAATCCTAATACACACTACTATAACATCCATCTACATGAACTTCCATCCACCTTTATATTTTCCTTCATCTAGGTTGTTGGTGATTTGTCGGTCCTATAGGTTGTTTGGCCTCATGGACATTATTACGAACCTTCATTCATTCGTTCATATCATTGTTTACCTTCAAATACCATAAAATTTCAATTTGATGAGTCCTAATAAATGCAAAGAAATTTTTAGACATGACTTACAATATCATAGTTGATAACATTGAAAAATTATCATGGAGTCAATCACCCAAGGACCAATCAACTATAATAACCTTCTATATGGTAAAGTTATAAATAATTTTAGACACAATTTTTCATTCCATTATTCTTTAGGCCTTTTTCATCTCCATGTTTCACAGTGGAGATGGTGTGAGCTAGTAGTCCTGAATTGAGCTATAAAATTTTTTACTCTTTAAGATATATGTAGCCCTTCGTATGCCTTTTGTTGATGAGTATATGCCTCTAAGAAACAATTTTCTTCCTTTATCTTTTTTTTTCTTTCTTTTAATGAAAGAATCAATGCCTAGCGAGACTCGTAAAAATAGTCTTAACATGCACAACTGTAACTTTCATCAACATGAACTGCCCTCCACCCAAATTAATTTCCCTCCACCCTTTATTTTCCTCCTTTATCATATTTTGTATTCAAAGACCATAATTTTTTCAAAGTACTAATATATGCAAAGTCATTTTGAGCCATGACTCTTACAGTACCATAGTTGATAACATTGGAAACTTTATCATGGATTCAATCACCCAAGAACCAATCAACTATAAGAACCTTATATATGGTAAAGCTATAAATAATTATAGACATATTTTTTCATTCCATTCTTTTTTAGGCCTTTTCCATCTCCATGTTCCACACTGAAAATGGTGTGAGCTAGTCCTCAATTGAGCTATAAGAATTTTCACTCTCCAAGATATATGTAGCCCTTCATATTCATTTTTTGATTAGCATGTGCCTCTAACAAACAATTTTCTTCCTTTATCCTTTTCTTTATTTCTTTCTTTTTGTTAACAAAAGAATCAATGTCTGATGAGACTCATAAAACAAAGTCCTAACACACACAACTATGACTTATGTCCACATGGACTACCCTCCACCCACATGAAGTGCCCTCCACCCTTTATTTTCCTCCTTTATCATAGTTTGTATTCAAAGGCCATAAAATTTCAAAGTACTAATATATGCAAAGTCATTTTGAACCATGACTTACAATATCATATTTGATAACATTGGAAACTTTATCATGCAATCAATCACCCAATGACCAATCAACTATAAAAACCTTCTATATGGTAAAACTATAAATAATTGTAGACACAGTTTTTCATTCCATTCTTCTTTAGGCCTTTTCCATCTCCATGTTTCACATTGGAGATGGTGTGAGCTAGTCCTCAATTGAACTATAAGAATTTTCACTCTCCAAGATATATGTAACCCTTCCTATACATTTTGTTGATGAGCATATGCCTCTAACAAACAATTTCCTTCCTTTATTTCTCTCTTTCTTTTTTTTAACGAAAGAATCAATGCCCAATGAGACAAAGTCCTAACACACACAACTATAACTTCCATCCACATGAACTACCCTCCACCCTCTATTTTCCTCCCTTATCATAGTTTGTATCCACAGACCATACATTTTTCGAAGACCATACATTTTTCAAAGTACCAATACACTCAAGTCATTTTGAGCCATGACTCTTACAATATCATAATACGCACCACTATGAACTGCCCTCCACCCTTATATTTTCCTCCTTTATCATTGTTTACATTCAAAGACCATAAATTTTCAATTTGATTGAGTCCGTGATCCATGACTTACAATTGGAAACTTTATGATGCAGTCAATCACCCAAGAAAAGGACCAATCAACCATAAAATCCTTATTTATGGTGAACTAAAAATATTCGTTGATAACTTTGAGGACAACCCAACTTGTACAATCTATGATTATTCCAAACTGGAAAACGTGGAGCTTCGCCTGGTACTATTGCGACGCCGGAGGCTCAACTAGTGTAGGCAATAGTGAGCGTAAGCCATGGCCGGCAAACATGTCTTAATCCAAAATGGGAGGCAGAGGAGGACATCATGCGAGTTGCGAATTGGGGGGATGATAAATCTTTGTGGGAATGAATTGCCAACCAGCTGGAGATGGAAAACAAAAATGCGCGTAACCGTGTTTGCCAATCGGGCAGTGCTCCTGCTCGTCCGCGAACTCGCGGATTCCTGTCTTGAAAATCTGCACCAACCCCCCTTACTTATCCTTTAAATAACCCCCAAGAAGAAACCGACAACGGGAAAAAGTTTGCACCATTACCAATCCCTTTGCTTTGGAAGTGATGGTGCACTATATTCTTCCCTCACCTTCCCAAGCTTGTATTTATGACCAATACAATAATAATTCCAATCATGACACGGACCGTATTTCTACTATACGACGCTTTCCTTTCTCTCAATTCGGGCTAGAGTTCGTTTGCGCAGAGGGGGAGGAGAACGAGGCGGAGGGAGAAGGGGGAGCCGAGGGCTCCGCCGAAAGAGGGCCCCAGGAGCGAGAAGAAGAGGAGGAAGACGAGAGAGGCGGCGGCAGTGGCGGCGCCGGCGGTGGTGGCGCCGGCGGCACGAGGAGGAGAGCTCGCGAGACCAAGCACCCCATTTATCGTGGCGTGCGGCGGCGGAACTGGGGGAAATGGGTGTGTGAGATTAGGGAGCCGAAGAAGAAGTCCCGAATCTGGCTGGGGACATTCCCTACTGCTGAAATGGCCGCTCGGGCTTATGACACTGCGGCTTTTGCTCTGCGAGGGAACTCTGCCTACTTGAACTTCCCCGACTCCATTTCGTCCATGCCGGTGCCGCTCTCGTCCTCTCCCAGACACATTCAGGCCGCCGCCTCTGCCGCAGCCGCCGCCTTCGCGCCGCCGCCACCGCCGCCGCTTCCGCCGCCTCCCGCCGCTGTACCCCGGGCGGACGAAGCGTCGTCCACCTCCACGCAGCCTGCTGAGTTCGTGGACGAAGATATGATATTTGATATGCCCAATGTACTGACTGCCATGGCTGAAGGAATGATGCTCTCTCCTCCCCGACTGCACCAGCAGCACCATGATCAAGACGACGATGATAACAGTGATCAAGGAACTCCTGAACTCCCGCTCTGGAATTACTTGTGACTTGCTATTATGTTACTTTAACTTTCTCTTATAGATACAACATACTGAGCAGAAAGTTCAGCTAAGTTATGACTACTAGGGGTCCCTATATAGGTATGTTCCCTTAGATTTGTATAGAGAACTGGAGAATGTTGTACACAGAGCTGCAGAAGTGTTTCGGTCTGGTTAATGGCGTTAGCCCAATTGCCCAAACCATATATAGAAATGATCATACTAGTATGTAGTTAGTTGTACAGTACGGCATGCTGGGAGCTCCTTGTCTTGGCCGCGCGCCGCAAAGCTTGGACTGCTCCCGGCGAGCTTAAAATGTAACACAAGGCCTTTCTTTTGTTAATTTCCTTGCTAGAATTTGGTTAATAAAAGGTAACATTAGAATGGCTATTTCCAGAGCTTTAGACTGGAACTGTAATGGGTGTATTGTGACTCTGAAATTTGTTAAGAAACTTGTCCCAATGCATAGTTAGTTACAATTGGAACGGGTGGGTCATAACGGATTACATTAGAATGGCTATCTGTAGAGCTTATAATGGTTGTTTTATGACACTGAAATTTGACGCAATGCATAGTTAGTTACAATGGGAACAGGTGGGTCATAACGGATTACAGGAATCATTAGAAAGGCGACCTGTAGAGCTTATAACTGGAACTGTAATGGGTTTATTATGACACTGAAATTTGACGCAATGCATGGTTAGTTGCAATGGGAACATGTGGGTCATAACGGATTACAGAAAGCATTAGAATGGCGACCTATAGATCAGCTTATAACTGGAACTGTAATGGATTTATTATGACTCAGAAATTTCTCGCAATACATAGTTACAATGGGAACAGGTGGGTCATAACGGATTACAGAAAGCATTCGAATGGCGATCTGTAGAGCTTATACCTGGAACTGTAATGGGTGTATTATGACTCAGAAATTTGACGCAATACATAGTTAGTTACAATGGGAATAGATAGGTCATAACAGAAATCACGTACCAGGAATCATATAGTCGCGGCGAGGGTGTGTTCGTCCACACACTGCCATTTTTTTCACAATAAGTTAAACTTTACGTAGCATCGTAATCAGATCTTTCTTGACGATGTTTTTAACATTTTGAACCTCTCGTTCCTATGATTACACTGCCTCTTTTTCCGTTTTAGATTAGACAGAATTCTTAAACCGCAGCATGCAAAATACAGTAGCATCCTAAGATATCTAGGACAAATTTGGAACTTCCATGGCAAGTTCTCTCTTTTTTTGTTGTTCATCTCCCTTTGCAATCGATATCTGTACGTGTGGCTGATATTCAAATGGGAGGATCGAGGAAATAGAAGAAATGTGATACTCTTTGCCTGGTATACGATGCATTTTATTATAGAATATTCTTTGTTTGGTACATAGATCTTTTATAGGCTCTTGATTTTCATGGACTAACATTGAACAACAACATCCTACTTTATTAACAAATTCATTATGTTGATAAAGTATTTTAACATTCTTTCTTTATCACATTATAAATAAAGGTATGACCATTGAAATTAAGTTGTGGTGAATACAAAAGTCAAAACATTCCATGATGAATTGGGAGGATAGATTATTCTTCATCAAGATTGTTTATTATGGGTATTTACTGACAATAATAATGAATAATCATGGAGAAGAATACATACATTTTTCATCATCACACATATACTATAAACAATAATGAACTTATAAGGATGCACATGTTAACCACACCACTCTTCATGTGATTAGAGACAAACCTACCATTCACAAGTTCAAAAGATTCTCCCATTTGATGATATGAAGATGTGTGCCTCTCAAGAAGTGTTCTCACTCTATAAACAAGAAACTAATTTGAGATGAGAATGATGTTACTATCTTCTTATGAGTCCTCCAACCTCATTTTTTACTCTTAAGATCTTATCTACATGATGTAGTATTAGAATCTCCATATATCCTTGAGAGCACAAGCAATAAAATGACCTTAGCACGACAAGCAAAGTGTGTCCCATTGATCATAATGAGAATAACCATTTTCAAGGTGATAATTTCTACTGATAAAACACCTCTTTAATATAAAATTATCTTCAACAATAAAAAATCAAATTTACAAATTACAAAGAATATAATAACAAAGACATAATAACCTTGATAATAACCATTCATAAAATGTCAATATCCACTCAAGATGTAACTTTTTACAATATAATTATCTTCAATAATAAAAAACTAAATTCTAAATCATAAAAAATATAATAACCTTAGGTAATAATTGTTTGTAAAGTGTCAATTTCCACCAAAATGTTATCTCTAAGAATAAAAAAATAAATCATGGAAAAAATATAATAAACTTGAATTCAAAGAAACTTTAGAAATACGAAGATTTTCACCTAAACTTATATGCATTTAGTGAACAAATGTAAATAATGTTTAAAATAATGTGTTGCTTAGCCATTCAGAGTTGACAAAATTGCAAATGAACATTATTTTCTCAAGGAATAATGGAAAAAATCCACGCCTGCTGCTTCAAATTCCTCCTTTAAACTATGACATAGTATTGTTATCACCAACTCATACACTTGTTACAGAAAGAACATTGAGGGAGAGTGTCCAAGAATTTTTTTGGTTGCAGACCAGCTCATAACAGCAGAAAAGTCAAAATAAAACTTGTTTTTCTCCAGAAGATTACGGGCAACTACCATCTTCTTCACCAGAGTGTGGTCAATGCAGTGAAAAATTCACAGTTACTACTGGTAAACTACAGATTAAATCAATGACACACCATTTCGTCCTCGAGGACCACCCATTTCTATGATAGTATGATGAGAAATAATATATTAAGTTTGATGAAAAATATTTTTGTTATAAATTAGTAATACAATCATCAACACATGTAATACTTCTGTCTCTTTTCAAGTTACTAATACATATACTCAATTATAGATATGGGTACACCAAATATGAAAATCAAGGTGAAGACTGGTCCATATAAAAGTAGCTTCAATTATGAGGAAAAGGTGTATTATGTTTTTTTTGTCAAATTCCAACCACACAACCATTAACTCCCTTGCATTTCATTTGCCATATGAACATGGTCCATTTTTTTTTTAAAACATTACTTGAAAATATATAGTTGGAGAGAGAGAATCCAAAATCATGGACAATTAATAATCATATCAACATACTTTCAATACAATTACACAATACAAAATTAATTCCAAAATGCTAATCATGGGTATATAGAAATCCTATTTAGAGAGTGATTTAGGCTACCAACTTTAGAGTCAATTCACAATCATGGTCAATCCTACCAATATTTAACAACAACTTCATTAAACTTGTGATAGAAACACACTTGTCGAAGAATTGCTAATAAAATATGTAGAACATTTTATGAAAGGTTAACTGAACCAACATTGATGTCAATTAGTTATTGAAATGATAAAAAACATATTAATTTTAGAGACACTATGAAGATTCTTGTTCTAAGATCATCCAATACCAATGCTGAAAAGCTATTGTAAGAAATCTTATTAATGCATACCATCATAGACTCAACCTTATGCTCTAAATATAGTAATGCTACCCGGTGTATTCATATATGAACTATAATAAGAAAAAAGAACAAAAAAACTTATTTAATCAGTAAAACAAATAGATGAGTAAAAATAAATAAATAAATATTATTAAAAGCCATTAGAGAGACGTGAAAGAATTGAAGATCTTAATAGAATCAAACTATGAGAATTATCATGTAGAATCTCATGCAAATATAAGGTTTTAACTTATGCCTTGAGAGAATTAATTAAATAATTTAAAAAAAATAACTTGAGAGAATTAATTAAATAATTTTAGAAAAATAACACAATGGATTCGCTCAATCAAAAAGATATTGTAAGAAAAATATTTGGTTCTTAAAATTGCGAACCACATACTAAATGCTTTTTAGATATGACTTAAACACAAATTTATGGAGAGTTGTCATCAAATACAAATTAGTTGAATGTATTTTGAAATGAACAAAATATATATATATATATATTAAAATAAATTATTCACACGTTAATTTCTGTTGTAGGGTTATATTGAATTTTTCATGTATTATGATATTATTTTATCATATATGTTACTTTGCATACTAAGGGCGTTTAATAGAAATGTATGATGGAAGCTCCACTTAAATCATCAAGATATCTTATTTTAAGTGTGTTATGTAAAATAATTGATGGCTGGTTTTTTCTATAAGAAATCATATTTAAATAGATTATGTATTTGTTATGGTAGTCTACAATGTTTGTAAAATTGTTTATGTACAGAGAACACACATATAATTAGAAAAAAAACAAGTTAGTTTTAAAATATAAATCAATAACATATGTAGTAAAAGATGGCAAAGAGTTAAAGAGATGTGAGTTAGTGAGTAAAGATATTACTATAACTAAATTTATGAATATTTCAAAAGAAAATAGTTTATGAGTATGCAATGTATATACTCAAAGTTTGATGGCTAGACGAGTGATGCAAGTTATGTAAGAACACATTTCCTTTTGGTACCATTATGTTTATTATAAATTTTGTAGAGAATTATATATTATAACCATAAAATAAATTCTAATCTCGATATTATAACTTTATTCAGGTTACTATTTTTGTATACATAGAATTCATTCATATACCAGAGAGTACATATAAATCTAGAAATATTTTAGGGAGCATCACACCTACATTAGTGATGACCATACTCATTCTACCAAGTTTGTATAGATATTTTTTAGATGTTCTATGATAATTTATAATAATTTCTACTTAAAATAACACCTCTTTAATATTCTTCAATAATAAAAATCAAATTTACAAATCATAAAGAACATAATAACAAAGGTATAATAACCTTGATAAGAACTATTCATAAAGTGTCAGTTTCCACCCAAAATGCACCTTTTAAATATAATTATGTTCAATAATAATTTAAATTAAATTCTAGATCATACAAAAATATATAATAAACCTAATAATCATTATTTATAAGGTGTCAAATTCCACCCAAAAAGTGTTATCTCTAAGAATAAAAAAATAATCATGGAAAATATAATGAATATGAGGACAAAAAGCATTGAACTTGTAAGCTTAGAAATGCAAAATTTTCTAACTAAAATCATGTATTTAGTGAAAAATATTTAAATAATGTTTAAAATAATGTGTTTCTTGGCCATACAAATTTTTAAAATATTGCAAAAGAAAAATATTTTCTCAAGGAATAATGCAAAAAATCCATGCCTACTACTTTAAATTCCTCCTTTAAACTATAAATTAATATTATAATCACTAACTCAAATACTTGTTGCAAAAATAACATTAAGAGAGAGTGCCCAAGATTTTTTTTTGTGAGGACTATATCACAACAACATAAAACTCAAAATAAATCTTGTTTTTTCTCCAAAAGAGTGTGAGAAACTATCTTCTTCACTAGAGTGTGGTCAATGCAGTAGAAAACACAAGAAAAGTCACAATCTCTATTGGTAAACTATAGATTAAATCAATGGCACACATTCCATCCTTTAGGACCACCCATTTCTCTAATAGTGTGTTTGATGAAAAATACTTTTGTTATAAATTGGTATAAAAATCATGAACGCATGTAATACTTCCATGTCTTTTCCAAATTATTAATACATATATTCAATTATAGATATGGGTACACCAAATATAAAATCAAGGTGAAAACTAGTCCATATAATAATAGCTCCAAATATGGGGAAAAGTTGTATTATGGGTTTTTTAAACTCCAACCACACAACCATTAACTCCCTCACACTCCATTTGTGGTATGATCATGGCCCACCCTTTTAGTAAAAAAAATGATTTGAAAACACAGTTGGAGAATGAGAATCCAAAATCATGAGAAACTAATAACCACATCAACACACCTTCAATACAATTATATAATACAAAATCAACTTCAAAACACAAATCATGTGTCTATAGAAATCCTACCTTAAGAGTGATTTGGGTGACCAATCCTAGAGTCAATTCATAATCATGGTAAATGCTACCAATATTTAAGACGTTTACTACACTCGTGATACTAACACACTTTTCAAAGAATTTCTAATAAAATATCGACAACATTTTGTGAAAGGTTAAATGAAACATTGGTGTCAATTAGTTATTAAAATGATAAAAAAATCCTAATTTTAGAGACACTGTGAATATTCTTGGTCTAATATCATCTAATACTAATGGTGAAAAACTATTGTAAGGAATATAATTAATCCTTACCATCATAGGCTTAACCTTATTCTCTAAAAATAGTAATGTTACATGTTGTGTTCTTATATCAACTATAGTAAAAAAACCAACAAAATCTTGTCCAATTAATAAAACAAGGAGAACAATAAATAAAATAAAATATTATTAAAATTTGTTAGGAGGCATAAAAGAGTTGAAGATCTTAATAAAATTAAAATATGGGCATTCTTAGGTAGACTCTCGTCTAAAGATAAGTTTTTAGTTGATTGCTTGAGAGAATTAATTGAATATTTTTAGAAAATTAACACAATAGCTTCACCTTTTTTTTTAGACTGTAAGAATCGGTTGGGTATACATCCCCCTATAAACTGCAGTGCACCTGGTAAAACAAATTTACGTGACCGGTGGCACTGGCATGACACACCCTCCAATACATGGATTTTGGGGGAGACTAGACCTCGTGACCTCTTGCCTGCAACAATATGCTTTAGCCAATCGAGCTAGGCCCCCCGCCCCACACAATAGCTTCACTTAATCAAATAGATGTTGCGAGATTTTTTTTTCTCGAAATTGTGAACCATGTCTTTTAAAAAGAATAGATATGACTCAAACACAATTATATCATAGAATTATGGAGAGATATCCTAAAATACAAATTAGTTGAAGGTATTTTGAAATGACCAAATTTTTTATGTTAAAATAAATTGCACACTCTACTTTTTGTTGTAGGGTGTATATTGAATTTTCCATGTACGATGATATTTTTTTATCATGTATGTTACTATAGTTCCCCTCCTGTTTGCATCTTGTTAATGTGAGATCGTTGTTTCAACTTCATCATTCCTTGTGATTTTTGTGGTGATTGTATTATGGCTCTGAATAGGGTGTATGGCATGTTCAAGATGAGGTTCCTCAACATATCGGTTGTTGGCATTTTGTATATTTACATGCTTGGTTTATCATTAAATGCTTCAATTCAATGATGCACACTATATATGTTGTGATTAAATGTGATCTTGATTACTAATGTTCAAAAGGAATGATTTATATAATGAGTTATATAATGGATGTTACTTTCATTTTTTATGTTATTGAACCTTGTTGGTTGATTATGTTGTGCTTCAGCTATATATACATTGAGCAAGTACCCTTTACGTGTGTTGAATGGTTACAAGTATAGTGTTTTTTCTCCACCTAGCTACACATGTTTGAGTTATCCCCCAATAGTGGTTAATTCATAGATGTCACATTGGGCCTCCATATCCATTCCATAATAATACTCAAGTTGAGTATGGTATGTGTCATGTTTGACCTTATGCAAAACTAGATATGAGTTAGGAATTATTTTGGTATCGCTATGTGTTGTGAATGACTAGTGAATGTTTGATTTAATTAATGGCTTAAATTCTATGTTTTCCATAAATGAAATATTAGGAATTTAAATTATTCTTATATTTATTATTAAAATATTCTTTGTGTTTCAAGAAATGGGGAAATAGAATGAGAGTGGAAATGAAATGAGCTATTGTTTAAGTATATTGGGGTGTGTGCAAGAAGTTGAGTCCACGTTTTGGCCAAAAAGTGGAAGTTTTTTTCCTTATTTTCAGAATTTGTCACATTTGACCTAAAAATTTGAAGCACTTAAAGATTGAATCTTTAAAAAAGTCAATAATATGAAATGTAGCTTAGAGTCTAGTTTCCAAATATGTAATTTATTTTAATACCCATATGATACAAATTGATTTTCAATAGGCATGTCTAAAAACCATTATTTAAAAGTCACTTTTTTCAAGACCATACCATGCATGTGTACGTCAACCATATTTTGACCTAAATAAAAGTATTTTTCTGAATCCTTTTGGAATAAGATTTGTAAGACACTGAAGATTGTTCAAGATATTTTTTTGTAATTTTTTTGAATACTTTTTAATTAATTTTTTGTTGGTCATTTAATTGTTGTTTTGAAAACCCCTAGTGTATTTCACACATTTAAGATGACCTAAACTTATCATTTTTTGTGTTTTTTTTTCAAATTGAAAAGAATCATCTGAAGATTGTTCACATATAATTTATTTTTCAAAAAAATATTTTAATAAAAAGTTATTAAAATAACAAGAAAACTGGTTATTTCAAGTTTATGGACCAATTTCATCAAAAATTATTTCAAAAATAGAAAAAATAATCTAATTGTAAAAAAATTGCATATTTTAAATCTACATAATCTCATCTATAATGGTTTTTAATTTCGTCAATTTTTTTTGCAAAAAATGTCTTCAAACATATGTCCAAAGTCACTCTTTTCTAGTGACACTAACATGATCTTCAAGTTGCAAGTCAAAGCAGGTCCAAAGCTAAGGGTTGGGTCCCCAAGCCTTTTTTGACCTGAAACCCATAGCAAAAATCGGTTCAAAAATTGAAATTTTAAGAAATGGGATCTTGTTTTCTATATGATCCCATTTCATTTTTGACCGTTTATTTTTATTTTTTATTGATAATGACTTACCTATGATTTTTGCAACTTAACATTTTTTACTATATGGTTCACAGTGACTTATTCTACATATTTTTATTGATTTGTATCTTCTACATGATCTTTACTTGTAATTTCTATTCAATTTTGGAAGGAGTCAACCATTGGGATAATTTTGGAGTGGAATTATGTTCATTATCTAGTCATTTCAAGGAGGAATATAAAAAGAATTTTATTATTCAAATTCATTTATACTTTAGAATTTGGTAATCATGGGATCAAAACATTGTCAAAAGAGGAAAGATAGGAAGGTCATGACCTTTGAAGAAATTGAATCAAAGTGAGGAGACAAAATGAAAAAGAGATAGGAGAATGAGGATTTGAGAAATGAATAATGTTGAAGCATCTGGTTCCATGACTATTTAAGATAAAAACATTGAAGAGATCATGGAGGATGGGATGGATGTAGATGATGCAAATTTGCAAGAGGTGAATGTGGAAGATAATACAATTATAGGAACTAATCTTGGTATGTCTACAAATACACCTTTCAATGATATGGATAATGTTACAATTGGTACGATTCTAGGTACGTCTTCAAATCCACCTTTGAATGATATAGAAAATGTGATTCTAGATGATATTTGTATTGATCATTTACAATAAGTTGGATATACCAATTTGTTGAGATTGATTCTACTCGTAGACAAGTTGTAGAAACGAATATTGAAAATAAAATCCCTTGCGTTGGTCAAAATGAAAATCTTTTATTGTTGAAAATGAAAATCCTTGTGTTGGTGAAAATGAAAATCCTTTTGTTGTTGAAAATGAAAATCCTTGTGTTTTTGAAAACGAAAAATATTTTTTTGAAAATTGAAAGTACTATTTTGGATAATCTTCTTGGTAAGATTTCTTGGAGACAAATAAGAACGTATGCCAATGGATTATACAAACAATTTTTTTATCGAAAAAAACTATCATTTCAATTTCAACTCATGGTGCAATTGATGAGAATGTGGAAAATGAGAAAGGTAATGAAAAAATTAGGCTTTTTTGTGAAACAAAAAAAAATGAATCACTTAAACATGATATATATATTGTTGCTAGTGTCATTGAGTCTATTGGAAAGAAGAGTCAATCTAAAGATAAGAAATCAACACGATGAGCTATAACAACTACTATAGTGAATAAAACAACTTTGGATAAAAGAATTTTAAGAAAAATTAAAGTGGAATTCTAGACATACATCCTAAAACATTGGTAAGAGAGGCAAAGAGAAGAGAAAGTATTGAAAATGATCCAATCAACTAATGTTGGAGTTCTAGTGGTCGACTCCCAAAGTCTGACATGAAATTGAATATTGAAATAAAATATTTTGTTGAAAAATATTGGCATGATAATACAAGGGCATCATCTTTAACGCTAGAGATGTTTTGAAATTAATATTAGGGTCCAAAATTCGTGATCCTCATCTAAAACACCTATTAGACACAACTCAAACCGAATTTTATAGAACATTTTTACATGATTTAGTGTTACCTAGAAATATTACCATAAGTTAAAGATCATTTGAAAAATGTAATCCTTGGTATGTCAAAATTAATAAGCAACGAATATCTTGTTGTTGTAAAACACATGTGAAATTTTGTTATTATTATGATGTTTTTTTGATATATATGTTGTACTTTATATGTACTAACATGATTATGCAGGAATGTGATATTAATATGCAACCTGAAACAATCAAGGAGTTTATAGTAGATTTGTTTTGTGATAAGATCTAATGGGAAATTACTTTATTTAAGTTCATGTATTTTTGGACGATGCACTAGTTGTGGAAATATTTCATTCTTAGGAGTTTGTATGCATGAAATTATTGAAAATGATTTTGCACAACAATTAGTGGATGTTAAAATATTTAAGAATGTTGAGTATTCTTTAAAGGATGGTAAAATTGGAAAGCGCTATGAGTTAATCATAGAAAAAATTAGTGTACATGCATTCATATCAAAATTTAAGAGTAAGATTATACCAAAATATGTGAAACACTCTCAACATGCCTGATGGCTTGATGGACAATTTTGCACATGTAGAAACACATTTCTAGTTGGAACTATACTATCAGTGGTTGATTTTGCAGGAAACTATACTCTTGTTCCACAAGAGGAAATCCAATCATAATATTGCAATTCAGTGCAGGTGGCTATGTTTGTTCATATTGTATATAGACATGTAGATGATAGTGTAGTGTAGAAAATTGTACGCTCTTCAAAACAATACAATTTCACACTTAATTTGGACCTATTTTAGCACCCTTGCATTAAATACCCCTTTAAATCATCATTAATAGACCCCTAGGACCCTTTCTTTTGGATCTTGAGGCTTATTTCAACTAAAAACCTGACAAAATCATCAAAAACACTAAAATCACCCCAAAAATCTAGGGTGGGACTCATATGCCACCTTGGGTGTATGATTCCCCCTAGGTGGGACTCATACGCCACAAGTGGCGTATGAGTCCCATTTGGGGCCTTTTTAGGGTTTGAGCAGGAAATTTGAATTTTTAATTCAAATTTTTGGTGGATGTCGGCTTTTGAGATCTAAATAATGGTAAATTAGGTGTAATGCCTATATAAACAAGCTTCTAAAGTCAATTTTCATCTAAGAAAGCATTTAGAAGAGCAATTTCAAGATCCAAGCATTCAAGAGAATTCAAGTATTCTTCACAAGAGCATTCAACAATGAGAAATCAACAAAGTTGAAGCTTTGGAGTAGCATTATTGTGTTTTTTCAGCTCTTCAAGCTCACTTTCATCCAAGATCTAACATTTCCAAGGGTTGATTATGGTTGCCTATGGTGAATCATGATGGATTATAGGTTGGGGAGATGCAACTAGCCATCAAGCCAAGCCTAATGACTTGTTTCCTAAGTGATTCCATCCTCCATTATCATTCTACATTCAGCCTAAGGAAGCTATATACATCATTAGAGCTCATTTGGGTGATTAGGGATCTCTCAAAGTGAAGTCTTTCATGTCTATGTTTCATTCTTGCATCTCATTCTAGCTCAATAGAATAGGGTTGCATTACATTTTAGATTTCCTAATCTTAGACACACTTAAGGTTAGGGTTATAGTTCACATTTTCACTCAAAATTCATTGTTTCTATCAAGGTTTAATTACCAAAATAGGGGTTTGACCAAGGAAAACCCCCCATAAGCAAATCAAGTCTATATTCTATTTTACAAGTTTTTTTACAGGTTTGAATCTGGAAATCAGTTTGGAAGGAAAGAGAAGAGGTTGAAGCAAAAATTTGAACTTTGAATTCTTGAAAAAGCGAAACGGGACTGATATGCCAAAAGTGGCATATGAGTCCCACTATAGGAAAATTTTCCAGATTTTTGTAGATCTTGAATCTACACTGCTAGAAACCTATTCCAAACCAGAAACCCTAGTCTAGGATTGATAGGACCAGAGTGGAATTCCATAATTTTTAGTGTTTCAGATCTCATTCCAAGTCTCTACAGGTTCTCAGGTACACACATCTGATCTTGCAGTTCTTTGTTCTAATTTACATGAATTTTGAGGTCATTTAGTGAAGTATTGCTTCATATTAGGGTTAAGCATTATATCTTACACTTCATTAGTCTTTCCAAGCCCTAGCTTGGTGGTGGACCCTTCTTTAGTTTATAATCAGGCCCTAGGACAACCCTATTGCAAGATCTCTTTCTCCTTTGCATACTTTAGATTGAGAACTCTAGGGTTTTCCCTTAATGAGAGTGTGAAGATTTTTATTCTATCTCCCAAGCATAGAACAAAAAAATTCAACCTTTCATTTTGGTGAGCCTACATTTAGAACATCATAATTCCGATTTGGAGTGCATCGTCATCCTAGATCTTGTGTGCATTAACTTTGCATTAGGGTTTTCACTGGTTAATTGGCATTTTAGGGTTTCTAAATATCGCATTAGTGAAAGTGCATATAGGTTTCAATTTTTTATCTTACACTATTGAATATCATCTAAAATCTACATTTGCATTTAGGTTATAGATCATACAAACCAAAAATCATAAAAATCACTTGAAATTTTTTGAAATTTATGGAAGAAACCCTCACTGTGACTCATACGCCCCTTTGGGCAATATAGTCCCAATGCAAATTTTAAACTACATTTCACAATATTAAATTCTCTATTTATGGGCTTTTGCTTGTTGTTGCTAGCTTTCTGTTTAAGTTTTTGGAGTTTTTGTTACATTCAAATCATTAGATTTAGCATAGTCTACATTCATTGCAATTATGGATAGAATTAGATTCCTGTACTTTTCATTTTCAGCATTAGTTCATAGCTCAATTAGATTAGATTACATTTGGCATTCATTAGAAAAAAAAACCAAAAAAACTTACAAACTGATGAACCCCTTGGAGAAAGCATAGTTATTTGAGTATGTCAAATCTCTTTTTCCAAGCTAACCTAACCCTCAATCCTTTTAGTAGTGATGACTTTGACATGTTAGATGAAGCCCTTGAGGAATTCATCTCACAAGGTTCATCCACTAAGGATTGTTATGATAAACCGAAACTAAGAGAAGTTAACGTGATTCAACCTCAACTTATCCTTTACCCACCTTCACACAAATATCAAACTAAAAACAAGCCTAAATTTACTCTTTACCCACCTAAGAACAATGTTTTGCAGAAATCAAGTTATAATACCATTTCTCATACATACAACACTCGAAGTAATCCGCAACCAAAACAACCAACTCTAACAACCTTACCTTTGCCTAATCCCATCTTGCCTAGTGCTCCTCATTTAACTTCGCATAGTGGGAAGGAGTATGATATTGTTGAACAACTTAAGAATACTCCTGTAAAGATATCCCTATGGGGCCTAATTCATAATTCACCTAATTATCACACTATGCTTCAAACTTCCTTGCAATAAGTAATGGTTCCCTCTGGTACAAATGCAAATGATGTGACAGCTCTAATATTGTTGAACATCTGGAATACTGAGAGGGGGGGTGAATAAGTATTCCATAAAACCATTCTAATAAAATCCATCTAACCATTATCACAATTCTGACAGAATCACCAAGAGAGAACATATAAATAAATCAATGCAACCACACACATGAACACCAGGATTTTTACATGGAAATACCAAAAAGGGAAAAACCACAGTGAAGGTTAACTCACAATATATTATATCTGGATACAAGATATTACAAGTCTCACTTCCAGAACTCATTGTCCTTGTAAGGATCATTTCCTGAATACAAAAGATGGCTAACCACCAAGATACAAAGATTGTGGCTCACTTCCAAAAGTTTGAACTGATAGAATACACCTTCAGTGTGTAGGGTTCAGTTCCAATAAAGCTCAGAATACGAAGTATTGCTTCACACATCAATCACTCTACAAATCTTCTCTGATCCTCAACTGATATAGCATTTATGCTTGGATCTTCAAATACCCTTAATCTTTTTCACACCTTTCTTCCACTCTCTCTCTCGACTTCCTTCAAATCATCTTATATATAGAAGTATATCTTATTCATCAATTAGGTCGACCTAATTAGATGAAAAAAAAAAATCAAAACACTCTTATTGGTACCATATATGATTTAAAACATTTTATCCATGTAGTGCATTATAACTAGTTGGCTAACATCCATAAAACATAACTAGTCTCCTTAGTGTATTGCATACAATAGGCCAGCCAAGACTCGAACATAATTCACAAAATCTCCAAACCAACATACAATCCTCAAATTAAACACCTTTGGGATCTAAGATCACATTAATTTCTCATCATACTACCATCATAGAGACTACCATTAAAACCACAACATAAGAATGTTCTCCTTAAGAAAATGAGGAGTCTCCCAACTGATATGTTGATCAAGGAACAATAGTAAAATACAGAGTTGAACTCTGTGAGAGATATTTTTTTTCTCACAACCCAAAACTCCTCAAGATCCAAGATATAGCTATCTGAATGAGACATGATAACATGGTTAGGAGATTAGAGTCATATCTGATCTTGCAGTGAATTTCAGACTCAAATACCAACGCATTGGTTCATCACAAAAGAACGTTACTAGCAGGGATCAACTTCTGATAAACCAAGTAAACTTCACATATAGTTGCCACCATGTTGACATCAATGACAACACAGGAACAACCAACACAAACCATCTACACTTCATGCTCATGTTGCAAGGCTCTATAATTCCAACAATATCCCCCTTTGGCATTGATGGCAACATGCATGTCAAAAAAAAATTCAATACACGGCAACTAAACACTCCCCCTATCAAAATTATTCTTCTCAAAAAAATAATAATTTGTCAATCTATATTTCTCCCCCTTCGACATCAATGGCAAAGGATGGGGTTTGGTATATATGGATATATGTATCAAAACATAACAAAAAAGATATGAACATAAAACTGAATCAACCTGAAGAAGAACCTTTGAGATTCTCTAGGATGACCTTCCATGACACTTTTCCTTCTTCCCATGAACCTTTTGCACTTACAAGAGTCTTGTGTAATAATTCAAGCTTAGTTAAGGACTCTATACCATCTACTAAAGTATTGGGACTAAGATTAATCTTTGATAATTCACCAATATAGTCAAGAGCACTAGAAACAGGAATGTGCTTGAGTTTAAGCATGTCTCTAAGTGCCAAAAACTTCTTAATAACTTCTATTCTTTGGTCCTACAGGGAAAATAATTTTTCTTGAAGCTGCATAATATAGGACCACAATTGATTATCTCTATCTTTTGCCAATCTATATATATCTACTTGAGTGCCTATTTGAGTTTCACTCTTCCTTATCCCATCTCTTATGCTCAGTGTACTGCCAAACCAATTTAGGAAAAAGGAAAGCAGTTCTTGTTCCTCTTCCTCACAAAATTGTACACTCTCCAATTCCTTCATCACTCGACTATGTGCATTTGCACATTTTTCTTTGATATCTTCCATATTTTCTTTAGTAGACCTCGTTCCAGCATGCACTTCCAGTCCAGAGATGTAGACCTTCAAAGAATTAATCATGTTTCTAAGATTCTCCATAATAGAAATAGATGAATCAAAATTAGCACCAAGAATAACCTTCTACAATTCTTGCAAAGCTCATTGAATGTTTATTCTTCCATGCTCATGTTGAGCTCTCTCTAACTCACTTCCTTTAGCAAATTCTTGTTTGACAACACTCTTCCTTTTCTTCCTTGTTTCAGTTGCACTACTGGAGGTACCTTCTACATTGGGATTCTTAGGGCTTTCCAAAAGAATTTTTGCATAATAATCAATTTCAGCCTCTGACACTTCATAATCTAACTCAGATATCCATACCAACCTTGATTCAAATGCTTCCATGTGACAAAAATATGTAGACACTAGGAAATTGATATTTCTGGAGTACCTTTTAGTAACACTTACTGGAATCCTTGACCTTCTGCTCATCCTCGTTTGAAATTTTCCAAAGAATGCAACAAGAGCAGCCTCTTGAGCATCCGAATTACCAAGATTTATCATGAAGTTCTTGATTTGATGGGAAATAGGCTCTTTGTTTAACCATTTTATTCTTTGTATTACCGGTAATTCTCTCAAAAAGTAAAAGAGTAGGCAAACAACCAAATTTCCATACCTAAATGTATTCTTCTTACTCTTCTTGATTTCCTTTAAATTCTTCAAAAGATGTATTTGAAGTAATTCACATAGGTCATAATCCATACCTCCATTAACCATATCAACAACAGTATGTACATCAGTAGTAGAAACTATGAGATCATTTCCAAGAATACAAACCTTGTGACCAATGACCATTGCGGCATACCTAATGACCGGATCCATAATTGATCTCAAATTAATCTCTTTCCCTTCAAGATTTGCACTAGTTACCTCAATTATCTCTTGCTCATTTATAGCTTTCCATTTGGGAACTGGTCTAGAGGAACACAAACCAGTTACATCTCTGAGTGCTTCTTTGGTAATCAAATGTGCTTCATCAATCCACAAAGATTCATCATGAATTATGCTCAAAACTATTTGAATATACTTCCTGTCAAACTCAAACAAAGGGCCTTTCCGCCAAACATCCAACTTCTTCTCAACTAACACTTTGTAGGCATCATGCTTCTCTTCCAATTCATTCTTCCAAAGAATGCTTAACTAGACTGGTGACAATTCATCTATCTTACTATAAACAAATGCATAGATATATTTTGTGGGCAACACTCTAGGAGGGATGTGAGAGAATGCACCAACAGACTCTTTTGACACATTCTTCAAATATTTTCTCAAATTGACTTGCACTCTAACTGCATTATTCACAACCTTTGAATTATCCATAGCAATAAAAATGAAAGATTGTGCAAACAAGAATACCTCTGTAAATGCCAACAAGGAAGGGATAGATGTCCAACTTCTAGAGCACACTTCAAACCCACTTGATTTCACCTTCAAACCCTGAAACTTTGAATTTCTCTCTAAAATTTATTTGCACACTTCTTCGAAAATACATATGCCTCTTGAAATATCTAAATTTATTTCTTTCATTTCAAATTCTTTTGTAATAAATGCTTCAAATTGTAGGTAGATTACCTCAAAAATTGAGTGCACCTCCATTCTTTCAAATTCTGCAAACTTCATTCTTCACACATGTGACTGAGAAATTACTTGAATTCATTACCACATTAAATATACTTTTTCCATGATGTGACATATTGATCAAGGGGTTTTATTAAATTTTCTAATAATTTCTCCCCCTTAGTCATTGCTAGACTCAAATATTGATGTGTGTATCTACACCGGAGGTCGACATAGATGAGATTGATGATTTTGATTTAACTTGCTTGAATTCTCCTTCTTTTCTCTAGATCATTTTCATCCCTTTTCTTACTTCTTTTGGATCAACGATTTGTTCATGTTTCTTTGCCGGATAGTTATTTTTTCTTCTTATGTAGTTATTAACAAGATGTTTCGAATTGATGCACTTATAACAAACAACATTCTTCCTTCCATTATTTATTTTATTCAATCTATTTTCACATAGACCAGCTTTATGTCCAACCTTCTTGCACTTAAAACATTTGTTGGAGAATGATAAAGTATCATTCATTTTACTTTTGTAGTCTTTTTCCTTATGACCAAATTTCTTGCAAGAATGACAAACACCATTGAAATATAAATACCTTTTAGCATCAATTTGTTTGATGAGAATTCTTTAGAAATTGTTTCTTAGGTTCTTGATTTTTCCATCTTTTCACCGAGTCTTCTTGTCAATAGATTGCTTCACTTTAGAACTCTAACCTTCTTCAAACCCTAAACCACTTTTTTCCATCGTCGATTTTTGAGAAGTAATCAACTCATCAAGCATTGCAAAACTTACCTTAAAGTTTTCTTCAAAACTTCTTGCCTTTTCTAGATTAGATCTCAAGATTTATGCTTCTTGCTCAAGCTTTGTGCATTCATCTATCTTCCTTTGAATTTCAATTTTTTGACAATCTTCATTTATTTTCTTTTCATCCAATTGTTGTAGCAGGCCAGAGATAGTTTCATCTGTCTTATCCAACAAATCACATGCTTCTTCACATTTTTCATTTTTTCAATATACGCATTCGCTTTCATCAAATTTTCCTTCAAATCTTCTATTTCTTCTAAATATCTAGCAGAGGTCACTTTCAGAGGGAAAAAAAATTATACTCAAATTCTGAGACCTTCCTCAAGCTATTAGGCTTCTTTAGAGGAACCAAGCTCCGATACCAATTGTTGAACCTCTAGAATATTGAGAAGGGGGGTGAATTAGGATTCCATAAAAGTATTCTAATAAAATTCATCTAACTATTATCACAATTTTGACTAAATCACCAAGAGAATATAGAAATAAATCAATACAACCACACACATGAACACTAGGATTTTTACGTGGAAAACCCAAAAAGGGAAAAACCATGGTGAGAGTTAACTCACAATATATTATATCCGAATACAAGATATTACAAGGCTCACTACCAAGACTCACTATCCTTTTAAGAATCATTTCCTGAATACAAAAGATGGCTAACTACCAAGATACAAATATTGTGGCTCACTACCAAAATCCTAAACTGATAGAATACACCTTTAGTGTGTAGGGTTCAGTTCCTTGAATAAAGCTCAAAATACGAAATACTGCCTCACACAATAGTCGCTCTACAAATCTGCTCTGATCCTCAATTGATATAGCATTTAGGCTTAGATCTTCAAATACCCTTAATCATTTTTCGCACATTTCTTCCACTCTCTCTCTCAACTTCCTCCAAATCATCTTATATATTCAAGTATATCTTATTCATCAATCAGGTCGGCCTAATTGGATGAAAACAAAATAATCAAAACACTCTTGTCAGCACCATATATGATTTAAAACATTTTATCCATGTAGTGCATTATAACTAGTCAACTAACATTCATAAAACATAACTAGTCTCCTTAGTGTATTGCATATGATAGGTCGGCCAAGACTAGAACATAATTCACAAAATCTCCAAACCAACATACAATCCTCAAAGAAAACACCTTCCAGATCTGAGATCACATTAATTTCTCATCATACTACCATCATAGAGACTACCATTAAAACCACAACATAAGAATGTTCTCCTTAAGAAAATACAAAGTTTCCCAACTGATATGTCAATCAAGGAACAACAGTAAAATACAGAGTTGAACTCTGTCAGAGATAAAAAAAAAATTCTCACAACCCAAAAATTCTCAAGATCTAGGATATAGCTATCTGAATGAGTCATGATAACATGGTTAGGAGATTAGAGTCATATTTGATCTTGCGGTGAATTCTAGACTCAAATACCAATGCACTAGTTCATCACAAAAGAACATTACCAGCAGGGAACAACTTTTGGTAAACCAAGTAAACTTCACATAGAGTTGTCACCATGTTGACATCAATGACAACATAGGAACAACCAACACAAACCATCTACACTTCATGCTCATGTTGCAAGGCTCCATAATTCCAACAAATACAAGGAATGAATACAGTTAATGTAGACATTACATTTCATTAACATGAGCTATCTCCTTTGGAAATGAGAAAGAGAAATGATGCCTTCATGATAATTGCTATCCATAATAGGTTAGGAATAAAAAAGAACCCTTGTTGACAATGGTTATTCTCTTAATGTGTGTAGTGTGACCCTTTTGGATAAACTCGGTGTGGATAAGTCAAAAAAAATTCAACCTAACTCCTTGTTGATTCGAGGATTCAATAATATAGGCAAACAACCATTGGGTGTGATTACCTATTATAGTTGGAAATGCTACCTTGCAAACGCCTATTCATGTAATTCTCGATAATCTTTCATATAACCTTCTTTTAGGGAGACCTTGAATTCATGATATGCATGCAGTACCTTCAACTCTTCATCATATAATGAAGTATGTCTACAATAATAAGGTATACCAAATTGAAATAGATCCTGAGCCTGAAAGTTGTTTACAAGTTGAAAAAGGAATGACAAGTCCTCTAAACACATTAATTCCAACATCCAACATAGAACTTATGGAAGAATAAAAATAAGAAACGAAAACGGTGTCAAAGTTATTAGAAGATGATTGGGGTTCCTTGGAGTTCACACCTTTTTTTATGGGAAAATACATAATCACAAGAAAATAAGATGAAAAAAAAAAACCAATGGTAATGTCAGCGCTAAATTTAGAAGAAAACTCACAAGCATCTACCTCATCTACCCTTGAAAATGACACAAGCTTTACAACTAATTTTGATGAGATAGATTACCAAAAACCACCAAACCCAAAAGAAATAGAAACACTTTATGGGAAAGGTTATGAACTTATGAAACAATTGGGTTATAGGGGAAAAGGATGTGGAAAGAAAGAACAAGGAATCCATGTTCCTGTAGAACCTAACACGCAAGAAACAAAAAGCGGCTTGGGATATTGTCCTTCTAAGATAACGCAAGCAAATAAAAGACCCTCGTTAAACATCAACACCATCATGTGTAAACCTAAAATCAATCTCACCTTGAAGCATCCTGAATTGCTTGATATGACTTGTGAACCATCATGGGAATACTTTGAAGAAGATGAAGCCTTGAAAGAAATTCTAGGAGTTTATGACAAACCATCCACTCCTCAAAATAAATGGGAACCTACATGCACTATGATTAATGTCAAGAGTAAAGACGGAGAAAAGGAAAGTAGTGAGATTGACATGAGCAAGAAGAATACAACCCTAAATTTCCAAAACAAAGTGCACTTCCTTTAGGAGATACAATGGATATAGCGATGGAAATCAATAATAAAGAGAAAGTGATTAAGATAGGAAAGTGCTTTGATGATGAAGAACAAGAAGACCATGCAACTTTTCTTCAAGACTTTCCCAAACTTTTTGCTTGGAATTATTCGAATATACTAGGAATCGATGCTAAGATAGTGACACACAATATAGTCCTTGTTGAAAATGCTAAACCAGTTAGAAAAAATATATGAAAAATGAATCCTAAGAGAGCCTTGCTAGTTAAGGAGGAGATTGAAAAACTCCTTGAAGTTGGTTTCATACGACCTATAGATTATTCACCTTGGATCTCAAACATTGTCACAGTCGTAAAACTTGATAATCGTATTAGGATGTGCACAAAAATTCATGATTTAAATAAAGCATCTTTAAAAGATGACCCCCTTCCTAATATTGACATGATAGTGGACACGACTGCAGGACATGCCTTGTTGTCATTCATGGATGGATTTTTTGGGTACAATCAAATCTTTATTAATCCTCAAGATTGGTACAAAACAACATTTATGATGGTCTGGGGAACATTTTGTTAGGTAATTATGCCCTTTGGATTAAAGATTGCGAGAGCAACTTATCAACGATCTATGACATTAATATTTCACAATTACATACATAAGATTTTGGAAGACTATGTTGATGATATTCTAGCCAAATCTTTAATTTGAAAATACAATGTGAATGTCCTTCGAAAGATCTTTGAGCGAATGCGAAAATACACCATGAGATTAAATCCAAAAAAGTGTGTCTTCGGTGTAGATAGTGGAAATTTTTTAGGTTTTATTGTATCTCATAGGGGCGTCGAGGTGGATACAAAGAAAATTGATGCTATAGTTAACATGCCACATCCTAGAAGCATTTCTCAATTACGCACCTTATAAGGAAGAATTCAGGCTATTTGTCATTTTATAGCATCCCTAGCAGATCGAACGTTACCATTTACACATCTCCTCAAGAAAGATGTGCACTTTAATTGGAATGGGGATTGTAAGCAAGATTTTGAAAGTTTGAAGGATTATCTTGCCACTCCACCTATTTTACAACCTACTTTCTGCAAAAAAAACCATTCATCCTTTATACCACATCAGCCCATGCTCTCAAAGCATTGTTAGCTCAACAAGACGAAAATGGTAAGGAACATCTTGTCTATTACATTAGCCGAACTTTGATTGATTACGAGACATGATACATAGCGATAGAAAAATAATGTTTGGCTCTTGTATTTTCTACTAGTTAGTAAGTTGAAACATTACTTACTGAATGTTGAAAAACATGTGATGGAAAAATTTGATCCTTTAAAACATATCTCCACTAAAACAAATTTATCTAGATGCTTAACTAAATGGGTTATGTTGTTAACAAAGTTTAACCTTAAGTTTGTTTCACAAAAAGAAATTAAAGGACAAGCCTTAACCGACCACTTAGCAGATGCCCCCTCCCCCTTGGCATTACCTAATATAGAAACATTCCCTGATGAAAATATGTTGACTATTCAGAAAGATAAAGAAACATGGGAATTATACTTTT
The DNA here is from genome assembly GCA_007258455.2 of Sequoia sempervirens. Taxonomy (NCBI): domain Eukaryota; kingdom Viridiplantae; phylum Streptophyta; class Pinopsida; order Cupressales; family Cupressaceae; genus Sequoia; species Sequoia sempervirens. Next base: position 231,218,237 of record VDFB02000007.1, read on the forward strand.
ACGGTTCTAAGTGTAGAATAAGTTCTGTTGCTAGGGTTATAATAGTCCTACCTGCAGGAAAGCCTATTCCCTTTCCTATCGCTTAAATTTCCTATGCACCAACAACATAGTGGAATATGAAGCATTAATTGATGGCTTACATGTTGTTTTAGCTTTGGGAGTTTGAAATATTAAGATATTCAGTGATTCACAATTAGTCATTAAGCAAATAAATGGGAAATATCAAGCAAAGCATGAAAAATTATTGAAATACAAGGATCTCACAATGAATTTGTTAGAGAAGTTTGAATTGTTAGCCATTGATAACATCCCACGAAAGGACAATCAACATGTGGATTGTTAGTGTAATTAATTAATTATTACACTAGCATAAGTTAACTTAGGTCTTGCATTAATTTAGTCCTAGGTTGCATAAATTAGAAAATCATTAAATAATGGGATAATTTCCCCTTTTTCATGTGTAGGGATAAGAATCCTTCTAGAAGGTGAGTTTTCCTTCTAGAAATTTTATCATTTCCTAGGTAGGGTTCACTTTTTGTCACATGTAGTGTGATTTTGACACTTGGCAACATCTTATGCATTCTAGATTCTCACTCTTGCATATTTAATCAGGCACATGTACTCTTGTAACATATCATATCATCATAATAGAATCTTTATTTTGCATTCCATTGTTGCAACACTTTCTGTGTGGTTGAATATCTTTCCTAGCAAAGGTCCTCCATTGAAGACTGTAGCTTCATCAGGGACATTGTGAATCCATCATCTCAACATGGTATCAAAGCTTTTCCAGTGAAACCTCAAATCAGGATCAAGAAAGTTGGTGTGCGAGATTATTTGCAGGCTTGGAGTTTTACTTGCAGGCTAGTTGGTTCTACTCGGGAGGCAAGCTAATTTTTGGTGCACATCAGATTCTCTCTAACCTCTCCATTACATCCAGAAGGCCTCAAAACCCATAGATCACCTGATCAATCATCAAAATCATAGACATATCAACCAGGATCCATTGAGGTATCAATCTAGGGTTTGCATTATTTTGTACTATCTATACAATTTTGCAGAAAAAAATCCCCCTTTTAGTCCTCCATCATGGCAATTTTTTTTTAGAATCATCAGGCATTTTTTATTTTGTAATCTGGGAAAAAAATTCTATAGTTTAGGAAAAAATTAAATTTTTGTGGAAGTGACAAGTTATTTTATTAAAAGGTCGGCATATTTTTTTTCGGTGGACTATAGGTTTTCCATCGGTCGGCTTTAATAATTTTCTACAGATTAAAAATTTATATCGGTCTTGGTTGTTTGTCACCTTAAGTGCTTTTTGTCTTCACTTGAACATATTGCTTTTTTGGAGGGAATTGTTTGTATCAAGGGGGCTTCATTTCAGTTGATCATTGATATATCATCAAATTCCAGCATTTCCTTTCAGAGATTTTTTTCTTGTATAGTTGTTATTTCTCTAATGGCAGATACAGGATTTGAGATTCTCACACCCCACAATTATCATACATGGAAATTCAACATGCAACGTCTCCTTTGGTCGAAGGGCCTATGGTCAACGTTCAATGAGGATCAACCACATTTGACCAGGGAATATGAGAAATTTCAGCATCAAATCAAGTGTGAGGAGGCTATGGGACTTATTTCTCTTCATGACTCCAACTCCTTGTTTTTCCATATTGAGGGGTGCAAAAATCCTAAGGAGGTTTGGGATAAACTCAAGGATTTGTTCGGTTCTGTAAGCAATGTTCGAGCTTTGCAGTTAGAGTCAGAACTTGCTTCACTCTCAGTTGATCAGTTCCCCTCCATCGAAGACTATTTGGTAAAATTCAAGTCTTTGAGGACACAACTATCAAGGTGTGGCAAAGATAAAACTCACAAGGAATGCATCTTCATGATCTTGTCCAAGTTAAGAGGTTCTTTCTCTTATTTTACTACTTCCTTCTATTCTACAATGGATGGTCTTGGAGACAATTTTGTAATGCCTTCATTCGAGACTTTTTGTGAGTGGCTGACTAGAGAGCAATCAAAACTCAATCAGGCCGATTCATCTTCAAAGTCTCATGCTCTTGTTGCAGCACCATCCAAAGGAAAATGAAAGAAAAAGGGAAAATCTAAGATAGGATCTTCTGAATCATCACAACATAAGGAAGAAAAGCCTAAGAGGGAGAGGCCCAAGTGCAGTTTTTGTAATGGGCTTGGTCATAGTGAAGAGACATGTTTTAAGAGGGAGATACATGAACTGAGACAGATTCTCAGAGATCATAACATCACTCTTCCTCCTTCTTCTCATGAAGAGTCATCTGCAAGCATTGTAGGGATTGCCACAGCTGAGAATCATGGCAAGGGAAATGCTTTGATCACTACTCTAGTTGATAGAAGGGTAGGCTGGGTCATTGACTCAGGTGCTTCATGACATGTCACCTATTCTTAGGATCATATTCTTTGGGATTCCATGAGGCCATCAAAGTTCAACCGGATGTTCACTACAAATGAAGACATTGTTAATGTTGCTGCTATTTGTGACATTGCTTTGGAGGGGGGACGGTTGTATGATGTTGCATATATTCCTCAAATGGCCCACAATCTGCTTTCAGTTTATCAACTTGCTTAGGAGGGTTTGAAAATTGAGTTCACATCAGATCTAGCCATCATCAGGGATTGGTTTGACACACTTGTTTCCTATGGAGAAGTAGATCATCACTCCAGGGTGTATAAGTTTAGCAAGTTTTGGAATCATGCTCAACCTACTCCTGACTCTCCAAACTCTAGGGTAGGAAGTAGTTCTAATCCTCCTCACCAGGGTTGTGGTGGTTGGTTGGACTTGGCTCTTCTCTCGGCTCCATCTTCTTCCTCATCTACCTCTCAATTGAGATTTGTTTCAACAGGGTAGGATTCACACATCTCTTTAGACTTGTGGCATCTGGATGGGTTTACATCAGGTCTTGCAGACTTGGCTTCTCACTTCATCACAGGTTTTGAAGACATCCTAGAGGGGACTACTCTCCTTTATGGGGGGGACATCTAGTCACCTATTTTTTGTATCTTTTTTTTTTTTTGTGATGGTTGTAGTCCTTGGGGGGATGATGTTGAGTTCTCCAATCATCACTCTTCCATCTTTTTTCTTGCTTTTTTCATCTCCTTTTTGAAGAGGGATTTTGTTCCCACTGGGTTTTCCCCTTTTCTCCGGTTGTGGGAGATTAGTTGCATCTTCATCATGTAAATGGGTACCTAACATGGCCTCGTAGTTGGGACCCATCATCTTTGCATAATCATTGCAATTCCTCCCTAAGTTGCACTTATAGGGGGGTGTTAGTATAATTAATTAATTATTACACTAGCATAAGTTAACTTAGGTCTTGCATTAATTTAGTCCTAGGTTGCATAAATTATAAAATCATTAAATAATGGAATAATTTCCCCTTTTTCATGTGTAGGGATAAGATTCCTTCTAGAAGGTGAGTTGTCCTTCTAGAACTTTTATCATTTCCTAGGTAGGGATCACATGTTGTCACATGTAGTGTGATTTTGACACTTGGCAACATCTTATGCATTCTAGATTCTCACTCTTGCCTATTTAATCAGGCACATGTACTCTTGTAACATATCATATCATCATAATAGAATCTATATTTTGCATTCCATTGTTGCAACACTTTCTATGTGGTTGAATATCTTTCCTGGCAAAGGTTCTCCATTGAAGACTGTAGCTTCATCAAGGACATTGTGACTCCATCATCTCAACACAGATGCAATGGAAAGTGCAGCTTCTCTTATATCCCATCAAGATCCTTCAAAGGATTTCACATTTATTATCCATACCATTATGAACCCATCAATAGAATCCAAATCTGAAGAATTATTATCAACAACTATGGAATGCTCTAGTGAATGGTATACACTGATATTTAATTATTTAAAAGAAGGTACCTTTCTTGAGCCAGCAACTAAGAATACTCAAGATCTTCTTCGCAAACTCGCATCTAAGCATATAATTCCCACTGACGTGCTATATCAAAGATCCTTTAATGGTCTTTTACTTAGATGCCTTAAAGAATCTAAAATCCCGATAGCAATGGAAGAAGCTCATTCAAGTTCTTGTGGACGTCATTTTGGAAGAATATCATTAGTTCAAAAACTTGTCCACATGGGATATTATTGGAGACATATGGAAAAATATTGCTTTGAATATGTTAAGAAATGTCACAAATGTTAGAAACACAACAATTTGATTCATGCTCCCGCCTTTGAGCTTCGTGCCCAAATTACTATTTGGCTATTCTCAATATGGGGACTGGATTTGATTAGAAAAATCTCACCTCCTTCTTTAGCTGGGCACACCTTTATAATATCCACAATAGATTATTTCACCAAATGGGTAGAAGTTATTCCCCTTCATTCCACAACTGCTGATGTGATATGTCATTTCATATTGGAACACATAATTGCTCTCTTTGGAATTCCTTCTGCATTAGTTTTAGACAATGGAACACCATTTAAGAATAATGACGTGAAGAATTTCCTAGAAATATTTAACATCCAACATCGTTTCTCAACACCTTACTACCCACAATCTAATGGTCAAGCCGAATCAACTAATAGAAATCTTGAACAAATCTTAAGGAAAATAGTAAACAAACACAATAAGGATTGGCACACACAGTTTACATACGCATTATGGGCTTACCATACTAGTATAAAAATTCCACCAGGACTACTCCGTATAACCTTGTCTATGGTACTAAGGCGATAATTCCCTTAGAGTTAGAGATTCCTTCATTAAGGATCACTCTACAAGGACTTATTGATGACAATACTTATAAAGAACAACGATTGCATCAACTTGAGATGCTTGATGAATATCTCATTAATGCTCTTGAACATCTCCACGCCTATTCTAGAAAATTGCAGCGTAGTTACAATGACCATGTCATTCCTCATGCATTCAATAAAGGTGATTTGGTGTTATTTGAAAATCAACGTAACATCAATGCTGACTCAATTGAAAAAGGAAAATTTAGTCCTAATTGGTTAGGACCTTATATAATTAATGAAATTTATGGGTATGGAGCATATACGTTAACAAACATGGATGGTATACCTCTTAAAGAACCTATAAATGCAATGCATCTATGTTGGCATTATGTCTAATCTTCTTGAATAGTGTGGATGATAAAGCAGTGATGTTAGAGTTAGTAGATGGCATTCTATGTGCTCTTGCATTGCTTCATTCTTGAAAAAAAAAATTTGTGTCTTGAATACTAAAGTAATTATTTAAGTTAACTTTTAGGTGGTTACTTTAGGTTCCATGCCGTTCAATTTCATCTTATGTGTTATGTTAGATTACATCCTTACATGCATTTAATGTTCTTAGATCATAGGTGCATTTAATTTAGCATAACATACTTAATCACAATGTCACATCTAAGATAAACTAGAATAAGTTTTAATTAGATCACAAAAAGAATGTTAAATCATTGAGACATTTATTAAATAGTCTTACAAAGATTATTTGATAAATCGCATTGCCATTTAACATAAAACACATAAGTCTAAATAATCAAACATTAAATGATCATATATATATATACATATATATCCCAAAGTTTCAAGTACATGTCATCAATATATACAGTGCTAATGTGGTATGTGACTACTAGATCCCTCAAGATTTGGTGATTGCCTTTGTCTAGAGATAGTACATTGAGAGATGGTGGTATGCAATCGTAATCATGACCATGTCCTCGTCCAATAGCCTCCTGATGATCCTCTTTTAGGTGATGTCTCTCTTCCTATAGACTATCTACCTCCACATGGAGTCTCTCGACCTTCGCTAGACCTCGAGTGGATTGGATCTCCTCATAGGCAACCTCAACTTGGTCTGTGTGCCTAATGGAACCTTCATATGCTACCCTTAGTCTAGCATACGACTTGAACAACTTTGGGTCCCACTCCACAATGGGTGGGAGTACGTAGTTTGTGGCCTCATCTTTGAGAATAGGGGGCACTGTCTCTATAGTGACACATCGATAGAGGTCCCGTAGATCTCTCATAACACCTACAAGATAGAAATTATAAAGCTAATCAATACACATCATGGTATATATATATATGTGAAAATTAAAAGCATAATCATTAAAGCATAAGCATAATCACAAATAAAATACCATCACCTAGATCTCTAGTGAGCTATGTAAAGACAACCTTGTCTTATGTAGGAGGCATGGAGGATGTGCTAGCCTCTCCATGAATATAGGTGTTGGTGCGTGCTACAACTGTTGACTGTGATCTAGTCACACAAGTGGGAGTTGGCTCTCTCCACTCATGGCCAACTGGATCCTCATCTGTTGTATCATCACCCTCACTCATCAATTCTCCTCCTCCTCATCCTCCACTTCATCCTCCTCCTACCCATCATAATCCAGGTCAGCAGCCTCATCGTAGTCCTCATCTATCACATCTTCGAATAGGTTTGTAGCCCTGAGCCCTGTCTCCTCAGCTCTATCATCCTCCTCATCTCTTTAATCTAGGAGTGGTCCTACATAGCCTATCGGCTCATCCATCAGGAATACAAGAGTAGTTCATGCTGCTGCCCACCACTCCTCGTACGCATCTATGGTACCGATGTCATCAGCGTCAGAGATCGGAGGCATATCATGATCCTCGCAATTTGAGTCACTATAGATGACATCATTAGTGGTGAGCCATATTGTATCCTCAGGCCTCTGAGCATTTCATACTGATTGCTTGAAGAAAGGTCATGCTATTGGTGATACCTGTATATGCCTAAACTGTCGCATGACACGATCGTAGTAGAAGGGTCGTACTACGTTATCATGTATGCCCAGTAGAAATTTTTCCATCTATAGTCTCCTCAACTATTGGGTCTCATCTGGGCACAAAGGTATCAGCTAATATGGTCTCCATAAGATCTCCTCCTAATCTAGTCTGTTAAATTTGACCCTCCAAAAGTGTAAATCTTCGTATTTCCATAACCACCTCAGAGGATAGCTAAATGAATGAGGGTATCCTAGGGCTGATATCGATAGAAACCCTATCGGCCTAGTGCATGTGATATGCTCCAGACACCGCACCTGCAGTAGTGTACAATGCACCATACTATCAACCTCGTGGTATGCAAACTTCCCTAGATCATAATATAAGTGTGTAAGGATGTTACGCCCCCAAGAATATATAGTCCTCACTCTGTCATTCATCGTATCATTTGAACTAGTCCTCTATCTATATGTGCTCCCCAACCATCGATGACGAGTACTAGTGCCACTATGAAAATCATGATCCGTACCAAAAGTGGTGCTCTTGAATAAAGTATCCATGATAGCTCAATGTGCAGCCCCACAATGTCATCCAAAATCAAAGCTCCAAGTTCTAACTGTATATTGTATTTCATCTCACGAAATGATCGATCCCCTAGAAAAAAAACTCTCTCACCTCGAATCAGAACTTGAAGAATGTGATGGATGTCCTCTAAGGTGATCATCATCTCACCTATCGAAAGATGAAACATACAGGTGTTTGCATCCCAACTCTCATCCAATGCCATCAACATAGCATCATGGTACCTCATGGGGGGCATGAGGTACAACCAATATAATCCAACAGTCTATAATATCTGTGTATCCTCCTTTGATAATTTCAAGACTAAGTCTCGTAGGTGACAGAACTGTCTGCCGCTGAGACGTTGTTGTGACCGAGGTGGAATCTAATAAAAAAGAAAAAATATGTCCTATAAGCATTCTAAAATCTTAAATCTATACATCAAAAATCAAAAAAGTGTACTAAATTTTTTCTAGTGTACTTTTCTAAGGGTCCTAGACAATTTAGTTCCCTTTTGGGACACTTCACGAAGAAACAAAACACTTTGCGAAAAAGTGGGACACTTCACGACAAAAGGGGACACTTTGCAAAAAAAAAGGGACACTTTGCAAAAAAAGGGGACACTTCGTGAAAAAAGGATGCTTTGCAAACTTTTCTTCCAAGGTCCTAAATCAACCTAGAAATGCGTAAAAACATAAAATAATTGTGTAAGGATGAAGCTAAGGAAAAAAATTCAACTCACCTAATGTTGTAGCTCACCTCGGGCTATCTCCTCTCGTAGGACATCCAGTCTCGGAGGCTCGTACTCTCGTTGGATTGGCATCTTCAATCACACTCCAAAAAATTCAAGCTACAAGAAGGTAAATGATAAAATTAGTTCAAGTTACTTCACTCTTTGCTCTTATATAGGTTAAAATTAGGTTTTTACTACATTAGGGTTAAAAAGTACCTTTTCATTCAAACTAGCATACCAAGGGCTAAAGAACTCCATTTTCGATGCCATTTGTTGCATTGGACCTATTTTACCACCCTTGCATTAAATACCCCTTTTAATCACCATTAATAGGCCCCTAAGACCCTTTATTTTGGATCTTGAGGCTTATTTCAACTAAAAACCTAACAAAATCATCAAGTAAACTAAAATTCTTGACAACCCACCCCAAAAATCTAGGGTGAGACTCATACACCACCTTGGGTGTATGAGTCCCCCTAGGTGGGATCCATATGCCACAAGTGGTGTATGAGTCCTATTTAGGGCCTTTTTAGGATTTGAGTGGGAAATTCAACTTTTTAATTCAAATTTTTGGTTGATGTCGGCTTTTGAGATCAAAGTAACGGTAAATTAGGTGTAATTCCCATATAAACAAGCTTCTAAAGTCATTTTTTTGTCTAAGAAAGCATTTAGAAGAGAAATTTCAAGATCCAAGCATTCAAGAGCATTCAAGTATTCTTCACAAGAGAATCTAAGAACAAGAAATAAACAAAGTTGAAGCTTTGGAGTAGCATTATTGTGGTTTTGCAAGTCTTCAAGCTTACTTTCATCCAAGATCTAGCATTGTTAAGGGTTGATTATGGTTACCTATGGTGAATCATGATGGATTCTAGGTTGGGGAGATGCAACTAGCCATCAAGCCAAGCCTAATGACTTGTTTCCTAAGTGATTCCATCCTCCATTATCATTTTACATTCAACCTAAGGAAGGTATATACATCATTAGATCTCATTTGTGTGATTAGGGATCTCTCAAAGTGAGTCTTTCATGTCTATGTTTCATTCTTGCATCTCATTCTAGCTCACTAGTATAGGGTTGCATTACATTTTAGATTCCCTAATCTTAGACACACTTAAGGTTAGGGTTTATGTTCACATTTGCACTCAAGATTCATTGTTTCTTAATTACCAAACTAGGGGTTTGACCGAGGAAAACCCCCCATAAGAAAATCAAGTCTATATTCTATTTTTTAGGTTTTTTTATAGGTTCGGATCTGAAAATCATTTTGGAAGGAAAGAGAAAAGGATGAAGCACAAATTTGAACTTTAAATTCCTAAAAAACCATAATGGGACTGATACACTAGAAGTGGTGTATGAGTCCCACTATAGGAAAAATTTCCAAATTTTTGCAGATCCTGAATCTACACTACTAGAAACCTGTTCCAAACCAAAAACCCTAGTCTAGGACTGATACGCCCAGAGTGGCGTATGAGTCCTAGTGTAACCTAATTCTATAATTTTCAATGTTTCAAAGCTCATTTCAGGTCTCTACAATTTCTAAAGTGCACACCTTTAATCTTGTAGTTCTTTGTTCTGATTTACATGCATTTTGAGGTTATTTAGTGAAGTATTGCTTCATATTAGGGTTAAGCATTAGATATTGCACTTCATTAGTCTTTCCAATCCCCAGCTTGGTGGTGAACCCCTCTTTAGTTTATAATCATACCCTAGGACAGCCCTATTGCAATATCTCTTTCTCTTTTGCATGCTTTAGATTGAGATCTCTAGGGTTTTCCTTGAATGAGAGTGTAAAGATTTGGTGCAAGAGCACCTTTGAACAAAATTTGTCAATTCAAGATGTTGATGAGTAGGCTTTAGTATTTTGGGAAATATGCACTAAATAAGGTCATTTAGACCATTTTAATATAGTAATAAGTCATTTTAGATGGTTCTTAGGTGTTTAGGGGGTCATTTGTGTTAAGAGTTGCAAAATTTCAAAAATAGTGAAAAGTTGTCATATTTAAATGTTGTAAAGTTGCAAATTTTGCAATTTGGTAGAATTCCAACAGTCAAGCATTTGAAAGGCCAATTTTGGTAGTTGAATTAGTTTTTTTTTGGTGGAAAAAAATCTTAAATGTGATGAATAACTCGATGTAAGGGGTTGTAAAACATTCTTGAGGATTGGAAGGAGAAAACAACTCATGTTTACTCTATTTTTTGTTATTTTTCTGGTAATTTCATTATTTGCATCCTGTGTACGGATCCATACTATGTAGAATAGGTTGAAATAATTTGGAATTGGTTTCACATCAGTGTTGAGAGAATTCTTGTTTTTGTAGAGTTGAATTTCATTAAGAAATAATTTTTTTAGACCCAATTTTATGTACTTGGTCTGAAAACAGAGTCCTTTAAGGGTTTGTTGCTTTAAATTAGGAAATGAGCCCATTCCACCTTCTGTAAGCACTGTGCCTTGGTAGAATGGGTATTTTTTGGTAGGAATAAATGTTTGGAATGTTAGAGAGTGCAGGGGAGGTCAAATAATGAATTGGGCATGATGCCCTAAGAGAGAAAAGTGAGATTTTCTTGTGAAATAGTGAGGTTTTGGTATGGTAAAGAGTGGAATATTTTGGGACAGCATAATTTATTGATGGAATAAGCATGTGTAGAGGTAATTGAGCCTTTTTGAAGTGGTGGAAAGTTTAGATAAGGCCTGGTAATGTGATTTTCAATAAAACCCTAGGTTTTTGGCAATTAAAGAGGGTTTTGGGTTTTGACACTTTGGAGATTGAGTCTCTGATAAGTAGTTGTGAAATCATAGGTTATGATGCCTTTATATTTCTTCCCACATGATTTTGGGGGTTTTTGAAAGGTTTTAAGACAAGTCTCTTTGTAACATAGACCTAATTTGAGGTCTAGTTGGCGTAAAAAACCTATTTTGAGAAAGATGTTTCAAAGAAACCTATTGTGGCATGTTGATATGTGTTTTTGCACCCTAATGGATCCCTAAAAATTTTCTGGTCTTGACTTGAGAATACCTTCTCTAAAAGTTATACCCGATTGAGTCACTTTGCAATGCTACAAGGAATTGAAAGAATTTGATGAGATAGTGAGAATTTGAAGGTTTGGTGATCTGATAAGTTATGGTTTTGGTTGAGATTGTGTTGTGTGGTTGCAGGACCTCCTCTGATTGCTATCAAGATTTTTATTCTATCTTCCAAGCATAGAATGACAAAATTCAACCTTTCAGATAGTATAAACGATGATATAATTTTTTTGACTTGGAGTATAATTTCTATTTGAGTGATAACTGGTTACACTTGTCAAATATTGTTCAATATTGTTTCAATATATTTTATACAAATTTAAGAGAAAGAGGAATCCAAATGATATGGTTAGATAATTGTACGGGACAGTTCAAGAATGATTGAATTTTTTATTGGTTAAGTAGGGTTCACGAGAAAAATAATATCCAACATATGTGGAGCTTTTTTTAAGCTGGACATGGTAAAGGAGAACATGATGGAGCTAGTACATGTGTTAAAATAATTCTTGCTAGAGAGAAATTGAAATTTGAGGATGTACTAAAATTTAAAGATGCGCGTGCGATTATGGATTGATGCAATATAAAATTATCTATAGGATCAAGAGAGAACTCCACAATTCAACGATTCTTTTGGTTGGTTGAAGAAGAGAACATTATACCTAGACTTGATTGTGAGACAATTAGTGGATCTACTAAATGGCATTCATTTAAGAGTTTGAATGCAAGCACATTGACTAGCTGGACAAGAGAGCTTGTATGTTTTTGTTAGTTTTGTATTTTACGAGATTGGGAAGCATGTGAGAATATCAAATGGGTTGAAGAGTGGGAGCAAAGATTGTTGAAACCCAGGAACAAACACATGATCAATATGAAATAACAATTGAAGAAGATGATCAAGTATTTGCGTTGGTTGACTATGACCGTGTTTTAGACCTTGTACAAGAAGGTAGTTTAATTCAATTTATTTCATTTTATTTTGTTTTATTACTATTTTTCAATATATGAATGCATGAATGTAGATTGGTCAAATTATATGTCACACAAGTTATTGAATTAAGTTTTTTTTGCAAAGCATGTGTATGTTGTTGTTGCACTTGAGGAGAATGAAGAGGAAACAAAATATTGGTTAGCTCAATGTGTGGAGACTAAACATAAGTTAATTAAACCTTGAGAAGATGATTATGGCTATCATTATCCAATAGGTTTGGAGGTGGTTGTTGGAACTTGGATACGAAAATATCTAACAAGGAAGAATGGTTTTCCTGCATTCGAAGATTATGAAACACATAAGAAGATTATACACTACTCACATTTGGTGGTGGCCAATAAAGAGTTATGAACAATTTATATGGAAGAGCATGAGATAATCATAGATGAATTGCAAAAAAGAGAGGATGTAGATGGTGCAATGGAATAAGTAAATATAGGTAAGTATATATAGTTTTATATAAATTTAAATATATGTTTTGATGATATATTGATAAATTGCTTATATACATAGTTAACATTGATTTATTTTCATTTTGTATCCTTAAGCCATCATCACATTCATCGCATACTTTTGGACAAAAAAGAGAGGATGAAGATGACCTACAATAGAATACTTGTAAATACAGGTAAGTATATATATAGTTTTATTTAAATTTAAATGCATGTTTTGACGATATATTGATAAATTCCTTATATATACATAGTTAAAATTGATTTATTGTCATTTTGATATTAGGTGGCATGAAGAAGGTACATTTGATGGTCCTCCACAAGTTTTGGATTTTCTTGACATGGCATATCTATTTTAGATGTACATTATATATAGACCTTGAGATGGCATATGCCACAATTTATAAATATTGTTTTGAGTTGGCATATATGCCAAATTTGTATATGTACATGCATAATTTCTTTACACTTTTATATATAAAAATTGATATTCGATATATTTTGTTCATTATGTGCATTTTTCCTACTTTGAAACTTAAAATTTGAATGTATAATCACTTTATAATGGTTGAGCTATGATCAATAACATGTTATATCTATTGATTTCTTGCAATCTTGCACTTCAATAGTTTATGAATTACATATAATTTTCACTCATAAATCATCATCAAATATTTACATTAACATGTATAATACTGTTAAATTTGGTTTCCTTGGACAGCTTCACCAAATTTGATCCCCTTAAGCCATCCTATAAGGACCCCTTAAGCCATCCTATGAGGACCCCTTAAGCCATCATTTTTCCTACAACCTTAATTCATAGATCCTAATTATATCTATCTAATGTGATTGAACACGATACATACTTTGAATTCTTTGATCCCCTTAAGCCATCCTATTAGGAACCATTAAGCCATCTTATGAGGACCCCTTAAGCCACCATTTTTCCTAGGACCTTAATTCATAGATCCTAAGAAAATGATACATACTTTGAATTATTTTATCCCCTTAAGCCATACTATTGGGACCCCTTAAGCCATCCTATGAGGACCCCTTAAGCCATCATTTTTCCTAGGACCTTAATTCATAGATCCTAATTATATCTATCTAATGTGATTGAACATGAGACATAATTTGAATTCTTTGATCCTCTTAAGAAAATTTTAAATTCTTGGATCCCCTTAATCCATCTTATTAGGACCCCTTAAGCCAACATTTTAATGGACATAAATTATATCTAACTAATTTGTTCAAGTTAAAATGCATAAATGAAAGTATGTTTGATTACATAAATTATAACTATTTTGATTAGTAAATCAAAATAAATGACATGTCCAATACAAATTTTTAATTCTTTGATCCCCTTAAGCCATTCTATTAGGACCCCTTAATTCATCATTTTTCCTAGGACCTTAATTCATAGATCCTAATTATATCCATCTAATGTGATTGAACATGAGACATACTTTGATCACATTCATCAAATGATTCAAGTTATGATTTTTAATGGACATATGCATATACATGTGTAAATTACTAAAACAATAATAGTCCATAAAATACTAAAATTAGTAAAGTCCATGAAATAGTATAGAGAGTCCATGAAAATACTGAAACATATATATAGATCTAGTCCATGAAATACTAAAATATTGAAACATGTATATAGAGTCCATGAAATACTGAAATATTGAAACATGTATATAGAGTCCATGAAATATATTGAAGCATATAAAGACCTATTCCATGTGTGGAATGTACTAAAACATGAAATTTACTAAAACACATATATATAACTATATAACTCCTATCATCCCTAAAATCAAGAGACCTCTTCAATCTATGTAGACTAGGATTATTTGAATCAAACTATACAAGAGAAAGAAACTTGAAATAAAATTTAAAATGATTAAAAAAGATTTAATTCAATTTAATTTATAAAATCATAAAAATTACCATATGAGGTTACTCATCTCTTGTGGCGTCCTGCTCTGCTATAGGACCTGTCTCATGCTATAGAAGAAAACTAATTTAACACATCAACATATATTCAACTGAAATTTACTTTAAGTCATTCTTAATGTATAATATAATTGAATTTGAATATATCAGAATTCTAAATTAAATTACTGTGTGATGCTACTCATATCCTTTGATGTCCTACTCTACATGTGCTGGTACAAGTGGTATGGCATCATCAGGATGAAAAGAATCACTAACAAGGTCCTACAAGGTCAAATAAAGCACACATGTACAAATTAGGTTAAAAAATATATATTCAAATGTACTAATTTTTGTTTTAATCTATTTAAAAGACCTATAAATAATGCACACAAAAAATTTAGACAACCTGAAATGCAATTGTCTCCTGAAATTGTCTTGGATCAATTGGGTACGCAATACCCATCCTGATGGTCATGTCAACCTACATAGACATATATTTTTAATATAAGTACATGCACGTTTGATATAGTGAATTCAAAATAAAAAAAATTAAGTATAGTTTTTTAAAACAATATACATATGAGTGGCTCATGTGAGATGCCCAACAATGGAGGAGTGCTTGCCACACCCTCAAGTGGATATGACGTGGAAGTTAGATGACTTCCTTGAACTAGCATAAATATTCAACACATGTTCAGGACTGAATCAAAAATTAAAATCAAGTTAAAATTATTTAATATATTTAAAAAATTAATCAAAAAATACCCCAAATGGTGTGTCGAGTTGCACAGGTGTCAACATAAAACAAAATCGATCAAAAGAAGTTGATGTCCCTGTGGCCATCATCTACACCAACCAATTTGATTGTGAAAATATTACATTTTTTTGATATATGTTCATTAAAAACACATGCTTAAAATTGTTATAAATTCAACATGTACATATATATACCTATATACGATGATCTATAGGGTGATCATCAACACATAGAAAATCTACATATATGAAATGATATCATCAAATGCTCTGCGTGGAGATGAAGTGGATGCAACCTGATCAGGTCCAAAACATAATTGATTACAATTCATACAAAAATGAGGCATCGACACACATGTAGTGGTACTAGCACCAACTCCACTTGATGCTCCTCCACAGTATTTCTTAGTAACTCTAGCTGTCATCTCAGTAGTCTTCTCATCGAGCTTAGTCAAGAATGCACTCAATGCTCCTAATGTGGATACCACTGCATGATGTTGGATGGATGCAGGTATAGTAGCAGAAGGAGGATCGATAAGAGGTTGAGTAGGCATGGGTCATTGGGGATCAACTTGTGCTAGGCTAACCTCTATTGTGGCATGCCACCACCAATAACTTGGAATGATCTGAAATCAAAATAATTGGGTTTCAAACCCAACACAAAATTTGCATATAATTTTCTCAAAAAATTGAGATGAACCTCATAATTAGCATGTGGTGGATGATCAAATACCATCCACCACCGATCCCAAAAATTATCAGCCATCTATGGATGTATACACCACCTAATTGATATATTTTTTTGTTTGGTGGAATTGGTTGATTGGTGACGGGGTCAATAAAATATGAAGCTCAATGGGCTTTTGTGATTTTAAGGTCAAGGATGTCCCTATAGGAGAGTATATTTGAATAAAAATGTCTCTTCTCCTCTCTCCATATGTGATAATTGTCTAATTCCACATCAATAGACCCGACAACATCTACAATGTTTTGCATCGAAGATGCAAAACACATTGGGTGAGGTGGCATAGATTCTTCATTTCAAATTGCATTATTTTTTTATTCAATGGATCTTTTGTTTTCATTCATCTAAGCTCGCAAGTGAGCCTCATCATATCCTAGGGGTGGAGGTGGGTGGTTTTGAGGTGGAGGGGGTGGAGGTGGGGGATTGAGAATGATATAAAGGTGAACCTATATATATGTAAATATACAAACACATACAAAATTAACTTTCAAGAATCTATATATAAATTATAAATAAACATATTAAAAACTAGATATTATACATGTTGAGAAATTACAAGAAATGTTTAAATTAAACGTACATGATTGTTTAAAGAAATATTAGGATACATACACATGTACATCATTCAACTTGAGCATACATATAAATTTTAAAATTTAAGATCTAACTATGTAATTTTAATACATGTACATACTAAAAAATAAACTTAAAAGGTACAGAAAAAGATAAATTTATAAGTAAATTTAATCCTCTAAAGACATTCTCTTAAAACTCCCCTTAATCCATGATATAAATGACCTAATGATACAAATGAAAAAATCTGTAAGGCTCATTTATCTCTACTTGACATGTAAAATTTTGTGGCTTGATGTACTTTAAAGTGTTTACAAGGAATAGTGAAGTTTCCCCTTAAATCATATTTTCTTAAATCCCCTTAATCCACATGTCATCTTTCCTAGGTCCATAAACCATGCTAATGGAATTATTTTTTCCTAAGCTGAGTTTAATATATAGATCTTTAATAAAATTGTAAAAACTTTGAGCATCTAACATTAAACAAATTGATCAAATGTGAATGATCAATTTGACTATTATTAGTGGCTTAAGGGGATTAATGAACATATTTCTATGGCGTGAAGATGCTACATTTATATCTATATTTTATAAAAATTTAAAACCAAGTTCATATTGTTTATGAAGTAGTCAAAACAAGGGTAAAAATATAAAATTATCTCAATAAAATATAATCCACTATAAAAAAAACACTAGAATTATTGATAGGTTATGCATCATTAGTATCATGTCTAGTTTTGGGATTTGGCCATTAAGTATATGGATTTGTAGGTAAGGGGAAAATTTCAAAGTTATCTATTATTTATTTTACACCCCATCATTAATGTTAGTGTAAAATTTAACACCCCTCAACCATATTCACAATGATTATTGGATGATAAAACTATGACTATATAAATTGTAATTTTGTAGTGTTTATTAATTGTGAAATGAAAAAAAGACTTTAAAATTAAGTAATAGATTAATCATGTGATGTTCTTATAATAATATTTGATTCTCACCCTTGGTAATGCATTGAGCATCTATGAATTGAATAATAATTATCAAGTAAGATAAAATATCATAGAAAAATATATAAACTAATGTTACATAACTGATTGAAATTCCTTTATAAATGAGAGTGTATTAGTATCCAAGAATGTTTATAACATGTTTATATCCAAGTTGCTTAAATCTTCTTGTTTAGTTTTACCTAGGAGAGGATTATGAGAATTTCAATTTCATCTAAACGACTTTTGTTCCCTTTACATTATTTAAATATTCATATTAACACATACATTTGAATCCAAGGATGATCTTAGTATGTTTTATTTTTAGGTATTTATGTATTCCTATTTTAAATACCTTTCTATATTTTCCTAGTTTTGAAATATATCATTTTCTTAATTCAATTTAGTCATTATTATTCAAGGTGGAACCCTTCTCATCCTAATTAATCTTCTCGTTATTATATGTAACCCAATTTGATTTAATTATCTGAACGCTTTTTAATATTTACTAGTCCTAAAATAGTTCATTCAACATAATTCCATAAACCAATGTATAAGATCCCTTAAATAATATATTTTTGAGTTGAAATATGTAAAGATTCACTTGATGTAAATTCCATGAATCAAGAGGAAAAGGATATATGTGTAAACACTTAGTTCAATAAACTTGAATACAATTACATGCATGATGAGTTTACTTGCTTCCCTCATTATGAATACTATGAATTTGATTACATATCTACTAGCTCTAATCTCTCCTATAAATATAATTTGGATTTTTCTTCCTCATGTGAAGAGTGTGATGATGTGAATGCTAGTAAATATATAATTTTTTTAGAGTATTAAAAAAATGATTGATGATTTCTCTAAACCAACGTTCAAAGATGTCATTTTTTTATGGTGTAAATGATAATTAAATTCTATCTCTATTCTCTTCAAATCATTGTAACAATAATTTTGAGTATGTTAAACCTAATGAAGATATATTTTTGTGATGAGGAGGTAGAAGAATTTGTGGCAAGGATAACATAAGGTGAATATCCTTTATGATGAACCTATAAACTCACTAGGTAACATAAGTTTTAATCATTATTGGTGTAGAGATAATCCCCTCTTTGAAAGTGACTTGGATTTGGATGATGTTGAGGAGGATAAGCTCAATTCAAATAATCATATAAATGAGGAGGGAGTATTAGATGCTCCATTATCAATATAATCATGCTAACATATTCCAAGATTATGGTTTCTATCAAATTTATTCTTCTATCTTGGATCTAATGTGTGATCCTAATGATATGGACTAGGTATATGTAGGAAATAATAAGATTATTGAAATGTATGGTTATGACATTGCTAAGGTTAGGCATTACAATAAATATGGGGGAGAGAAATCTATTATAGTAATTAGTAGTTTCCCACATGACGATTAGTAACATTCATATATTTTTCCATTTTAAAGTTAAAATATGTGATTAGTAACATATAGATTAGTGCATTTTCTTTTGCACATTGTTAAATCAAGCAATCTAAAGAAGACAATTCAAATATCCTATAATTTTTAAATAGTTTAATGCACTAGGCCTTGTCTTGCAAGAATTAAACCATTAAATGTTATTTCATATAACATGGAATTAATAATATTATATGTTGATCTATTATTTGTGTTGGATACTCCACATGTTAAGTGAAAAATTTAATAGACATTTAATAAAATGTATATTAATCAATATCAATAACAATTACAACAAATGTGTATCTAGAAATCAAAAATTTCTTGAAGCACAAAAATAAAAATGGAGATAATTTGAACACAAACTTATTAGATTCTTATAGATTCTTATAGATTCTTATAAGAAGAGATATAAAAAATGAATTATAATATCTTGCATATTTTTGTGTCTAGGGTTCATAATTGTGTTCCAATTGAGTGTAGGGTTCATATTTTTGTGTGTAGGGTTCATATTTTTTGTTTCAAAATAGTTTAGGGTTCATATTTTTGTGTGTAGGGTTCATTTTTTGTTTCAATTGAATTTAGGGTTCATATATATGTTCTCTATTTGGATGGAAGATTCATACACTATATAAATACTTAAATTACAAAATTACACAAAATAAATATAAATATAAAATAGTAAAAAAGGGGGGAAAAACACTTACCTAGAACTGGTGATGGCCAAAAAGGTCATTGGAAATTGGGATCCTATTTCTATGTTGCAGTCGATGCTGGTAAAAGTGAGCTCGTAGTCATTTTTAAAAAAAATAAATACTTTTTGGAAATGAGATCTCGTTTTGTATAAACAGGATCCAATTTCTAAGAAAACAGGATCTCGTTTTATAGAAAATAGGATCATGTTTTGTGGTCCTCGACTTGGGATCCTACCACGAAACATGATCCCATTTTAAATTTTGGCTTAATATCCCAAATCCAAACAAGATCCTATTTCCCAAAAAATGGGATCTCATTTTGCTCTACCTGATTAGGCATTTTTTCCTAAGTCTGAAATTTCCACGAGAAGTGGACTCAACTTCTTGCTTTTACCCATTGTGAAAATTTAGTGGGTTGGGAATTTTAGGTTATGTTTGATTTAAGTATCCTATTCGAATTTTGAATTCTACAAATTTAAAAGAATATATTTTTTATGTATTTAAATCATAAATTGAAATGATATAGGTTAATTAGAAATGATTGATGCTTTTATTTGGGTTTCAAGGAAAATGGGAATTAAAGAAATTGATAATGAATTTATATTAAATTTTAAATTGTGAATTCAAAAAGGGTGAATAGGAAAAAGGGGTTGTTATTTTCATTATGTAATTTTATTTAGCAAGGAATTTTGGAGAGGATAAAACCCTCTTTTGGGTGAAAAATTGATTTGTTGATTGGGAGTGCATTTGATGGTGGAATTTGACAAGGTCAAATTCATTAGGTTATGAATCAATAGGGGATTGTGCTTTCTGATTCTTGCGAGCTCTCATTTGGCATGCTTGAGGTATTCTCCATTTGAATTTTTAACATAATTTTAAGTAATTTGTTTATTTCTTTTAAATTAGTCATCTTCCCTCAAATTGAAATATTGGAATAGGATTGGGGGAGTGTAAAAACCTCCTAACACAATTCATTTGTAAAATTTCATGCTCAATTTATTTTGTTAAAATTTTGAAAACTTTCAATTTTATGGGGTTATAATGCCCAAATTTTCAAAAAATGTGTGAAATGTGAAATTGACTTGAAAAGCGTCTTGTTGGGCATATTTAGAGCAAAAGGGTATCAATTATATTTTTTAAATTTGAAAAATAAATTTTGAAGAAAATTTTAATGGGGTTTTGGGAAATTTTCTTGGTTTTAGTGTATTGGAAAAATGAGAAAATTTGAATGTTTTGAATGAAATATGATGAATTTTAATGTTTTAATGAAAGTTTCTTTCATGAATTATTGTAATAATTATTGTGGAAAATTGTTAGAAAATTTTGATGAAGTTGAATTTTGTGCATCATTTTTCATGCCACACTTGTTGGTGAGTGTGAAGAGCCTAGGAATAAGGTACTAGAGAAGGTATGTGAATGGCTCCCAACATACCCCCTATCCAAAATGGCAAGTAGGCTGATCACGGGTGGGGAGTCATTTAATCAAGTTATAATTAATGAAACATGGATAATAAATAAATTAATACAATGGATGCCCCTCCCATGCCTTGAGCACTTGTAAAGGCTAAGGATGTTTGAGAAGACATGCTAGCTTAGGAAGCTTGGGTCTTGTAAGGTCAAGTACTCTCATCTACATGAGAGAGGTACTAGATTTTGCATGTTCAATACTAATGAGCATTGTGATGAAACTCCCTATTAGTTCTCTAGCATCTTACCTGTGTGTCTTGTGTGTATGATCTACCATTGGTGGGTTGGCCCAATAATGATCCTTGTGGCACCCTTGTAGTGAGTTATCCCATGATGTTTATATGGTGTGGCATTGATGGATCGACCCAATACAGATTTGTGATTTGGTATTGGGGCATGTGCACCAAGTTGGGGCACAAAAAAGTGGCCAAATGCCCAAAAATGATAAAAACACACTCATGTATTGAAGAAATTCAAATAACGTGCTCATTTTATGGGTCAAAAAAATTAAGCCATAACATGAGCACGCTATTTGAACAAAAAACACACATTATTATGAAAGAAAATACATATATGCATTCTTATGAAAACAAAAAGTGCACACATTTTTATGAAATTAAAACATGCATGCATTTTTATGAAAGCAAAACATGTACACATTTTACTCAATAAAGTTATAAAAAGAAAAAACCTTTCCATTTTTTTCACCCACGAACCACATTTTTTGCAACATTTTTCTTTCCCTCAACTCCACATAACATGAACGTGCTTTTTCCCTTTGCAACTTAGCTTGACAATGCCATGTTGAACAAGAGGTAAGTGTTAATTTTTTGTGCATTAGATTTTAAAAAAAAAAATCATTTGAAAAAATTGATTGTTTTTTATCAATTTCATGCTTTTGAATTATCTAACAAATCATATAAACCCTGATCCACAACCAAATTTAAATGATGAATTGCCTAAGGAAAACCCTAGGATGCCTGACCCTCCTCCAACCCTTCCAATAAAACCTACACAAAGCCAAGAGGATTTGTTAGGGAATCTAGAACAAAATAAAGTTGCAATTCATAAATTAGTTTCAAAATTGAGGGGTTCAACATCAAACCAACATCACCTATCCCTTGTCTCAGCAATAGAAGTAATGATGATGAATGTTGACATAGTCACAAATCAAATAAATCAATGGAAAACTTATAGAGATTCACATCGTCAATTTTATGCAACAAAATTATCTTATGATGAAGTGAAAAAGAAAGACATAAGCAAAGAAAATATATGTGTTCTTTTTACGGATCTTAGAACCAATGAACCTATTCCTCTGAATTCAAAGAGGTTTCCAATACATCGGTGTAATCATGATGAGATAAGAAATAATTTTTGGGATAGGTGGTGGATGGTCTTTGAGTGGAACCTCCATGTAATAATTATGAGGTTTACTCAATTTTCTTAGAAAACTATATTGTGATTTTATCCTTTATCAAATTCCCAATTATTTTGATATGAGGGAGTTTCAAGATAGAGGTGGAGTTTTTTCCCAAAATAGACTAGGAGCTCATCGGGTAGATAACTGTGAACATCGAAGAACACTAGCACAAAGACTTGTTTATCATGTGATGGTTCCAATAGCTATTAGGGAGAGTATGGAGGTGAAAAATATCCATGTAGTTGCTATCCTAATAGACACCATTATAGAGCATGGCACACAAATATCCTAGCCTTTTGCCTCACTAGATGATGCAACAACTCAACCATCTAGCTCTACTGCCCATAGCTCTCATTTATGCTCAAATTGTTGTAATATATGCTTTGGGAAAGGTAGCGATGCAGAGGGTGTAGATGGTTCCATCTCCCATGTGTGTTCTCATTATCAGTATAGATGTCATGGGGGTAGTGGGGGTCATCAGGGTGGTGCATCAGATAATGCATTGATGACATATGAGTTGTTGAATGAGGTGTATGTTGGTCAAACATAGGTATGTTGATTTGAATTTATACATTTTATCTATTAAATACTTAAAAATTATAAATTTAAATAAATTTTTAATTATAGAATTGAATTAAACTGATGCAAATATTATGAATTTTAGGGTGTAACACTAGAGGTTGGTACATCATCAAGCATTCTTGCAACAACTTATACACTTGCATATATATCAGAGGTAAAATTTGTATAATATATCAAAATAAAATAATATTTTCTATTCAAAATGTTTAATAATTTAAAATACAATTTTTTATTGAATATGTGGGCATTTCATCACCATCTAGTACACATGTTGTCATGGATGCTTATGAAATTGGATTTACATGGGTACAGTATAACACATTTAAGTTTGTTTTTGCAAATTTCAAATTTATTGTTTATATATATTTTTTAACTTTTGAATTTATTCTATTATTGTTTGTTTATTTGATGAGTACAATAGTCACACCTCTTGACATAAGAGAAAATTTGGAAGTTGTAATTAGTGCAGCAATTTCATTGTCAATGTGCTTAACTCGAGTATGAGTATGAATATATATGTTTAATAATATTTATTTTGTGTCAATTGATATTAGTAGACCTATCAAAAATAATTGATAAATGTGTCTTTGTTATGTTATATATGGATGTATACACCCCTATGTGATGACAAACATCTCTTGATGATGTCGAGCATCATAGGCAAGAATAATTAGACTACCAGTATGTTGTAAGTGTGTTTATTATATATCAATCACTTTAAATCATTTTTATAGTTTTTAAATTTGGCATACTATCTAATTTTATATTTTGTATGCATAGGTTAGGCTACAAAGTAGTGAGGAGCATAGGAGATTAGAATGACACAATACACTAACTATTACAAGTGACCAAAGTTCAATTAGTGAGGCTAAAAGAGGCCCAATGTTTTAGGAATAGTGTTCAATATTCATAGATGAACACATTTTGTATGCCTATACGTGGCACATAGTTGGAATTTTTGGTTTGGCTATATTTATCAATGATATTTTATAGATTGAGAGATAATACATTGGCCTCATGGTATTGTATGACATTTTTATGATATTTTGTGCACCATCATGATGGTATTGTATGATATTTTGATCATATTTTGTGTGCCCTCATGATGGAATTGTATGACATTTTGATGACATTTTTTACGACCTCATGACCTTATGGAGATCAATTTATATAAGTATTTTATGAGTAAATTAATAGTTTAAAATATCCTCATAATTTACTTAGCCCCAAGTGGTGTATGAATGAATCATATCTCATATCCAAATTTTAATTTTTGCACCTAATTTCCTATCATGTGACAACAAGTTAACTAAAAATTCAAATTCATCACCTTATCAAAAATAAATAATTAATAGACAAATATTTCCCAATAAACATTGGTCTAAAAGTTATATTTATAGAGTGCAATGTAAGAAAGGTAATAATGAATAAGTTAGCAGTAATTTATTGAAATTTTAAATATTATTTACCAAAATTCAAATTACCAACCACTTGATGATGAGCTACTAAGTTTTTTTTTTACAGTTTTTGTTGCAAGTATAAATAGTTGTATGAGTATTTGATGTTGTCACTGATGTCAAGAATCCTGGAGGAGATTGTTTTTGTTGTCATTAATGACTGGTTGTATTCATTCTTTGATTAGTTACATTATATTGTCATTAGTAAGTGCTATTGGCGTCAACCTCTAGTGTTTCTTTGATAAGCTTCTATCGATATATAGTTGAATTGCATTTGGTTTAGTGATGATGAGGAAGTACTGAAGATGGTGAGTATGTGTCTTTGGTACTTGGTTTCCAAGTTATCTTGAGAAAAAATTAATGAAAGAGGAAATAGTGTGTTGCAGAGGTGTTCTGGTGTATAGTGTGTTGTTCTTGTTTTGCTCCACATTTCTTCATGGTTGAAGATATGCTTGTTCAGTTCAAATATGTTGGTCAAAGGTGTTTAGATATTCTATATCCAAAATCTCTTGGTTTGGGTTGTTGTGCAGAGAGAGTTGTGTTCATTGGTGTGTGAGTTGTATGTTGTAGTGGTGTCTAGGAGAAATGGTTTTGCTCCACATTTCTTTACAGTTTGGTTTCAATTCTTGCGATTCTAGAAGTGTGTTGATAATGATCATATATACCTATAGTCAAAGTTGTTCATGGTTTGGAGCTCAACAATTTGATTTCTTGAGTTATAGTGTATGGAAGGTTGTTTGAGTGTACTAGGTGTGTACATTCTTCAAGTAAAAGTTGTCGTGAAGGAATTTGTTGTATTTCAGGGTGTTTGTGGAATATTCTAGATTTTGTTCAAGTTTTGAGTGTGGTTTGCAAGTCATCTTTGGATTTGAGGAAGCATGTACTTAAATGTTAATGGTGTTTACACTGGTTTGGATGACCTTGGGTGCTTACACTAATTGTGGAATTTCTTCGATGTTTGTGGAAGTGTGGTGTGATGTACATGTTTGATTTGGGTTCAAGTTAAGAAGTGGTGTGGTCTAATTTCATTCCTTTCCACCGCGGGAATGCTTAGTGCCAACCTAATTTGAATTTGCACATAGCCGACCTTGGAGAATGTTTTCAAGGTTGAAGAAGGTATAGATAAGTGATGAGTTGATGGAGAATTACGTACTGAAGTGTGTGATGTGAATTTCAGAGTTGTGAAGTATGAATTTGTGAAGTGCAGTGCGAGCTTAATGAGTTAGACTACTGGAAGCAGTGACTAGAAGGTGTCTACAATCTTTAGAGAGACTGTGAATGTGTTGGTGATGCTATGGTGGATCTTTCTTGTTGCATTGAGATGGATTTCTCACTGTAGCACTCTTATTTCTTATTTTATGTCATATAGTAGTGAGCCTTTGACAGTGAACCCTATGGTAATGATCCCTTCGTATTAAGTGTTGCAATTACGTTATATTGTGATCTAATCCTCACTGTGGTTTTTCCCTTCTTAGGTTTTCCACATAATTATGGTGTTATATTGTGTATGGTGTTATTGTGTTTTAAATTTTTGTTATTTTCTTTCATGCTAAATCATTCTAACAGATTAAGGGTTAATTAAGTTGATGTGTATGTGAATGTTTATGGAGGTTTTGAATTTTTAATGTACAACTAATTCACCCACCTCTCAGTTGTCTTGTGTGCATTCAACAATTGGTATTAGATCAAGGTTCCTTAGAAGAAAGCTTAACCACTTGAGGTAGATTTGGGATGGGGCATAAGAGGGATACTCCTTTGTTTGATGGATCAGACTATAGTTTTTGGAAAACAAGGATGGAAGGTTTCCTGATATCTCTTGGATTTGGAGTTTGGAAGTCTGTTGAGACTGGATACACTATGCTTGCTAGTGGTCCGAAGATTGATGATGAGATCAAAGCCTATGTGAACAATGGTAAATCAAGGTATGCTCTTTTAAGAAGTCTTTCTAATACTGAACTTGTGAAATTTATGAGTTTGAAATCAACTAAAGAGATCTGGACAAAGTTGGAAAGTATTTATGAAGGAGATGATAAGGTCAAGCATGCTAAGATGAAAAATCTAAAGATCACATTTGAGAACTTGTAGATGTATAAAGATGAAAACATTACAAACTACATGCAGAAGGTGGATGAAGTTTTCAATTCCATCAGAGGTCTTGGTGGAAATCTTGAAGAAGAAGAAGTGGTAAAGAAGGTATTGAGAACTCTTCCTAAATCTTATAGTCATAAATTTTATGCTATTGAGGAAGTTTAAGATTTAATAAAATACTCTAGAGATCAGTTGTATGGTGCTTTATCTGCTTTTGAAATGAGAAAATTTGGTACAAGTGGTGCAAAAGTTGAGACTGCTTTTAAAGTTGGAAAATCAGAAAAGACTGAGGAATCAGATTAGGAGGTTCTTGATGATGTAGAAGCAAAATTTGAGAGGAAAATGAGAAAGGGTACTAGTAAATACAGAGGTAAGTTTCCTTTCAAATATTTTATTTGTGGTAAGATAGGTCATTATGCTTCAAGATGTCCAAATATAGATTTAATGACAAGAATAAAGAAAACAAAGGTAAATCAATCAAGAAAAGTTATTATGTTAGAGAATATGCCAGTATATCTAACAATGAATCTAGTTATGGAGATGATGAAGATAGTGAATGATTGTCATGGATATTAAAGATGAAACTAATTCTACTAACTCTGAGAGATGTGTGAAAGAAACTACTCTAGAAATAGGTCACAATGTTATGGTGATTGCTCTTCATGATAGAAAGGAGAACTACTAGATTATTGATAGTGAATGCTCAAATCATATGACCGGTGATAAAAGTAATTTTTTTAAACTTGAGAAATATGAAGGAGGTCTAGTTAAGTTTGTTGATGATACATCTACTAATATATGTGGAAAAGGTTCTATAAATTTTGATGGAAAGCATAATATAGTTGATGTTCTTTATGTTAAAGGTTTGAGACATAACCTCTTGAGTGTTGGAAAAATGTGTAGCATAGGATATAATATTATGTTTTAGAATGATGGATGTGAGATCAGAAAAAGCTCTGAAACTATGGTTACTGCTAGAATAAAGACAAATGGAAATGTTTATCAGCTTAAAGGTGATGATGGTCACTTCTTTATGACTCAAATTAATGAAAGTTTCCTATAGCATAAAAGGATGTGTCATATCAATTTTGATTGCCTAGTGAGGATCAATTCGGTTCAAGTTGTGAGAGATCTTCCAAGGATTATAGAGCCCATTAATGTTGTCTACAAGGAGTGTCAATTTAAGAAGTAAGCAAGAAGAAGTGTCAAAGTCAAGGAACAATCTACTATCAAACTATTGGAATTAGTGCATTCAGACCTTTTTGGTCCTATCGGAGTAAGATGTTTTCAAGGTGATAGGTATTTCATGCTATTGATTGATGATTATTCTATAATGACACGGGTTACTTTTCTTAAAGAAAAAATAAAAGCTCTAGATAAGTTTAAAGCATTCAAATTTATGCCTAAGAATGAAATAGATATGAAAATAAAGTGTTTGAGGTCTAATAGAGGTGGATAATTCATCTCCAATGAATTTAACAAGTTTTGTGAGAATCATGGGATAAAGAGGCATTTATCTTCCCCTAGGACTCCTCAGTAGAATGGAGTGGTTGAAAGAAAGAATAGGACTATTCAAGAAGCTGCAAGAACAATGATGAAAGAGGAAAACCTATTAGAAATCTACTAGAGAGAAGAAATTCATACTGTTGTTTACATTATTAACAAAGTTCAAGCAAGAGCAAACAATGTAAAGACTCCTTATGAGTTGTGGTATTTAAGGATTCCTAATGTCAAATATTTCAGAGTGTTTGGAAGCAATTATTATATCAGAGGAGATGAAGAAAACTTAGGAAAGTTTGATACAAGATCTGATGAAGGTATCTTCCTTGGATATTCTACAAGAAGCAAAGCTTACCGATGCTACAACAAGAGACTGAAGAAGATTATTGAAAGTGTAAATGTCAAAGTAGATGAAGATTTACAAAATAATTTTGTGGTGATAGATGGATATGAATCAGATGAGTCCTCTTGCATGGAAAATGGAAAAGATGAAGATAAGGAAAAATAAATTTAGATTGAAGAGGAAGAAGCTTTGGAAAGGATCCCTAAGACCACAAAGTATGTGTAGAAGAATCATTCTAAAGATCAGATCACTAGTGACAAAAGCAAGGGTGTGTTGACAAGAAGAAAAGTTGCTATGGCCGAAGAATAGGTAAATCTATGTTTACTCTTTAAATTTGAACCTAAAATAGTGGTTGAAGCATGCAAAGATGAGTATTGGATCAAGGCTATCAAAGAAGAACTAATGAAAATTGAGAAGAATCAGACTTGGGAACTTGTCCCAAGACTAGAAAACAAGAATGTGATTGGAACTAAGTGGGTATTCAAGAACAAACTGAATGAGAATGGAGAAGTGGTAAGAAACAAGTCAAGGCTTGTGTGTAAGGACTACTCACAAGTAGAAGGAATATATTTTGAGGAGATATTTTCCTCGGTGGAAAGAATGGAAGATATCAGGATGTTTTTGTCTTTTGTAGCACACAAAGATTTCAAAGTACATCACATGGAAGTGAAGTTTGCTTTCTTGAATGGTGAGTTGGAAGAATTATACATTGAGCAATTGGAAGGATTTCAATTATTAGATAAAATGGATATGGTTTGCAGATTGAAGAATGCATTATATGGATTGAAGCAAGCTCCCAAAGCTTGGTATGCAAGGTTGGGCAAGTACTTGGTACAACAAGGATTCAATAAAGGTATCACAAATAGTAATCTCTATTTCAAACTTGAAAAAGATCAAATCTTGATTGTGGTTGTGTATGTTGATGATATAATCTTTGGAGGCAATGAAGCTATGTGCAAGAGATTTGTAGAAGAGATGCAAAAAGAGTTTGAGATGTCTATGTTTGGGGACATGAATTTCTTCCTTGGGTTACAAATCAATCAAATAGAGAAAGGTATTATTTATTTCACAATCAAAGTGTGTTAAGGAAATGTTGAAGAGGTTTGGAAAGGAAGATTCTAAATTGGTATATACCCCTATGGTTACTGGTTGCAAGCTAAGTAAGAATGTTGAATCTCCTAAGGTTGATTAGAGAAAATATAGATCAATTATTGGAGGACTGCTATATCTAACTGTTACTAGACCGGATATCATGCATGTAGTTTGTCTTGTGGGTAGATTTCAAGAAGATAATAAAGAGTCACATGTTGCAATAGTAAAGAGGATATTCAGGTACTTGAAGGGCACTCTGAAAAATGGCTTGCGGTATCCAAAGGATACTGATTTTTCTCTGAGTGCTTATATAGATGCAGATTGGGTAGGATGTGTTGATGATAGGAATGTTAGAAACCAAGATTTGATTGCAAAATAGAAAAATCACCTTCCACAGAAGAGAAAAATGAAAAGCAGAGATTTGCAAAAGATGTGCAAATTGATATATTCGAAGTACTAACTACATGAGATGAGTTGCTTTATAAAAGCAACCATGCAAAACCCTAATATTATCTTGAGCAACAAGATAGCTCAATAAGATAAGGATGAAGAATAATAAACCTAGGAATTAAATATGCCTAAGTAAACTTATGATAAAGTGTAATTAAATAATTAATTACACCAACACTCCCCCATAAGTGCAACTTAGGGAGAAGAAAATTATTATGCAAGAGATGAGTCCCGACAACAAGGCCTAATCAGGTACTCATTTACAAATGCAATGATGAGGTAGAGAAGGAAAACCCAGTGGGACAAAACCCCCCTACAATGAGATGACTCCTCCAAAGAAGCACTAGAAGAACACTGTGGAGTAACACTGGAACCTAAAACTGGCAAGCAAGGAAAGATACTTCTGTTTACTACTGAAACCAGATGAGAGTCACTGATTGGCTCAAGGAATCATGATAAAGCAACAGCAGACCCGATGCCACGGAACACTGGAAAACTCACAAACTGGAGCAACCCTAGAATCTATGAAGCAATAGTAGATTATTGAATGATGTGATACTAAAATGAAGTGCAAAGATTCAAGTTTCACCCTTCCAATTGCCAAAACATCCAAGTAATCTCCAAAAAATCCATCAAGAAAAATCTGGAATAACGATAAACTTGGGATAGATACAGAAAAAAGTGCATAGACAGCAACATAGAGCTCCTCAATACCTTTCCAACGCCTCAAAGAAGACGAAAATCGGAGATCGTGGCAAAAAGTTATGAGCTCGGAAGCCCAAAATTAACATCTGACTTCAAATAGAAAAAAAAGAAGACAAACAGAAAAATTCTGAAAAATAACTTGCACCACTGGAAAGTGCTCAGAACTAGCTTTCCGGCGATATCTTGTTTTCCCAATTTCGATACCGTATGCCCAGGTTATGACCAAAAGAAAAAAACTGCTCATTTAGGGCAAATCAGGGCTAGGAGGGGCAAAGAGGGTTGTACAGCCATATGACGTCATGTTGACGTCAGCACTTCACTGCAAAAAAATTGACGGCCATCTAGCCATCGGGGCAAAAAATTGCCCCCACCCGCTGGAAAAAAAAATTTCAGCCGCCTAAAAATTTGCATGGGCAGAATATTCTGTCGATTGCCGAAATATACTCCCGGAATCTGGTTGCCGGAATATGCGCTGGGGTGCCGGAATATTCCCTGGTCTGGCGGAATATTTTGTTGTTGGGTGCCCTTTTTTTGCATGAGCCGCCGATGTTTGGAAAGTCAGCCGGTATGTTTCCGTCGGCATTTGAAAGGCCGAACAGCCAAAAAAACCGTCGGCGTTGTACTCTAGGCGGTTATGTGGGAGGCTCGCCGGTGGAAAGGTACCGCCAGCCAGAACATTATTGGTGGCCTGCGTAGGTACGGTACAGCCTACACAGGGATGTGATCTGCGCAAGTCTATACCCTTGCACAATATATTTTCTTTTTGTTTTTTTTTCAAAAAAAAACAAACAAAAAGTTTGATTTGATTTTTTTTATAGCAAAATAAAATTTTGCATGTAGGAAAAAGAATAGAAAAACCTAATTTTTATTTTTCATCAACGGAAAAAAAAATTAAAAACCAGAGAATCTGTACTGTTCGCCTGCACTGAAATCGAGACAAATACGGCCCAGATCTGTATGGATCTACGTGCCCTTAAAAAAAATTGCCTCTCGTTGCAACTGCTCGGATTTGAGCAAAACGATAGGCGATCTTAGGGTTTTGGAGCGTTGCGAACGTGATGGCAGTGTCCGTTTTGCTCCAGAATGCACCAAAAAAATGCTCAAGGTCAGATCCCTTAAGGAACCTCGAATGAACTCTGCATTGAATCTCTCCAAAAATACGAGAAGGGGCTATAAATCAAGGATCTAATACCATGTTAGAAACCAAGATCTAATTGCAAACCAGAAAAATCACCTTCCACAGAAGAGAAAAATGAAAAAGCGGAGATTTGCAAAAGATGTGCAAATTGATATATTTGAAGTACTAATTACATGAGATGAGTTGCTTTATAAAAGCAACCATGCAAAACCCTAATCTTATCTTGAGCAACAAGATAGCTCAATAAGATAAGGATGAAGAATAATAAACCTAGGAATTAAATATGCCTAAGTAAACTTATGATAAAGTGTAATTAAATAATTAATTACACCAACAAGGAAAAGTACAACTAGTGGTGCATTTTTTCTTGGATGTAGATTGGTGTCTTGGTTGAGTAAAAAACAAGATTCAATATCTTTATCTATTGTAGAAGCATAATATATTATGGTTGCATCTTACTATACATAGGTGTTGTGGATGAAGCAAACTTTAAAGGATATCAGAGTTGTATATGATGAACCAATTTCTATCTTTTGTGACAATACAAGTGCTATTACTATTTCAAAGAATCCAATGATGCACTCAAGGAAAAAACACATCTCAATCCAGTATCACTTTTTGAGAGAGAAGGTTATAGAGAATGAAGTGAAGCTTGAGTATGTTCCTACAAAGGAGCAGGTTCATATATTCATTAAGGCTCTTCCTAAGGATACTTTTCAGTATCCCCGAGAGAAGTTAGGGGTTATTACCCCTCATTCTTTGAACTAGATACATAAGGATATGCATCAATACAATGGATTTCAAGATTTATCCTTGTTTTGGACTAAATATTGGAGGCTACCTCTTAGGGGGGGTAGGTATTGCTTTGTTGGTTGTTGCAATTATATGGAGTTAGTGTTGGTACAGGTTGATGTTGTCCTTTGTCAATTGTGTCAAAGGATATGTGTAGTGGTTGTTGCTTGGTACAGTTTGTTGTGTGCTCCTAAGGGGGAGTATGTAGAGCAGTAAGGAAAGAAAGTTTGTATGTTTGATGGAGAAAGAGATGCATATGTGTTTCCCTTTCCCATTGATTTCAAAGGGGGAGAGAGAAAAAATGTGAAAAATATCAGATGAGAAAGGGAGAGAGAATAGTGTGAATAAGGAGTTGAGAAAGAAAGAGTTGGTATGAAGTCGTATGTTGGTGATCGAAGTTGTTGATGGTTTTTCACATCATGTGTCGTCATCAATGATAAAGGGGGAGATTTTTGCAAGTATGAATAGTTGTATTAGTAGTTGGTGCTATCATTGATGTCAACAAGCTTCAAGGAGATTGTTTGTGTTGTCATTAATGATTGGTTGTATTGATGCTTTGATTAGTTGCATTATGTTGTCATTAGTAAGTGCTACTGGTGTCAACCTCTAGTGTTTCTTTGATAAGCTTCTATGGATATATAGTTGAATTGCAGTTGGATTAGTGATGATGAGGAAGTACTGAAGATGATAAGTATGTGTATCTGGTGTTTTTTTCCAAGTACTTTTGAGAAAATTTGAATGAAAGAGGAAATAGTTTGTTACAAAGTTGTTTTGATGTACAGTGTGGTGTTCTAGTTTTGCTCCTCATTTCTTCATGGTTAATATTTTCTTGTTTGATTCAGATACGTTGGTCAGAGGTGTTATGAGATTCTATATCTAGAATCTCTTGGTTTGGGTTGTTGTGCAAAGAGAGTTATGTTTACTAGTGTGTGAATTGTATGTTGCAGTGGTGTCTGGGAGAAATGGTTTTGCTTTGCATTTCTCTCTAGTTTGGTTTTTGGTCTTGCGATTCTGGAAGTGTGTTGATAATGATCATATATACCTATAGTCAAAGTTGTTCATGGTTTGGAGCTCGACAAGTCAATTTCTTGAGTTACAATGTATGGAAGGTTATCTGAGTTTATTGGGTGTGTACATTATTCAAG
The DNA here is from genome assembly GCA_007258455.2 of Sequoia sempervirens. Lineage (NCBI taxonomy): Eukaryota > Viridiplantae > Streptophyta > Pinopsida > Cupressales > Cupressaceae > Sequoia > Sequoia sempervirens. The sequence goes on from VDFB02000007.1 coordinate 231,252,101, forward strand.
TAAAAGTTTTTGCAAAGGAATTTATTAAATTTTAGGGTGTTTATGGAATATTCCAGATTGTGTTCAAGTTTTGTGTGTGGTTTTCAAGTCATCTTTAGATTTGAGGAAGTGTGTACTTAAATGTTAATGGTGTTTAGACTGGTTTAGATAACCTTAGGTGTTTACACTAATTTTGGAATTGCTTCAGTGTTTGTGGAAGTGTGGCATGATGTACATGTTTGATTTGGGTCTGAGTTAAGAAGTGGTGTGGTCTTATTTCATTCATTTCCATCTTAGGAATGCATAGTGTCAGCCTAATTTGAATTTGCATGGTTGAGGTGGATATCCAACCTTGGAGTATGTTTTCAAGGTTGAAGAAGGTATAAATAAGTGATGAGTTGATGGAGAATTAAGTAGTGAAGTGCGTGATGTGAATTTCAAAGTTTTGAAGTGTGAATTTGTGAAGTGTAGTGCAAGCTTAATGAGTTAGAACACTAGAAGCAGTGAGAAGATGTCTACAATCTTTAGAGATACTCCAAATGTGTTGGTGATGTTGTGGTGGATCTTTCCTATTACATTGAGATGGTTTTCTCACTGTAACACTCTTCTTTCTTCTTTTCTGTAATCTGGCAGTGAGCCTTTGGTAGTGATCCATTCTCTCTTTTTGGTAATGAGCCCTTTGTATTCAGTGTTGCAACTACTTTATATTGTGAGCTAGTCCTCACCGTGGTTTTTTCCTTCTTGGGTTTTCCACGTAAATTCAGTGTTCTACTATGCATGGTGTTGTTGTGTTTCAATTTTTTGTTATTTTCTTTCATGCTAAATCATTCTAATAGATTAAGGGTTAATTAAGTTGATATGGATCTGAATGTTTATGAGGGTTTTGAAGTTTTAATGTGCAACTGATTCACCCCCCCTTTCTTGTCTTGTGTGCATTCAACAAATTTCAACTATAAATCTAATATTACTCTTATGATTCTAAATAGTGCAAATTTAAACCTTCTTATCAGCGTTTATTAACTTTTTTATTCTCCTATATTTTAAACTTTGTGTTTGTGTGTTCATTGATTTCAATGTTATGCATTCATGAAACACTAGTTTATCAAAATATTAATGTGTAGCCCTAAATAATACATCAAACAAGCAAGCCAACTAGTCAGCCAACCATTTCATTACTTACTAAAAAAGACTTTGAGGTAGCATATCCTACATTCTTTAGGATTGTCCTATATTCTTTAGGATTTTCCTACATTCTTTAGGATTTCCCTATATTCATTAGGACTGACCTGGGTTCATTAGGATTGGCCTAGGTTCATCAAGATCTCCTAGGTTTAGTAGGATTGTCCTACATTCATTATTAACCCATTTTTGGCACTTAGAACTTTTTTTGTTGTAAACCTACATGGTCACATAGGATAAATCCACAATAACATCTCTCAATTTTTCAAGACTCCAATCCATTTGATCGTGGCAGCAAGTTTTCAAATGTTGTAAAAATCGTCAAATGCATTCAATGAAAAGTTACAATGTTGTATAAATTTCATTTTGTTTATCATGGGCCCAAACTGTCAACTCAAAACATTTAGTGGGTGGTTTTATGTTAAGAAAGGTCCTGTTTGACACCCCAACATGCCAGATCCTTCCAAGCTACATTATGTCGATGCTTTCTCTTAAGAGCCCTAAGTGTCAAAAAGTGAAAAAATTTGGTGAGTTGTTTCTCAGAATTCATACCACATAGAAATGTTGTCTAAAGTTATAGGGTCATGTAGGGTCCCTCTATAATAACTTCTCTCAATTTTTCATATCTCCAATCCATTTGGTCATGGTGACAACTTTTTGCATGTTGAAAAAAGTGTCAAATGCACTCAATGAAAAGTTACAATGCTTTATAACTTCTATTACGTTCATTTTTCAGCTAGACTGATAGTTCCAACACGTCTGGGTGGGTGATTTTATGCTAGGAAAGATCTTTTTTTGATAGCTCCAACCTACATTATACTGACACTTTCTCTTAAGAGCCCTAAATGCCAAAAAGTGGAAAAATTTGATGAGTTGTTTCTTGGGAACCACAACACTTAGAATTTTTTTTTGAAGGTATATGTTCACGTAGGGTCCCTCTACAATAACCTCTCAATTTTTCATATCTCCAATCCATCTAGTCGTGGTGACAACTTTTCACATGTTGAAAAAGCATAAAATGCATTCATTGAAAAGTTGCAATGTTGTATAACTTTCGTTCCATTCATCATGCAACCAAACTAATAGTTCCAACATATATGAGTGGGTGGTTTTATGCTAGGAAAGGTCATTTTTAACACCCCAGCATGCTAGATCATTCCAGGCTACATTGTACCAACACTTTCTCTTAAGAGCCTTAAATGCCAAAAAGTGGAAAAAATTGACGAGTTGTTTATTAAAAAATGTGGCAATTAGAAATGTTTTTTCTAAAGGTATAGGGTCACATAGGGTCCCTCTACAATAACCTATCTCATTTTTTATATCTCCAATCCATTTCGCTATGGTGACAACTTTTTGCACAGTGAAAAAAGTGTTAAATGCATTCAATGAAAAGTTGCAACATTGCATAACTTTCATTTCATTCATCATGCAGCCAAATAGACACTTCCAAAACATCTAGGTGGGTGGTTTTATGCTAGGAAAGTTCCTACTTTTCACCCCAACATGCTGGATCGTTCCAAGCTACATTATACCTACGCTTTCACTTAAGAGCCCTAAATTTCAAAAAATGGAAAACTTTGATGAGTTGTTTCTCAAAAACTTTGGTAGTTACAAATGTTATATCTAAATGTGTATGGTCATGTAGGTTCCCTCTACAATATCCTCTCTCATTTTTTTATATCTCCAATCCATTTGGCTATGTTGAAAGTTTTTTGTTTCCCTAAAAAATTGTAAAATGTATTCAATGAAAAGTTACAATGTTGCATAATTTTTTTTCTATTCATTGTGTGACAAAATTGATAGTTCCAACACATCTAGGTGGGTGTGTTTATTCTAGGAAATTTCCCTTTTTTCACCCCACCATGATGCTAAATCGTTCCAAGCTACATTGTACTGACACTTTCTCTTAAGAGTCCCAAATGCCAAAACATGGAAAATTTTGAGTTGTATCTTAGAAACCATGTCACATACAAATATTTTTTATAAAGTTACATGGTCATGTAGGGTCCCTATCTAATAACCTCTCTCAATTTTTCATATCTCCAATCCATTTGGCCATGGTGAAAGTTTTTCTACTACCCCAAAAACTATCAAATGCATTCAATTAGAAGTTGTATTGTTGCATAACTTTCATTTCATTCATCATGTAGACAAATTGATAGTGCCAATACATCTGGGTGGGTGGTTTTATGCTAGGAAAGGTCTTGTTTCATACCCCTGCATGTCAAATTATTCCAGGATACATTGTACTGGTGCTTTCTCATAAGAGCCGTAAATGCCAAAAAGTAGCAAACTTTGATGAGTTGTTTCTCTTACAAATCATGGAACTTACAAACATTATATCTAAAGTTACAAGGTTTTGTATGGTCCCTCTACAATAACCTCTCTCAGATTTTCATATCTCCAATCTATTTGACTATGGTGAAAAATTTTCTGCTACCCCAAAAATCATTAGATACATGCAATGTTAAGTTGCAAGGTAGCCTAGATTTTTTTCTGTTCTTCATGGGGAAAAACCATCAATACCAACATGCTTGGGTGGGCATTTCTATGCTAGGCGTGGTTCTATTTTTCACCCTAACTCTCTCGGTTTTTTCAAGCTACATTATACTAGTGCTTTCTCCTAAGATCCTTGTTGTCCCATTTTTCAGTTTTTGGCATTATTAAAGGTTTGGTTTAGTTAGGTTTTATTTCAGTCTATAAAAAAACCTTCATATTTTTAAAAAATAAAATTATTTTTATATTGTGTGTCAATGTTCCATTATATATGTTAATTAATGATTAGCGTTGTGTCATGTCTAAGCACACATGCTCTTGGGTCACAAATATCTTGAGGAGCTAGTATTATGAGTGTTGGTGATCATGGAGTGTGAGTTTACATAAAAGGAGCTTGAAGACATATAAAATGTATATTTCATAGAGAGGAGGCTATATTATAATGTAATAGAATAATGATGTTATCTCTAGGAGTGGAGATAGCACAAGGATAGGGCATGGGTATATGAGAGGAACATGAAGGTTGCTAAGCTCCTAGATTAGATGGTGCAAAAAGAGGAAGAAGTATAAAGGAACTAGAGTAGACATGCTAAATCATAGATACTAAGTGAGAAAATTAGTGACCATCCCATTATATTGTTAGAAGATGCGTTCTAACACTTCTTCCTAGGTAATGAGGAAGGGGTACAAACCAATTAACAAAATGTACAAAAAATTTCAAAATGTTCAATGAAAGGTATCAACTATACATATATACAAACCAACTAACGAAATGTATAAAACTTACACATTTACAATCAGTTGTCAATATTTACAAACAAATTCACATTGCCAACATTTCATAGAATCTTGGCCATGTATATATGCAAAATTTCAACTATACATAGATACAAATCAATTGACGATATTTACAAGAAAAATTGCATTTCATACAATTGGTACAATGAATAGATGATATGTCAATTAGCTAATGATACATATAAAATTTTCAAAATTATTCGACCCTTTCCTAGAATCAATTTGATCCAGTTCTCCAAAACATTGAATACCTGCAATTGACCCAAATTCAATATACTAATCTTTATGGATCAACTATAATCCTTATTGTGTCAAGTATTGACTTGTGTTCAACTTCACGAACTTTCCATAAATTCTTATTAAGTGGTCTACCATGATATTTAATCAATTGAAAATTCATCACAACAAGGTTAAAGTAATGAAGAATATGCCTATGTGTGTCAAAGTCCTCGAGCAACCAAACATCTGATTTCTTAATAGGGTACCTTCTAAGCCACATTCTTGTGAAAATAACAGACCTTATTGGATACTCAATACCCTCTCCATCAATTATTGTGGTGGTCAATTTTTTCCCCTCTATAAAATGACAAAAAAATAATTCATTCCTTCTACATCATTCTTATCAGCAATAACTACATACACATGACCTGCATTTCATTGAATGAATAAATTAATTCTAGAAACCATGTAAAATGTAATTAAATGACTTAAATTTTTTATTTCAACTAATTAATAAATCACAATACCTGGTTGCACTAGGTTAGAGACATGGTCAAAGTCCACTAATACTTCCATTTGGTTCAATTGTAGTGCTTGTGGAACTTGATATGTTTCAATGGAAACTAAAGGTCTACAAGACCATTCATCAACGCACTCTTTTGACTCACAATCTTCCTATACAAAATCCATACATGAAGAAAAAAACATGCAATCTCTCTCATATAAATAATCAATGAACTTGCATTTGAACTTCTAAATGAGTGCAACTCACAAGATCCTATTACTATACAAAAATCCTAGTAGTTTGCAATATTAGATTCATTTACCAACCAAAAATATCTAGAAACCATAGGCTTACCTTGATTACCTGGTACCAATGTGGAGTTACACCATTGCACAATTGTTGTTGCATTGATCAACTTAGCACCACCTTAGTACTTTAACTCTTCTCTAGCTAGGGATTTTTTTACACATACTCCAGTGCCATCATGCTCTCTCTTTCCATGTCCAGCCTCAATGAAATTCCAAAAATGTTGAATGCCACTTGTGACATGCTTCCTAGTCAACCAATAGAACATCCTTGAATTCTTGAATTGTAACATGCAGTTATTTGACCATATGATGTGTTGATTGTATCTAATATTTATTTCCCTTAAATTACCATAGAAATTTTGAAATCAACCTTGCACAAACTTTTGTGAAATGAGTACAATCATCGCTGATGTAGAAGTGATACTCTCTTAATATCTTTTTTTCATTCTTTGTGCTATCATGTGCATGCATGAATGCCATATGTACAAAAATAGTAACCTAATAGAGTTGTAATATTGAGATTGCACTTCATTTGTGGTTGCAATGTATAATTCTCAGCAAGATCTATAATAGAAATAATGGTACCAAGAGGAAATGTATCCTTACATAACTTGCATTTCTCATCCAACCATCAAGCTCTATGTGTATGCATTGTGCACTCATAAACTATTTTCTCTTAAAAAAACCTCATAATTTCAGCTACAAAAATATATGTATTCACTAATTCACCTCTCTTCAACTCTTTTCCATATTTAACCCCACATGTCATTGTCTTGTATTTTCCAAAAGTAACTAGTGTGAAGTGGGAAAAGTGGAATAAAATCCAACAAGGGTTAGAATCAACAAAAAACCAAAACAAGAGAAGATCAAATCCCACTTACAAATTAAATTGAGTGCATACATGGTTGGAAATCAGCAAATAGTAAATGAGAATTAATTCAAAACATGAAGAAAAACCTATTTACAAACCTTGCATTCCATTTTAATGGTGATGGTATGTTGGAGTGCTCAATCAAGAAGCTCCCATGATTGCAAAAGCATGAAGATTGATGACCTAGATGATGATAATTTCTTAAATGCTCAATGATAATGCTACTCTCAAGTGCTCAAGAATTGAAAGTGCTTCATAAATGATCTAGGTAAGGTAATAATGAAGGAGGGATACTTTTTTTATATATTTTCATGTTTGTGGTCAATGGTTGAGATTAATCCTTAAAGACCCATGAATTTGAGTGAATCAAGGAAGATGAGGGATCACGATCAATTTGAACTCAAAATATCTCCATAATTTTAAGAAAATTAGTTGAGGATATATTTGAAATGGAGGGTGAAGATTAGATCAAGAAATGGAGGGATAAGAATGAATGAGAGGAATGAGATATTTTGAAAAAAAAATCATGGGAATACGCCTTTGAGAGGGAAAATTAGAACAATTAAATAATTCAAGATTATTTAATTATGGAGGATTAAGATATTCTTTATTAGAAAGGAATATTCCAAATGAATGGGATGGAAAGTTAGATAATTAAATAATAAAGATTATTTAATCATGGGACTTAAGAAGAAAATTAGATTTATGGCTAATTAAATAATTAAAATTATTCAATTAGGGGAGATAAGAGGAAAATTAATGAAATAGGATGAATTAATTAAATAATTAAAAATTACTTAATTAATAGAGGAAATGGGTGAAAATAATAGAAAATGATGTTAAAATATGAATTAGTAATGCAAGTGATGAAAATGATGAATTATGCACTGATCGAGGATGAATATGATGAAAATGCAAGATTAATGACGTGACATGAATTAGGCAATTTTGCATGTCTACAACTAGTTTTTTCTAATTTCATGTGTGCTCTCTAAATGTAGGTCCATTTTTTTAAATGTTGAAAACCACCACAAGTAACACATGACCCTTACAATCATGACTTCTTATACAAATTTGGCCATCATCTCTTTTACATAATACACTTGAAATAAAATATCTTGATGATTTAGGAGGGACTTCTATTCCACATTCCTACAAAACATCGTTAGTATGATGATAAATTTCATAATGCATGGAAAATTCAATATGCATCCTACAACAACATTTAGTGTGTGCATGATTTATCTTAACATAAAAAGGTTTGGCCATTTCAAAAAACCTTTGACTAATTCTCACTTGAGGATAACTTTGAATAAAATTTTCATAAAATTGAGTTTGAGTCATATCTAAAAAGTGTTTAGGATGTGGTTCATGATTTTGAGATCCTATTCTCCTTCTAACAACATCTCTTTGATTGGGTGAAACTCTTGTGTTATCTTGCCAAAAAAATTCAATTGCACTTTTAATACATCAACAAAAACCTTGTCTTTGCATGGAAGTCTACCCAAAAATGCCCATAGAGAATTACTATTAGGATCCTCAATGGTTTCACATCTCCCAATGGAATTTAATAGTGTTCTACTTATTTTTAGTGACCTACTTGTTTAGGTAATCAAATGAGATTTTTTATTTTCGTTGCTTACTATAGTTGACGTAAGAACACATCGGGTAACATTGCTATCTTTAGTGCACGATGTTGAACCTATTGATTGATACACATTAATTATATTTATTACAATAGTTCTTTCACCATTGGTATTGGATGATCTTAAGCCAGGGATCTTCATAGTGTCTCTAAAATAAATATTTTTATTCATTTCAACAAAAAATTGACACCTTCCAATTTCACTTAAGCTCTTAATTTTTTTTCCATATTTTATTAGCCATTCTTCTATAAGTTCGATCAAAAATTTTGTCAGGCATTAGTTTAAAAATTGTTTCATCTATGTCAATTAGATAATTTGGTATTTTACAAATAATTCTAGGATGTGTTATGATTGGTGTGTGTTCTTGGTTTGCATTTGGCACATTTGATTGATCATTCCTTGTCTCAATAGGTGTGGTAAATTTGATCCATAATTTATATCCTCAATAGGTGTTTCGGTATTTGATTCTACATTAATATTAGTTGGTGTAGATGATGTACCTTCTCCTCCAACTTTTGTCAATTCGCGTATCCTTTTCATGTGCTCCCTTTGTTTTTTATTTTTTGCATCAAGTTATTCAAGTGGTCCTTGCTTATTCCTTCCCATGGTTAATATCAATTGTTCCTAACTAAAAAATTATGAATATATGTTAATAAATATCGTAATTTGAAAAAAAAAAAATTACTTAAACATATATGAAATTGCTTAAACATATTACTCTTCTTTGGCATCGAAATGATAAATTACTTAATCAAGTTAACAAATTATCAATAAAATATAAAATAGTCATCAAAATTGACAATAAAAAATATTATACAAATAAAAAAATTGAACAATTGGTTAATTATCAAATTCCAATGTATTTCAATCATTTGAAGTCAAATAAAAAAATAGATCTCCTACACAATCCAAAAAAGATGCACAAAATGCGGAGCCAATTGTAGTGGGACCTTTAGCATCACTATCATGTGATTTTTTTCTTATTAAGAATCCATTTAAACTAAAAAAATGAGTACATGTTATGTTTCCATAACACATATGTGCTATTGGTCCCTAAAATTAAGTGTCTGCACTTTGTCCTCCACTTAGAAACACTTATAATGTCAAAAACATGTACATTCTTTTAACTTAACAAAACACATACATGCTTTTAACTTTACTAAGCATGCACATGCTTTTCTTAGTTTTAGGTTTGGAGGATGGATTTACCTTTACAAAGCACATGCATGTTTTTTTTTAAAGGTGCAATGCACCCATATTATTAGGGGTAAACGCTTTTGACCGAAGCTATAAACTGGGTACAAGAAACCACAAGAAACAACCAAACCCGCAAGCACATTAGCCCAGCGAAGGCACAAGGCCTGCAAGCAATTTGGCCCAGTGAGAGTTTGGACTCTGGTAGCCGTCACTACAACCAAGCAACTTGACCATTGAACCATGCCCTTATCGGCAAAGCACATATATGATTTTAACTTAACAAAACACATACATTTTTTTCTTAGTTTTGGGTTTTAATGATGGATTTAACTTTACAAAACACGTATGTTCTTTTAACTTAACAAAACATGTACATGATCTTCTCAGTTTTGGGATTACGATGGGTTTAGCTTACTAAAGCTTGTACACTTAACCCTAACACCTATATACTTAACCCTAAACTCTATATCTATAACCCTAACCCTAGATACCCTATATAGTCAACCTTAAACCCTATCCCTCAACCCTCAATCATAAACTATAGAAAGAGAGAGGTTAGATAGAGAGAGGTAGATCTAGGGAACTAAAGCCTATACCCTATACCGTCAACTCTAAACCTTATCCCTCAACCTTAGGAACTAAATCTAATAGGTAAAACCCTTAACCACATACTCAACCCTATACGTTTAACCCTAAACACTAAACCCTATGCCCTATACCCTATAGCCTATACCCTAAACCATCAACCCTAAACCCATAAACCATAGGCCCTACACCCTAAATAATGAATAATTTAGAGACCTTAAAGGGGGAGATGAGAGAGAGACATGGGAGATAGATAGAGAGAGGTGATATATAGAGAAGAGAGGCATATAAAAATAGATATGTGAGATAGAGAGAAGAGAGATCTACATAGGGAGGGAGGGAGAGGTAGATAAGGAGGGATGAGGGGAGAGGTAGGAAGGGGAGATAGATAGAAAGTTGAGATATAGAGATCTAGGTAGATAGTGGAGGGAGAGAGAGGTTAGATAGAGAGAGGTAGATCTATAGGAGAGAGAAGTGAGAGAGAACAATAAAGATGGGGAGGGATGTAGAGAGGGGGAGATGTGAGACTTAACCCTAAACTTTATACCCATAACCTGGAACCATATACCCTATACTTTAAGTTCCCTAAACCTTATCCCTCAACCCTAAGAACTAAATCCAATAGGTTAAACCCTTAACCATATACTTAATATTATACCCTATACCCTCAACCCTAAACCCTATACCCTATACCCTCAACCCTAAACCTTATACCATATACCCTCAACCCTAAAACCTATCCCTCAACCAAATTAAATTAATATGATTATATTTTATTTTATCATAACTATGATTATATATAAGCATTTACATTTACTTATCACAAGTACCTTTTAACTTAATAATTTTATTTTAATGTGACAATTAATCAAAATCATTTATCAAAAAATTCTAAATTAAATTAACCAAATGTCAATCAATACCTGACCACTATGCAAGGTCAAAAAGCAAGACCACATACAACATTGACTGGTCATACCAACCATATTGACAACATTGACAGGGTGCAATACCAGATACTCATCCTCTTCAAGGATGATGGATAGGTTGGGGAATCAAGTGTTATCTCCAATCAATTGATCCATTGTGTTTCGAGGCACACTCAGACCTACCAATTCAGGTGGAGTCGATGCCTAGTACCTACAACCTACAACACACAAAATGGTCGTGCATATACATATACATATAATTAGGCACACCATGAAAGGAAATCACAGCATCATAGGGCACTCACAAATGAGTGATGTGACACTATCCCCTTCACCCAAAAACATCAGTAAGACATCACCAATAATCACATCAACTCATATATCAATCAGGGTAAGACCAATCACACGATAATCACATAATAGTCATGATAAAATAATCACATAGTGCTCATGATCAAATAAAACCATATACTAATCATATCATGTGCATAAAACTCAAATAAAAAAAATGTCATCACAAACATCATCATAGCAATAAGTCCAACATCAAACAATGTACCATAATATCTCATCCCAAAACAAATCAACTGTCAATCTATCAAAGAATAGTATGAGGGGAACTACAATACCTCAAAACTATCCACAACATCAGAAAACTCATTCCAACAACATATCCAACCCATCAACCACAATCACAAGCTCCCTATGCCAAAATAGTTGACGAAGTTAGAAACTTCTAGGAACTCCCACTACATGGGTAATGTCTAATTTGAAAAGACATCAAGGCACACTGATTCTACCAATAGCACCACATAGAGGATGTGTGCATGCAATATCAAGAACTATCCACAATGACATGCACAACCTACAACCAAAAAACTCTTTCAAGTACATCTCTTACCACAAGTCTCCAGAGCTCTCCCATGTTTTCCACATATGCCAAAGGACAGAGATAAAGGAACCTCCATGTCATCATCCAAAACCAAGTGACAACACATGACCACAAACTAGTGATCACCATATCTCTGCACGTGATCTTAACTCCAACATCATGTGAATCTAAACATCTAGGAAGAAAACCGAGACCAAAGAGAGAAACTATGCACATCATATGCATATAGAAAGTCCTTCCACATACACCTCTAAATGCTCAACTATGTCAAGTATGGTATCCTCCACAACTCCAAAATAAAAGGCTTAACAATACACATCTTGTTCAATCTCCAAGATCAAACACAATATATGCATCATGTAATCACATGGATGTAAGCTTCTCAAGGAAGACCAAACTAAGTCCATTTCCCATATTAGGAAATTAGCCAACTACCATATCCTAAACTCCTCATAAATGACATCACAATTTCAACTCATATGCTCAAGGAGATAACCATGTTGAACATCTCTCATAATGAATCCTACATAACCATCTAATTGTAGCTCAAGATCCATATCTATGAAAGATAAGAATAACACTTGAGAGGACCAAAGGGTTATGCCTCTCAAGTGATAAACTACCAAGTAAACCAAGAGTTGGAAATGATAATGCTCCTCCAAGATATCCAGGTCATCATGACTCATCCAAGAGAAATATCTTCACAGGTCTATCATGAACTCATGTCCATGTACAGGTAAAAATCTCCTCGAACTTCCTGTTGAGATCTCATTAAGAGTACCCATCTCAACATATTCTCTCATCTCAAGAGAAAAATAGCCTCACCCACGTCTCCATGCATCCATCAGCACTAACAACTGATAAACCTGTGCTAAGCTCCAAATTCAAACAATGCACTCTCATGAAGCTCTCAAGCATATGACCAATATACACAAAACATAGAGAACTTTTTTAGATCACTGTCAAAGTTCCACCTACAGTCAAGAACCTATCATGACATCATGATATAAATAGTACCATTCCAACATTCTAATGTGTAATCAAGAATCCATCATGGCACAACACTAGAACCCATCCTCTAAAAAGATGATCACCATCTCCTCCAAGGAGATCGCATGCTCAAAGTGTACAAACCATGGTCTCAAGAGCAATGTAATATGCCAAGTATCTAATGCACCATCAAGATTATACCATGACATACTAGAAACATACTTTAAACCAACATCACCTATTAGAGCATTATTAACACCCCAACCAAAGACTCCAAGATTCCTCCATGGCTCTAAGGTGTCACACATCTTCAATCTCATGAAGTCGAAAATGTGAAAGAACCCTTTTGCAATAGCAAGATGTAAGATCTCCTCCTAGTAACATATACAACACTAAATAAGATCATCCATCACCAAGTGATGAATCCACAGTCATTGCTAAAGCTCCCACCGAATAGTGATACCAATATCTCCAAGCATCATGACTCATCTGTATCCTAATCTAAAGATCCTCCAGGTCCACATGTCCACATTTCCATATAAAAAAATATCAAGTGGCACCAAGATCTCCAAGGCAAGGAAATACACCATCACTATCACAACTCACATAAAATGGTGTATCCAAGATATCCATGACATCATGATAAAGCATGCTATAGGTCCCCACAATTGACTATCTAGGTACTCAACACCATCCATCCTCTCATCCCAAAGCAACAAACTAGTGCAAAAATGACTACAAGAAAGGTCAATTGATACAATCTACAAACACATTGAAACAACCTCGTGGATATAGACAATCCACATATGAGTTCTCCCATTCCAATTAAAAAGGTGGCCTACCCACATGATTACATAACTCGTAGATCCAAACACTATTACATGTAAACCCATCATCACACTAGTAAATAGAAAATTGAGATATCAAAGAGGATAGTCATGTAGAAAACATGACACAAGAACCATATCATATACAAATATGATTTACCAATCATGTCCACAACATAAGCACCATAGTCTAGGAACCCTCCAAGCATTCACCACAAAAATGTTGAGTGACTAATCACATACCAAAATCTATATATAAAGAAGATTTGATATCTACTCAAACCATGCATGAAGCATGTATGCAAAGATGAAACTATCTTACATCTAAAATCATCCAAAGACCATGACCCAAAAAGTAATTATCTATAGATCTACAAAAAACCACAAGTTTTTCTTGATTGTGTAAAATTTACAAAACCACCGTGTTTTCCAACATACATGCAAATCCACATCCACTTATCATCTGGAAGACACAAAAATTAGAGAGCAACCATAACCGTTAATCTAGAACAATGGATTATCATGAATATGCATCACCATAGTTTTTTGATGGAAAATCTATAAAACCCTTAGATCTAATCAATCATGAATTTGAGCCATGTGAGTACAAACATCCATAAGGAAGAAGAAATTCAAGAACTCCAAACCCATTTGTAGGCCAATTCCATAACAACCATTATGTACAAGCATATAGAGGAGATAGGCTATTCCAAAATCTTTTAGATTATCCAATGATCAACTTCATAGCCTACATGTATTCAGATTACAAAATAGTGCCTTCCAATACTAGGGGCTAAAACAAGCACCTAGTACAAGCACAACACACCACGTGAAGTGTAACCACACCCCATGCATCAGGGTTATTTAATTTTATAACCATGAGCTCTAGATTGATATCATTTCAATATGAACAACTCCACTTCTCTCTATCGTAACCATCCTACTTCATGCCTGTTGTTTTCAAAAACTAAAGAAACAAAAATTATTTCACTCACCAAAGGATTAACAATTAACCCATTCCTTCAGCTTAGATTCCTTCAAGCCTCCAAGGCTAAGGAATCACTAGAATAAATACCTATAACTCCAAACACCACTTGCATCACCATGCAAGCACATGCAAGCCCATGTAAGTACATGCAACACACATGCAAGTACATGCAACTTACATACATGCACATGCAAGAAAATGAAAATATGGAACTGAGCTCTAATACCAATTGGAAGGGAAAACATGCATCCTAGAAGATCATCTAGGAAATTAGTATGTTCCTTTAGTAACATTCATTTTCATTTTAGGAACCTCAAAAGCATATACTACTATGCCTTAAAGTGGAAACTGATATAGTTATTTTATCACTATTAATTCTTAAATGAAAGAGGTTGTAATTAAGTTTCAGATCTTTTTAGATCAAGGATTTTCAACAACATTTCTAGACACATAGAATCAAACAAGAAGAATAAGATAGAAGAGAAATAGCACACAGATTTATATGAGGAAAACCCTTTTGAGTAAAAAAAAACCCACACTCTGAAACCACAAAGCCAATATATTATTTAGTAACAAAAGAAGTTAAGAAGTTACAATACATTCTTTAGGTTCAAGGCCATTACATGAGATTTACATCTTGTTCCATCTCTAACATAATTCCAATAGCATAACCCCTATGAATAACACTCTCCTTTGACTCCTCTAGAAAAAGCACCTATATATATACAATATGTAGTGCACAAGATAGAAGTTTCCTCAAAACCATACCCATGCATGAACATGCAACATGCAAGGTGCCACATGCAACAACATATAACATGCACATGTAAAAAAAACCTGTAAAAAAAATTGCACTTCAAAAGGTGTCCACAATCCAAGTTAACTCAACTTGGAAATAAATTGCATCCATGCACAACTCCCCTTGTGAATAGAAACTTCCAATCTTGACTTTTCAAAGTTGGTGCCAACTTCCAAAAAATTAGGTACATGTCATAGTTATCTCAATATGCCTTGATACATGTCATCTCTATGCAACTTTGAGAGGTTTTTACAAACTTTTCTCTCCAAATAAGCACCCAAGTGATAAGTGCCACTATGGTACACCTTCATGAAGTAGGAACAAGCAACAATTCTCCCATGAAGCACCTAGGTAACAAGTGGCACTCCATCAAGCTCCATAACTTGTATGTAGGATATAACTCTTTCCGACGAGTCCCACAAAGTGCTATGACAACTATTATAGTTGGAAACTTAGGATATATCAATATTTAAACAAATATTTATCCCAAAAATAATGCTAGGACTCAAAGGTTGAGACACCTTAATCCCAATAGATGAGATATCCCCAACTCCTTTTCTATCTTGGGGCCTTGATTGAATTTTCTTAGGTGTAAGAGGAAGTTGAATTACTTATTTCTTTTCACTTTGTTCTAGTTGCAATGCAACATAAGAATGTTTAGTTTCTCTAAAAGTAACACTTATACTAAACAATACATTTTTTATATAGGATCCTAAAACTTGTATCCTTTCATAAATAACTATAACCAATAAAGATATATTTTACAACCTTGTTCTCCAACTTTGTTTGGTTATCCATTGTCACATGTGCATATGCCTCACAAAAAAAACTCTAAGATGTCTCAAAGAAGTATTATGACTTTACCACACCTCCATAGGTGTTTTATCAAAAAATAGTTGATGTAGGAGACCAATTAATCAGGTAGAAAATAGTGGCTATAACTTCAACCCATTTTTTTTCTAGTCCAACACCACTAAGAATACTCTTAGCCTTCACCATTAGTTTCATTTTCATTCTTTCTACAACTCCATTCTAATGTAGAGAATATAGAATTTTCTTTTGTCTATAAATACCACAATCTCTAAAAAATATGTCAAAATTATTAGAGATAAATTCACTACCATTGTCAAATCTCAAACATCTAATTTTCTTTTTAGACTACAACTCTACCATTGCTTTTAAATTATTTAAATAAATTGAAAAACTTAAGATTTACTCTTAAGAAATGAAAATCATGTTCTGCTATAATCATTAATAAATAAAACATAATAAATAGATTTTTCAATTAAAGGAATATGAACTTGACCAAACACATCCAAATGAATAAGATCCAAAACACCACTAGATTTATGAGAAATCAAGAAAAATTAAACATAGTTTTATTTTTAATAAATATAATGCTCACACAAATCAAATTCAAGATTATAAATATTCAAACCCTCAACAAGGTTCTTTAAGGTACTAAGAACTTTTTCCCAATGTGTCCAAATCTTTGGTTCCATACTATAGTCTTCTTTGTAGGAAATTTTAATTATATAGAATGAGCACCCTTGGCTACCCAAAAACCGCAACCATCTGCAAAAGTAGTAATCATCTGTTTATCCAACAAAGTAATCTCAATTTTGGTCTTTACAAAATTACTATTGCACTCAGTTGTGCATGCATCAAGCTTGTATAAAATGTAAATCTTCACACATTTAGCAATCACCATAACATCTTTGACCATCTTACAACTTGCTTCAAAAAAAATAACTTGCACACTCACATCAATTAGTTTACTCATAGATAGTAAGTTATGATCTATAATAGGGATATGCAACAGACTATCATTTACCATTTAATCCTTCCATCTAGAAATCCAATTTTTACTTTACCATGACCATAAATGGTTAGATAAGAATCATCACCCAAGTACACCTCACCCCATCATATTTTCCATGATAAAAAAAAAAACCAATTTTAATTGGAGGTCATATGAAAATATGCACTTGAATCAATTAACCATGCATCATAAACTACATGGGTTTCCAAGGATGAAATGAATGCATTACCATATTCCTTCTCAAATTTAGAATTAAAATCATACTCCATTTTTTCCTCTTTACAATCATTTTACAAGTGACTAGGTTTATATCAATTTTAGCATTTTACCTTGGTATTTCTATGAGATTTGGATCTCCCCTTCGACTTGGACTTAGATTTTTTATGCTTCTCATTCTTCTTTCCTTTTTCTTCATATCTTCCTCATACATTTAGGAACTCTTTGACATTGATACAAATTTTCCTTCTCATTTCTTCAAAAATTAAAGAACCTAAAACATCCTCAACTTTCAAGGTTACAAAAGTACTTCCTCTAGCCATAATAAGAGAAACCCAAGAGTCGGGCAAAGAACAAAGAAAAATTTAAAATTTCTCTTCCTCTTATATTTTCATGCCAATTGACAATATTTGAGAAACCAACATATTAAATAGTTTCAAGCGGTTTGAAATTCATCCACCTTGCATACTCAAAGAATATAATTTCTTTCTCAAAAATATTTTATCAACTAAAGATTTAGCTTGGTAGATCTTAGCTAGTTTTTTCCACAATAATATTTTAGTGGATTCTTTGTATAAATTAATTAAAATAATCTTCCAACACAATATGATTAGACTTTTTCTTTATGTCTCATAACATCATACTGAGTAGCCAATGTAGCATCTATAGTTCTTTGAACTTTTTCATCAACATCATCCCACAAATCACAATCAATTAACAAATATTTCATCCTCATCTTCCATATCTCAAATATATTACCAAAAAATTCTCTACCTCTATTATCCTTGATGTGGTTGCCATTTTTACTCATAAAATTATGTTTCTATAGAAGCTCTTACTCAATATAGATTAGCTCAAAAAATCCAAGAACACAACAACTAGAACCAAAAATGGTCATGCTTTAATACCACTTGTAAAGAAGAAAGGTGTGTAGAATATGCTTCTTACACTAATCTTAAGGGGAAGATTGTGTAAATAAATCTAAATCTGATCTAAATTATTATATTAAGTATGAAAACACATAGAAAACTAAAATAATCATGAAGCCATAACACATATATTTACATGGGGAAAACCCTTTCAAAAGAAAAATCACACTCTAAAACCTGTATTATTATTATGAATCTAATAAATAATTACAACACACTTGCAATGCAAGTCTTCACAAGAGTATAATCTCAACAACCTTCAAAGAGTAATTTTGGTAGCATTTTGATAGTATCTATGTACTTGCAATCTCAACATCATAAACTACTATTCCATAGCCTTAGCATATATATGAAACTACAATACAAGATACCCAAAATGACATTGTAAATTAATTGCTAATACCATGGGCTAAAAAATAGATACAAAAAATGGCCATATAGACCAAAAAATAGCTCCTAAAAGTGGAGGCACAAATTCTAATGCCCCTCGCGCATGTGGAATATCCAAGAATTGTATATAATTCCCACCTTTTCATAATTCATTATAAATAATCCATCCAAGATGATTCTCATATCCAAATTAATCTCCCCTATTTTAATATCTTACAACTATCACATAATTTGTCATAACATCCTTAAAAATAAGCTTTCCATAATATAACATTAAGTGGGAATCTTTTGACAACTGATGCAGGAGCATCCAATAGTGTAGGGAAATCTTGCATCACCCAAAAAAAAATGTTTTTCCTTAACTTCTTTAGTTTTTTTGAGTTCCACATAATGACACTTAAAGGATGTAAGACAGTCAGGAGTCAAAAATAGTGAAAAACGACCACTTACTATTTTTAGTAAGTCAGCCTAAATGGGCTCGTATGGACCTAAAAATTTACCCCAAGGAGTAGAACTAAAAAACATTTTCGATTGCAAAAGAATCATCTCAATACCCCACCCAATTTGGGAGATATTAAAGTTTTCATCCTGGGAAATTTTTCCAATGCAGCTTCAAATTCAGATATGAAGACTTTAGAGGCCCCGAAACAGCTCAAAAAGTTGACGAACCAACCTACAATGGTCTCATGTGTTGTAGATCTCTTCCAGAGCTTTCCAATGATATGCAATAATAGAAAATCGGACACATGGATCAAAATTTATGGCCCCATGAAGTTGCCCCTCTAAAAAGTGAATTTCATTAAAATTTCTTCCTAGGCCAGAAATCAAACGACGGGGCTTTTGGCACCAAAACAAAAGGGAAAGTTGAATGTTCTAGAACATTCTAGGGTAGTTATTGGGGTAAAATAAAAAGGGTTAAGTGGGGTTTGTACGGGCGGCTCCATTAGTGCAGATTGTGGCTTTGAATAATATATTTTGTTTTTAGAGTTGATTTTGTTGTAATGAATCAAGCCCATGAGGCTGTAGCATGTAAGTTTTGAATCTATAATTTCATTTTTTGGATAATAATTGAAAGTGAGTTATTTTTTTGTCTCACATCTTTTGTGTTGGTATCTATTATGGTGATTTGTGTGGGTTTTGGGTAGTGTGGCCCTCATCAACAACTAATAACCATTTTTTAAGGCACTGACATGTGGAAAAATTGCCAACTCAAAATATCACGCAACTATTTCATGTATAATAATTATTTAATAATATGAATTATAATTATGTCAAATAATTATAAGAAAATGTTAAATAATAAATAAATAATCAATAAGAAATGTGCAAAGTTGAGACACCTAATTTCCTAATATTGAGGACTTGTGTTTAACACCATGATTTAAGGATGAAAACTCTTGGATTCTTGGAGATCAAAGGAACATTCCTCCTTTTTTCGGGGTAAATCTCATACTAAGGTTTTATTTTCAATCCAAATAGTGTTTGGATTCCAAATTAAATCTTAACATTTTATATTTGACAATTTATGAGAAGGAATCTACAACACTCATAGTTTGTTGAAAGGTCCCATATTCACATGTATTTCTATAAAAAAATATATTTTCTAGTATTCTTTTTCTCTTTTGGTGAAAAGAAATCAGATACATACATTTTGGTGAAGTATCATTTCATATGTGCAATTATAGATAATTTCTAGGCATACATTATAAAAAATCAGCAAGAAGCATTTTAATATTTTTTATATGCAATTTCTATGGAAGTTCTTATTGATGTTTCATTATATTTTATGTTAAAATTTATAGTAATATTTTAGATCTAAATATATCTATAAAATTATGATTGGATCATTACAATGGGTGTAAGAAAAGCATCATAAAGTAATGAAATATATTTCTATTAAAAATAAATAATAAAGGGTGAAAATTTCAAGAGACAAAGTAATCATAGACAATCTATTTCATTCTAAGAACTTCGCTATAAAGGATGTCACTATGCAAGATTCAAATATTTTATAATATTTAAATTTGTAAATTTTGAGAAATCAATTTTGAGAAGGAAAATCAAATTTGAGAAGAGTGAAATTTTAATGTCCCCTTACCAATTAATTTATTTTTATTTATCAAAAATCTCATTCTAATATTTTTCCTGGGCTAAAGGGAAATTTTAGGGAAATAATTATGAATTTTTGGCCTTGATTATTAATTATTCTTTTTATTTTTAGAAAATATGCAAAAAAAATAAAATAAAAAATTATTTAATTTCCTAAATGAGGTATCAAATTCATAAATTGATCATACATGACTCCCAAGTCATTTGAAATCTTTATTTTTGACATATTCTATGATAGCTCATAATTATGGAATTACCATTGTCAATTAGTGGGGGAGTTATAAAGAGATTATTTTGGGAGAGAATCTTGAATAAATAAAGTATAACTTTTTCACATGTTGGAGGATCCTCTCATAATTATTTATGATGATTGCAAGTGGGTGTAAGAAGAGAATCTTCACTAGATAAAAATAACCAAGAATCAAGTGGGGGTTATGACAACCCATTTAATGGACTTAATTGGATAGAGAATAATTACAAATGAATTAATATTTTTTTATGGGAATATTGAAACATTGAGATTTGAGCCCAATTTCTATAATAAGCTAGACAACTTATTTAGTTGATATCTTTTATCAAATTATGAGTTGTCTTCACCATTTGAGTACTTGTGTTCAAATATAAAATTTGAGGATGAAAAATCTAGATTAATTATAGATCAAAGAATGAAATTCCTTTGTTTTATTGAGGTTAATCTCATGTAGAATTTTTATTTTCACTTCAAATATTATTTTGGATTTCAACATATTTTTAATAGTTTGTATTAGTAAGATTATATAGAAGGGAGCTCCAATATAGAAAAGATTATTTCATGGTATCCATCATTTATATTTCTTTAATATATGAAATATAAAAGTTCTAATTCGTTTTGATCAATAAGAACCAACTCCAACATATTATGAAGTTTCTATTTATGTGTACAAAGATTGTCCCTCTTTTTGGTATAGTTTTTGTGAGTGAATTTACATGGTTTATTCAATTTTATGGTAATGAGCTCTTTCATCATCTTCATGGGATATTGGTGATTATAAAGTGATTAAAATATATTTTAGACCATTTTTTTAATCTTTTATTTGATTATAAAATTAGATTTATTAAAAAATAATTCGTTTGGATCATGATAGTGCATGTCTAGTTTTTAGGTGAATTTGAGTGCATATGTCTTCGCAATTGTTGTGGGCTTTGAAATTTTAAAATTTATATTTAATTGTTAATATTTATTATTATTAGTTTAGACTTGATTATATTTATATAAAATTTATGTTTGGGACATTATAGTGGTATTAGAGTTTTATCTTGCTAACCTACAAGATAAATTAAATAATTATTATTTTATTGATAAAAAGTTGTAAACCACATATAAAATTATATTAATATGGAAAAATGTATTTTGGAAGAAAATAAAAATTAAAAATGGTCATTACATGTATTAGGTATTATCTTTTGAGATGAGATTTTCATCTATAAATAACAATACATAAATTTGTGGAGGCATTTTAAATTCATAGTTACATGGTTCAAGATGCTCGTGTACTATTAATTGGTCTTCAATAATGTTATGAAGTAAGAAATTAGAGAGGTAAAAATATTTCATTACACAAGTTGATAATGAAACTTCCAATATCATTAGTATGGACCTTCAGGGTAGTGCAAAACTCCTTACCCTTGTTATATTATGTCCCTTCAAATATTACTTTGTAAATGCATCTTGCAAGTTGGAATTTAGATATAAAAAGGTGAGAGAATATATCCCAATAGGTTTATTATTGAGATTCTAGTCATATAATCCATAGATTTTGAAATAGATCATTAATTAGTAGATACAACTATATATTGAAATAGATCATTAATTAGTAGATACAATTATATATACCTGAATCCCAATAAGTACAAAATTTACTTATCTTGGATCAAATCCATTCCATTTAAGAAAAATATAGACCAATTCAATGTAATTAAGTTGATGAGAGAATTCCAAAGTAAACATTTACCTAAAATAATCCCAATAGTTTTCTCCACTATCTTGCAGCTGAAGAAATATATGAACCAATTTTGCCATCTCATAGCTCAACCCAATTCCTTTGATTCTCATTTGTAAGGTGATATGAAGATTTAGAAATTATTAAGAAAATGAATCATTTTATCCTTTGAGCACATTGAAAGTGTTTGAATAGGAATATTCTTTGAATATAAGTAGCCACTCAAACACAAATTATGATGGTTTTCTATAAAAAAACAAACTTGACATAGGACCAACAACCTAAACTTTTTACTCAAATCTATGATTTAATGACTAATAAATATAAATAAAAGGAGATCATACCTAAGAAGGATTTAATGGAATGAGGGATATTAAAAATTTAGATGATATAAGATAAATACAATCCTTACAAGTGGAGGAGCTTGGTGATCTGGTAGAAAATTAAGAAAGGAACCATTCCTATCTATAATACTTGAATTGAACTAGTCATGAACTAATAATAAATTCCATATTTAATAAATTAAATTATTTTAGGATCACACACATATTATAGTTGTAAAATTCCCTAGCAATATGAAAGAAGAAACAACAATAAAAGGAAAAAATATATATTGTAAAATATTTGTAATTTTATCGTAACTCTAAATTTTTATGGGTAAATTTTGAGCAAACACAAATTAGTTTAATTTGATATAGTCCTCCTTTTTATTTATTTCCCAATTTTATAATTAATTTCCTAAACTATTTGTTTCTCTATAACCATGTTCAAACTCAAAATCTATATTTTTCTTAAGATGCAGATCATCTAGAGAGTACATTGTTCAATCTCTAGTTGTGAAACTTTCTATGTTAAATTATTTGCAATAACCATGGAGTCTCCCTCTATATGGATTTTTAAAAATAGTTTTACTTTCATTTCTAACAATCTAAGAAGGAGTGAGCCTTCAACCTCATCGTTTGAACCATCTACAATATATTTTTAAATTTCTAATAGAACATTACCTTTAATATTTTAAACACAAACTAGCTCTAGATGGCCTTGGGTTACCCCTAGAGGCCACATCAAAACTTAATTTAATAAAAGGATGAGAGAGAATTTTCCATCTCAGATTTTTCCTTTCTATTTTTTTCTATTGGATCATACACAAATCCTTTTGCTAGGGGATGATGTATTAAATTCTATTTCCTCAAGATCTTATTGTCTGAATTTTATAATTTCGTAATTTTATTAGAATTTTGAACAGTATAAGCCTTAATAGTTTTAAAGATTTCCTTTTCAATTTTTACCAGAGGATAGATATTTTCAAAATATCATAAAATTTATTTCTTTCCATAGGAACTAGATAATAATAGGCATGAAAACTTTCCATAGATTGAGTCTTTATATAATATTGGTCAACTCTAAAAATATTGATGAAAAGTACGAGGGAATAATCGTAAACAATATATTTTATTTCAGCCACTTCCAGCATTGAATTTTATGCTTATAGTTGAGAAGAAGATTATCTATATCGTCAATTTGATTTCTACACAAAATATAATTAAAAATATAGGAAATTCCCAATTTTCCTAATCTTTTGCTCGTAAGGATTCTATTATGGATTGATATCCATCTAAAATATCCATATTTTGGTAAGACAATGTTAGCCCAAATAAATATGTAGGCCACTACTCATGTTCAAATGATTGGGTGATAATTATAAAACCTTGCTTTATTGAGTAATCTTCATATTTCAAGGCCATCCACTTGATTTTTTCATTCTTCAAAGAACACAAGGCCTTCCTTTTTTAATAAAATTTCAAATGTATTCCTTTTGTTCCTTTAGGATTGGAAATTTATTAAAAAAAAAATACTTAGGGATATCCTTTCCCATATGACTGTAAAGTAATCCTTTACTTTCTTCCTCCATTTTTCTAGGAAATTCCTTGTATCTTGTAGACCTAGAAATTAATCTAGGGGTATATTATCATTTCATAATTCTTCCCAAAAAAATAAAAAAATTCTCACCATTTTGAATTATCAATGAAAGATGTGGAAGGATTATATCCTTACTATTATCTATGAAATTACATAAAATTTGAAATTGTAATTTTTTATCTTTCTTGAGAAACCAAGCAATTGTCTTGGATAATATGACACCATCTTAAATTAGCCTTTGAGTACATATTCCATTTTTTTTTTCCATAAATTAAGATTCTATGTAAAAATATAATGAATTATGGTGTCTTAATTTTTAATTTAGAAACATTTTCCCATGCAATTAGTGCCACCTCATTTTGTTGTTTCCTTTCTAGATATAAAATATTAAGATCTCATTGATATTGTTTGCAACACCATTTTTAATTTTTAGTACTAACATGGTGTAAATATGAATTACTAAAAGGACAATATTTGATATTAGTTATTTCCCTATCATTGTTAACATTTTTTCTTTCCAAGAATCAAGTTTTCCTTGGATTGAAGAAATCACTCATTCCCAAGAAAAAAATTCATTACTTTTGAGTAAAGAGGGACTCCAAGATAAAAAGATGGGATATTCTCTAATTTAAAACATAACTGTTAGAGTAATCATGCATTAGCTAATAATTAATTAATCTTTAATTGATAATTAGGCTAATTTATTCTCATGCACTTAAGCTAAATTTAGGAGTGCTTTTCTATTAACTAAAGTGAGCTATTATTAGATCATTTTGTCTCATTACATGAGATGCTGACACTTGTCATAATATAATCCCTTTATCATTTAGGGTTGCTCCTATATAGCACTCAACCCTCATTGTTTTATCACTCTTGAATTTTGTAGCTTTTTTCTTGTTGAGGATATTGCATATTATTGTTTGCAGCTCTCTTGTGTGGAAGGTGCCTTTGTTCATTATTTGATCGCGTGGCTCATGTTTTCTCACAATTCTAACAGCAACATTGTTACTCATCCTTGAATACTAGGAGTATTGAAGAAAAATATTCAATGAATTTGGGGGGTTTATTAATTGGATTGAAACTAAATAGTACTCATTTAGAGAACCTTTGATTGATTTTTCCTCTAAAAGAGTTGAATTCCCAAATAAAATAATATCATTAATAAAGAGAGATTGAGTTATTAGTTCTAAAGATCTCAAGCTATTTTTATGCCCTTCCATTTCTAATATATTTTTTCCTTTATTGATTTACTTAGAACTACCACCATGAAAATGATCAAGAATGGAGAGATTAGGTCCTCTTTCCTTAGGCCATAGTTGGACTTGAAAAAACCAACCAGTATACCTTTAAAAATAATAGAATATTTGGAAATGTGAATCATGGTAAGATTATCTAGATTTCTAACTAAATGAAGTAACGAATATCATTTAAAATATACAATGATATAAATAAATAATAATATGATCAATCTATTGGAGAAAAAAATACAATTGCAAAGTAGCATTAAAAAACCCAATTCCAATAATGACATCAACAAAAGAGGATATTGATAGAATCTTTGAGGAATATCGAGGGAAGTATGATTCTTTTGAAGCTATAGTGACTTTTGATGATTAGTTTAAATTATTTTTCCCAATAGAAGAGAGTTGAAATGGAAAGTAGAAGAATTAGAACCAAGTCCATTATAAGTTATTAAGGAATAGATCATTAAGCATGAACTAGATAAATTTAAAACCTATCTATGGAATAATTAAACCAAAGGTACAAAAAGTTATATAGGTTAAAGGTAGAAACTTATCATTGAAAAAGATATTTTAGAGATTTTTAATGAATCCTCACATCGAGGAAGTGTTTCTATTAATGAAGTTGTTGAGGAAGAAACATTACATAATAAATGTAATTATTCCATTATTCTACTTATTTTTAATGGTTTCCAAAATATACCTATTATATTAAATATAGTATAGGCAACATTTACATACTTTGTTGGTTATAGTTCCCCAAAAAATATAGGGTTCTTTATAACTGTTTATATCTCATGAGATGAATACAATACTCAACATTAAGGAAAAAAAAAGTTAATCTGGATCAGTTGTCTTATGGGTTTATCATATGGGAAAGTGAACCTCCTCATCCTCCACATCTTGGGCATGTATATCAGCTAGTACTTCGTCAACAAAGGTTTCAACTAGGGCGTCATTTTGTGGGACAGCATGACCAACATTGTCTTGAAAGAGTTCAGTTTTTGGTTCCACTCTTGATAGCTCCATTTATGCTACTCTGTCTTGGCTAATTACTTCATTGACCTCCTTCTGGAGCTCTTCTAGTGCTCTACGAAAGATTTATGTTCCTTCTCCATTCAGGTGGAGTGGATTTCCACATTTCACTTATTCTCTGTTGACAGTCATTGTTTCTTCCCTTATGAGGTACAAAAAATTTAATTGAGAGATTTCTAGTTGAATCAATACCCACATAGCAAAATTGAAGAAAGTGAGTTTTTTTTAAAACTCGGTAAGTTCCCTCTTCGTACACATGAACTTATTTTCATTTCTCACTTTCCAAATATGCCACATAATTTCATTGGTTAGCCAATACCAGAGTAATTTACAATCTTTACTGATCTTAAAATTGAGAAACAAAAATTCTTTCCAAAGAATTTTACCATTAACATTCCAAACATTTACATTGTGAAAAAATAACCTCTAGATTTCCTGAGCATAAAAGCATTCAAAAAGGATATGTTTACAAGATTATGGAACCCAGTAGATGTTGCAAACTTCAATATCACCAGAGTTGGATTTAAATGGAATTTCTTGCAAAAGAACAAGCCACCTAAAACAAGCCTTTTTAGGCTCCATGGAGTTATGCCAAACCAAAGTTAGATGTTTTTTCCAATCCTTGATATCCAAGGTTAGACCCCAACAAGAATTCACATGGTTAAGAACAAAGTTGTTGTCAAGAAGTTCATTATAGATTTCCTTTGCTTTCACATTTTTAGTTTTGGAGCCATTACACCATACAATGTCCTTGGAAAGGTTAAGAAGGTTCTCACCATCAGTCAGGAAGGTTGCACCATTACAGGCCTCCTGAATCATAGAGTAGTTCTAAGGTTGGATGCGGGGAGGTCAAAATTTGTACTTAAGACATTCTAGGTTTTTAGGCACCCATTGGAAATAATATGATCAAAGGATTTGATACCTTTGTTGTTCCAGATTTTCGCCGAGCACCCTTGAAGGAGAGCGAGGGGTTTGTTGTTGTGCTCCACATTCCACCATAAGGAGCTAAAGGGTTGACAAGATTGATTGTTTTTAAGCCTTATGTTACTATTTTTAAGCCAGGCTTTGTGCTTTATTAGCTCCCAAGCCTGCCAGATACTCTTAAAAACTGAGGACCCTATTGGAACCATGGAGTGTCTACTAAGGAGGATATCACTTAGGGGTAAAAATTTCCAAGCTTTGGCCTATTTGGGAACCGCCTCCTGAATATTGTTTCTGACCAACACCTTACACAATTCATTTCCACTCAGGAATTTAAGAACCCACTTAGCAGCCAAGGCAATTCCTTGGAGTTTTAGATCTTTCAGTCCAATGCCCCTTGGAGTTTCCCAAGGCAGCACCAATTCCACTTTACCGAGTGTCTCTTCCTTTTGCCTCTTCCATCAAACCAGAGAAATTCCCTTATCTTTTTTTGAATTCCATTGATTTGGTAGTTGTAGAAAAACCAAATTGATGTGAATTAAACACTATATGATGAGACAACTTTTGGCATACTTGTATTCTACCAGCAAGTGATAGGTACCTTCTATTCCAACTTCCAAGCTTTTTTCAATTTTGTCTCTAACCCAATTCCACATTTCTTTGAGGTTGGGATTGACTGCAAAGGGTATTCCCAGATACCTAACTAGTTTTTTTGGGCCTCCCCACTGGAAGCCAAGCCTACTTAGCCAGTTGGGGAGGTTCTCTTTCCACCCAAGGAATGTAGATTTGGCCTTAGAGAGTTTTGCACCAAAATCTTTACATTACAACTCTAGCTTTTGCATTAGTGATTTCAAATTATAATGTTCCATCTAAACAAAAAAGGAGGTGTCATCTGCAAATTGTACATTTGTTAGCTCACTATGGCCAGGGAGTTTGATTCCCTTGATCTTGGGTGAGAGGGAGTTGTCCTATAGCGAGTAGAAGAGAGCATTAGATGCAATTACAAAGAGGGATAGGGAAAGAGGATAGCCTTTTCTAATTGGTCTCTCCAGGGTAATCTCTTCTGATAGTTTGCCATTAACCTCAATCTGTGCTGAGGCATCTATTAGCAAGGTGTTCCCCATGTTGCAGAAGTTATCAGGGAAGCCAAATACTTGGAGGACAGTCCTTAGAAAGCTCCACTCCACCCGATCATAAGCTTTTTCAAAATCTAGAAGAAGCATAGCCACCTCTTGTTCAGAATGCTTGGCCCACTCAAGAGCTTCCTAGCTCATAATCAGATTTTCTAGAATATACTAGCCTTTTATGAAGCCCATTTTAGTGCTGGTTATAAATTTTGGTAGAATGTTGACCAATCTTAATGCAATAACCTTAGCCAGGATCTTATAGGAGACATTTAGTAAGGTGATTGGTCTCTAGCTCTTGACTAGAGATTTGTCTCCTCCTTTAGGAATCAGTTTGATTACCCCTTTATTAATCTCCTTTCCAAGGGAACCCCTGTATAGGGCCTCTTTATAAACTTGTTGCAAGTCCTCACAGATCCAATCTTTAAAGGTTTTATAGAATTCTATGAGAAAACCATCACAACCTAGTGACTTGTCATTGCTCATGGAGAGCAGAGCCTTGTTGATCTCATCTTTTGAGATTTTTGTGTCTAGCATGGCAAGGTCATCATCTGCAATATTTTTTAGAATGATATTTTTTATGAGGCCCCTTCCATTGAGCTTGCCTCTCCCCCATCCTCAGAGGTGAAGAGGCCTTTGAAGAAGGTTCAAAATTTCTCCATTATTTCATCTTGTGAGGATACCATCTTGGAGCCATCCCAAATCTGACCAATTTGTTCTTTTAATTTTTTCTCCCTTAAAAAGTTAAAGAAGAACTTGGACCCTTTGTCCTCGCATTTGAGCCAGTTCAGGTTGGCTCTGACTTTCTAACCTTGAATTTTCTAAGCTTGGAGGTTCCTTAGTTTTTTATTGGCCAGGATAAGTCTGTCACAAAGCACCATATTCTCTAGATCTCCTTGAAGATTGGATTCAACCTCAAACACACTATCTTGGAGGGTACTTTCCTCTTTCCTTTTGTCCAAGGCCTTTTTCTTCCCAATTGTTTGGAAGAGTTTCCTCCAAGCTTCCACATTTTTTTCCCACCTCTTGAGGTAGGAGAAATCTCTTAACATCCATTTGTTTATCTCTTTGAGAGTTGCAATGGCATCTTGGAAATCAGCATCCTTTAATAGGAAAGTGTTGAGGATAAAGCTATCTTTCCTCTTAGTCCTATTCGGTTCACCATATGAGGAAATTAAGTTGGCTCTAATTGGATGGTGGTCTGAGAGGGTGTATGGAAAAACTTGTACCTTAACACCGTCACTGTTTGGTCTGAAAGTAAATAAATATTTATATGCATAGAGTCTATCTAGCCTGCAATGAATCTTGTTGCTGCCTTTTTGTGCATTGCACCATGTGTACCAGATTCCTTTTGACTCTTTTTTGTTCCCTTCCAGAGGGTCTAGCAGCCCAAACTTATTTTTAACCCTTAGCCAAAAATGTTTTTCATTTCCTTTCTAGGACATGTCCACTCCCCATTTATCCTCCAACTGTTCAATCATATTGAAATCACCCCCCATAATCCAGGGGATCTCTTGAAGATTGGTCATCCACTACCACATCTTGATCCTTTCTCTATAGTCATTGGGAGGATAGATCAAGCACACCCAAAATACCTCCCCCTCTTTGTCGAAGGAGACCCATATTAATCTATTGCAAGGGGAGGAGCCATGCCCAAAGACCCATTGAGCCCAATAATTGGAGATCAGGATGGTTGCCCCACCCCGACCTCTCTCATGATCAGTGGAAAAGAAAATAGAGTCCTTCCAGAGAAATTTTAAATTGGTTTCTAGGGTAAATCTAGTAGCCTTAATTTCTTGAAGAAAAATGAAATATTTTTCCTTTTCCTAGTTTAGGAATCTCCTTAGAATGTATTTTCTATTAGGGGATTCCAACCCCCTAACATTCTAGGATATGAAATTAATCTTCATTTTCAGTTAGTATTGGAGAGTCATCTTGCCCACTTTTGAAATGTTCAAAACATTTGGGAAGTTTTTCCTCCACCTATTTTTTTTGGAGTTGGGGACTAAATCATAGTACTTGTTTTCCTTCTTTTATTTTTGGAGAGTAAAATTCTTTTCCCCCCAATTGGGGTGATGCTATACTTCCTTGGCCTTCTGGGGCCATTTATTAGTTTTGGGGTAGTAGTCTCTTTCCCCAGATTGTTATCCTCCTCTTTGATATAGACCATGGTTTCTGTAGAGCCACCATTTTTTAGGTTTTTATGACTCTTTTTTTGATGCTTGGCACTAGTTTTAGATTTAGAATTTTGAGCATTTTTGTCCTCCTTAGAGGATTCTACCTCAATAGTAGCTTTTTCTAGGCTTAATACATTAGCAAGAGCAATTAATTCAAGGTGTTGATCCCCAGTTATAGTCTCTATGGAGGGGGTGGATGCAAGTCTAGTGGTCTGGATGGGGGCATCAGAGGATACCCCTCCCACCTAGTCTATGTGTGGCAAAGCTTAGGGAGAGAGTGTAGTAACTAGGGCTCAATCATTTTCTAGCCTAGCTATCAGAGTTATGTGGTTACCAGAGTGCCATGGAGTATCCTTCTTGCTCCCATCCAAATCGCTACCCAGGTCTTCAACTCCCTCACAAGAAGAGTTTCCAGTGTTGGTGGCCTCAGGTGGCCTATAGATCTGATAGTTAGAAACCATTGGAGAATTGTTGTTGCTATATCTTTTAGCTAGGTTTTCTTGAATTCACAGTTTGATTTTTTTAGCACTAATTGTTGAGCATTTAGCTTTTCCACAACTAAAGGATTGTTCATTAAGAAATGCTCAAGAGAGAAATATTTCAAGTTTTTGACACCCTCTGTGGTAGGCATGAAGGGCCTGGTTACCGTTGGAGGTTCACCATCCCTGTCCTAGGAAAGAATTTCAAAGGGATTATGCAAATTTATCTTGGAATGGACGAGGTTGGGTTCAGATCTAAGTTGCTCAACCTTCATCTCCACGAGCACTTCGTCCTCATGGGAGTTTAAATGCGGACTAGGGTGGGGAATTTGAGAGATGGTTTCAGAATTTTTTTCCCCAACACTAGTGGAATGCAACACTTCATGACACTCGTTAGGGTTATAATTTTCATTTTGATTATTTATTTTCTCTCTATTCTGCATCTTGCTGGGAGAGCCAGGATTATATTTTTTCTTAATTATAGGAAAATTATTCCTTATATGCCCTTCCCTATGGCACAAGTAGCATGTGTTGATGCCACCAAGAATTTCCAGAGGGAAAAAAAATTGGTTGCACTCTTCTTATTGATAATGTTCTCAGGGAACTCAATGTTGGGATTCAAGGAGATTAGAGCTCACATATCTAGATTGGGTAAGGTTGATTTAGTCTCATCTATTTTAACCACAGCCCCAATCAGAGCCATGATTTGGGGAATCAAATGCCAGAATTCTGGTGGAAGGTTCTTAATCATGACCCATCTTGGGCACGACAAAGTAATGATCTCCTCATTGATAGTCGTTGGGGACCATGAAAGGGCACGAAAGGTGCATCCGCCCACATTCCAATAG
The DNA here is from genome assembly GCA_007258455.2 of Sequoia sempervirens. Lineage (NCBI taxonomy): Eukaryota > Viridiplantae > Streptophyta > Pinopsida > Cupressales > Cupressaceae > Sequoia > Sequoia sempervirens. Next base: position 231,284,499 of record VDFB02000007.1, read on the forward strand.
GGTTTTTCTAGAGTTTTCTCTTGCATAGACTAGTTCACCAATACGATGACGAAGAGTCCATGTAAGATCATCTGATAGAACTTGACATGGATACCAAATTTACCTCCCCAGACTCTGGCAAGCCAGGAGTCTAAGAATTTCCTGGTCGATAGTTTTTTAGTGTCAAGAGTAGCAAAGAATATAGCAAGGTTTTTTAATCTAGATCTTTCACTATTAATAACAGTTTCCAGGTTTTTGTTTGGAGAAATGATTAATTCCTTGGGTAAGAGGGAGGGATACTTACCCATAGCGGCACCATCACCTTTGTCTATTCTTTCCACAATGAATATGGCTTCTCCCGGGATTGCCACACCATTTTCAGTTAGGGCTTCTTTGAATGTCTTCTGCTCGGGAATGGGAGACATGAAATCACTTTTACCCGACTCCTCACTAGAGTTGGGGAGGGGAGGGTCTGTACCCTCCTCCATTAATGGAGGAAGGGTTGAAGCCCCACACCACACACATGAACCACCAGCACAAAAATAAAATGCTAACTCCAACAAATAAAAAGTGGCATATGAAAGAGGAGAAAGAGAATAAAGTTTACAAAGAGAGAGAGAAACTATAGCAGGAAAACTTGGGTGGGGGGTCGTATGACCACCCCCACAAGAGCACTCTCCCCACAGAAAACACCAGATCCTAGATTGCCTCGATTGCAGAGCTCAAAGCTTTTTCAATTTTCACAATTTTCCCTGATTCTTAATAAATTCCAAAAATATACCTATTGAAATTTTAAATCTTAAAAATGTTAAGTCATTATCATTTGAAATTGATAATTTACAAAAAAATTATGTTTATGAAAATAAATTTGTAAAGGGTATTGTTTTTTTTCCAATAATCTTTATTCTAAAATTTGGGTCACAAGAATGGTATTGTTTCTTCAAATATTTTAGAAAATCTCAAATCAAAAAATAGAAAGTATGTTGCAAGTACGAGTAGTTGGTGTTGTCATTGATGTCAACAAGATTTTGGTGTTATTGGTGTCAACTATATGAGAAGAATATTGTTGCAACAAGATGTGCAGTTGGTATTGAGTTGGTACTGTCATTGATGAGGTTTTTGATGATGCTCTGATTAGTTGTATTATGTTGTCTATTTCTTGGGATTTCCATCCCTATAGGATAGTTTCCTTATAGATCTGAATGTAATTTAAAAGTTGCCCATAAATATTGACAAGCTTCATAAGACTATTGTGTCAAGGTAGTAGATGGTCATGACAAGTTTCATAAGATTGTTGTGACAAGTTTCATAATACTGCCATACCACAAGAGCCAAGAAGACGCAGTGCAGTGTAGCGGTAACATCCCATATTATCGTGAAGTTCGAGCAATAAATGTGTGGTATGGAAGTAAATCAAATACTTCTCTCGCATCCCTGTAAGAGCCAAGAAGACACAGTGTGGTGTAGCGATAACATCCCACATTACCATGAAGGCTGAGCAATAACGGTGTGGTGTAGCAATAACATCCCACATCACCGCAAGGATCATGTCAAAATGGTGTGGTATTGCAGTTAAACTATAAAATGAAATATCACATTTTTGTGAGGCATTGTTTTGAAACAATTCACTTGCCTTGTGTATATTGCTTCCACATTTTCATGTATGTCTAGCAAGACAAGTTTATAACTACAACATATGACAAAAAAATCCCCGTTGTTATGCTTTGATGGATGTCTCTTTGTTATTATAGTGTAAGCCTATTTTTTAGATTGTTTTGTTTAGCATCACCAATATTCTCCACAAGAACATTGTCCCTGTTTAAAATGATGGAAATGGTTCACATCTCTCAGAATAATTTCTCTTGCAACAATCTTGGAGATGAATTTAGATGTAGTGTGAAAATAAAAACATACTCGAAGGTTCTTAACAACTCTAATAGTTGTACCAGGGGCCATGTTTAACAAACCAAATGCAATTTCTAACTTTTCACTATGGTGGCAGATAAATGATTATTTTTGAACTTCTATTCCATATCATTAAGTAAAAGTCTTGAATCTAGAAATACCCTGCTGCCTTCATTTTCCAAGCCAATTTCTCCAATTTTGCATAGATCTCCCATGTTTGTGGATGTGATATGTCTCCTACAAAAAAGAATGTACCATTTAAGCCCTTCAATCCAACTACATGCAAGTATCTTTTTAATTCCTCTATATTTCATCAATCTCCTTACTATTTGAACTCACCACACCTTCCTGCTTCTGCACAGATGTTTTAGAGAAGAACATAAGTTGCAGCATTTTTAGAATCCAACTAAAAAAGAAGTGTTGCTGGAATACTCAACCTATATTCATATATGATCCATAGGATCCAAAGGTTTAACTGGCATCTCAATAATAATGTTTAAGGTGTCCTCAAGATAGCCATCACAGGCACGAAGGTCAACCATGCACACCTAATGATTAATTATATATGTAATGCAATAAGGGTTACTGACGTGTGAAGTATGTGCATCCCTCATCCACTAAACCTTCATGACTGCATGCATCTAGAACACAAGCAAAGCTTACAATGTTGGTGTTCCAGAGTGCTTCATTAATTCATAGTTTTTGAGAGCTTCCTTTCAAAATCTATTTTGTGCACATTCTGCAATCATATCATTTTATTCCATGAGATGACATCTCTTTGAGGCATTCTATCAAACAATTCATTTTGTACTACATTTTGGTGTCAAATCTTTGGTAATTATGGTTAGTTTCATTACATTTAAATTCTAAATTATGGGAAATTATATACAATAAATAGATTGATGGTTGTTTGGATAGTGAAATCAGCTCTCTTAGAAATTAACTAAAATATCTAGAAGGATTATTTTAATTAAAGAGGATTTTGTGGTTATTTTTGTGACAATGATTAACAATGATTTTATAGTGCAGCTAGCTTTCTATTTTCATTCAAGATACAAGTTGTCATCAAAATCAAGCACATACCAAGAAGATGGTACTCTACTTCAAACCCTCAACCTCACTTAGTTTAGTCTGTTTACATGGGGATATTAAGGAAGTTGCTAAAAAATTAATATATATCATTTTTTGTTTGTGAAGGAGAATCATATGAGATTCAATATGGCAATGGATCAATATCTGGTTTCTTAAGTAAAGATGATGTCATAGTTGGGAAACTTGTTGTGAAACATGAGGTTAGCAATTTTTGGATGTTAAGGCTTCCTAGTTGGATATCAAATATCTTTTCTCATCAACTTAATTTGGAATTTATGTATAAATGGATTCTTCCATAGTGTAGGTCTTTACTTAGACAACACATGAACTAGGGTTGACATTTTTTTGTCTAATTAAGTCTGATGGAATTCTTGGGCTTGGTTTCCAAGAAATTTATGTTGATATTGTTGTTCCAGTCTGGTTAGTGTTGATAGCCTTCATTTTATAATGTCAACTTCATTCTATAATCTGAACACATCACCTTTCTTAAACTTTGAACAAGGTTCTAAAATCAAGGGTTCAATATGCATATTTCATGCCTATGTTGAACATTTTGTTTAAGGCATTTGTTGACAAGGCTATAGTTTTTTAATTGATTTATCTTTCTATTGTGTTTGGACTTCTATAAACTTGCAATATAGAATGCACTTTTATTCTTTATGAATTGAGACTAATAGTAATTTTGTTGGTTGTATTGAGGCACAACTTCATTCATGGCAGAAAAGGCAGTACCCTGTTGCTCATATCATATGGCATGTTGCATATAAAGGAGGAAAGATTCTGGCTAGGTTATTATTGACTACATTGAAGGAGAGAGATTCATATATGGGACATAATCAACACTCTCTTTCTTGGATTCTACACATTACAACCTTCTCTAGGAAGATTTCCCACGTTGTAGAAGTTTTAAGAGATGAAAGGGGCATGTGCTCGCATTGAAGGGATTCAAGCATGTGTTTCCATCATTGCAGAAGTTTTTTGGAGAAGTTTCTTTCTTGTAGTCATTTTTGTGCAATATTGTAACTCATATTTTTAGTCTTGTGACTGAAAATAACAATTGTAATACTCTATTTCTAAGCTGTAATTAGAACACCTTTCTTTTATTAATAAAGTTCACCAATTTTTCCTTCTCAATGGCTATCTTATTGTGTGCAATTGATGATTGATGTGTATTTCCATTTTATGCTTAAGTCCACAAATATCTGTCAATTAAAATGACTAACTATACTACTAATTGACATCAATTAATAGTTAAATTGACTAAATATACTACCAATTGATAGAAATCAATGAACAATGAATAAAAATGACTAAATAAGTGACCAGTTAACAACAATCAATGACTAAATATATCAGTGAATAAAAAATGACTAAATAAGTAACCAGATTACAATAATCAATGACTAAATCAACAACTAAATAAGTGACCAATTAAATATATCAGTGAATAAAAAATGACTAAATAAGTGACCAGATTACAACAATCAATGACTAAATATATTAGTGGAAAAAATGACTAAATAAGTGACCAAATTATAGCAATGAATGACTAAATCAACGACTAAATATACTACCAAATCGATCAATCAAAACAACCAATAAATGACAAAAAATGGTTTAGTCATCAATCTGTTTGTGTTATATATGACTAGCAATAAACTACTAATGGTCACGTGACCAAGTTCAGTCATTTATAAGCAGTTTTTAGTAGTTTTTTCAGTCATATATTTTTGTTTCTATAGTAGTGATATGTTTTGTTCTTCTCACAAGGAGACCTCCTTATAATTCATCCCTCAACTAGTGTTTATACATAAAAATGATTCCCCTCAACCCTATATTCCATCATGTGACATAGATCGACATTCTTGCAAAAAAAATATTTTTCTTCCCATACCAATGATGATGCTTCCTCTTCCAAAAGAATTCATACTCCTCATCTAATCTAAGTTAATAATAATATTCCATCTTTAAATCCTTCTATTTTGGAGACATAGTATAGCCATGGTTTCCAAATTATTTCCAAACAAGGCTTCAACAAAAATAATTTAGAACATAATGAGAAAGGAGTTAAAGTTCTCATACATCTCACACTACAATTTTCCACTAAGGACTAGGTTACCAACATTTCTTCCTTCGAACTTGTATGAAACATTCATTCCATCATTTACCCCACCATCAAACTTTCATTTTTGTGAAGTAGGATTACTTCTTGTTCCACACCCTTTTATCTAAGATAGATCAAATTTTATGGCCATTCCTTGAAGCAAGCCTAATCACCCTTCCACCACCATGTGAAAGAAAATATATAAAAGAAAAACAGAACGTAATTCATTTGTTTGTGCATATCATCAAGTGTTTGCACATTCTATTGATGATTGTCATGTTTTAAGAACAAAAATAAAATCAATGACATACCATCATTAAGGTACCTATTGAAATATAACTAGACATAGATCTTTACCATTATATTGAACATTATAATATAATAAATTAGTTACTATTGTGTTGCTCCACACTATGTCACATTTTTAGCTTTGTGTGTTTGCTCATTATCATTTGTGGTGGTACAATCTTGTGTGAAACCATACTTCATCAATGGGAGGCAACACAATAGTCTCTACCATGGTTGTCCTTGCCTTTACACTTGGGGGGTAAGAATAACTAGTCTTGGGAGGTGAGTATTCTTCTTGAGCATCCTCTCTTTCCCCTTTATTTTACTTAAAATATTAGCATAGCAAGTATGCTAACATTTGAAGGGGGAATTTATCACTCTATCTATTTTTATACATCCACACATTGGCATCTAGTGAGATTTTACTTATTCATATGCCCCCAATGTGTGGTTATCAATTTGTCTCCCATGACATTAAGCATTTATGCACTCCTTAAGGCATGATTATCGATGTGTCCCCTGTGAAGTTAAACATTTATGTGCTCCTTGAGGTGTGATTACCAATTCATCCCTTGTGATGTTAAAAATTTATGTGCATGATTAACAATTTTTCCCCCTGTGATGTTAAACATTTATGCACTCCCTAAGGCGTGACTATCAAACCATGAAAATCCACAAACCTAGTATAACAAATCTTGGTACCCTATGAATTTGAGCATTTCACATGGATGCCTAGCATAAGATAATTTACATGGATGCCTAGCATAGCATACCTAGCATAACACAACTTCCTACAAGTGCTTTCAACAAAAAATAATTAGCAAACTTTCAAGAAGAGTGAGTTGAGCTCTACGTGCACTTCCTTTTTTCAAGTTTCTATGATTCTGCGTTCCTTGATGATCCGGCCTGGTGGGGGCCCCATCAGGGCTCCTTCATGTATGCAATTCACTCCTTCCCAGAAGGATACTTCCTCTCCTTTATCTTCTGGTGGTTTCAATCTTGGGGGAAAGGATGTTTCAAATCATGGGGGAAAGGACACTTTTCTGGCTGGCGAGGACCCTGCATCCTACATGGATAAGCTTTTGGGTGGGAAGGTTTTGACAAAGGCACCTAAGGAATCTTTGTCTTCTTTTTGTACTATTGAAGGGGATGAAGTGGATGTCCCAGATGTAATCCTAAATGATGCAATCGAGGGTCTGAAGTTGTCCCTGGTTGGAAAATTCTTTGCTACCTATCCCACTATTGACCAAGTACGTAAGTGGGCAACTGACACTTAGAATCTCAAGGGTAGCATCTCTATCAGTGTTATTCCTAAAGGTTTATTTTTCTTTACTTTTTTTTATCTCCGAGGATATGATTAAGGTCCTCATGAGAGGAACCTAGGCTTTTGATAAAAGATTTCAGAATATTTTATCCCTGTGTAAGTGGAAACCAGGGTTTGATGCCTCTACTGACCTAGGTAAGGTAGCCCCTACTTGGGTTAGGCTCCCTAGTTTACCTTGGGAATTTTGGAACCAAAATGTTTTTAAGGGTATTATAGATTTGTTTGGCACCCTGGTTACGGTGGATAAAGTAACCCTTCTTAAGTCTCGACTTCTATATTCTATAATGTGTGTGAATGTGGATGTCAATACAATTCTTCCTACCTCTATGACTTTAAAATCAAAATTTGGAAAATGGGTTCAACTGTCGGAATATGAAAAGGTCATGGTTTTTTTTCCAGGTGTGTAATAAGTTTGGTCATTTACAGGATGCTTGTAGAAAGCTCCCTCTTGAACCTAAGAAAATACAGGCTAGATCTCCCTTGAAAATTGTGGATCAAAAGAACTTGCTAAAGGAGTTTGTCACACCAAACCCTAACTCAACCTTGCTGCTTTCTGATAAGGTGTTGGTGCCTTCTCAAAATTTGACTATGATTGAGGGTCAGTCTCTGATCGATTGTGCCCCCACTGACAATTTGGAAATGGTCCTTCCTGAGGAAGGCACTAAAGGATTCACCTCCTCACCCTCTTTGGAAAAGTATCTCGAACCACAAAAATGATAATGAAGTGGAGAATTTGCAAAATCTACTACAAGAAAAGGAGGGAGTTGATGTCAAAATCTAGGAACAACAAAAGGAATCCCTAGAGGAAGGTGAGATAGAAATCCAAGTGGAAAGGTTTTTGACTTCCTCTCTTGAGCTCTCTTGGGCAAGATTAGGATTGACAATGAATCAAAAGCCAGAAAATAAACAAGAGAAGGAAAATAAGGAAGAAGCCAAGAAAAGTATTTTGAATGACAATTCCCCCCAAAAAGAGGGTGTTGTGGATGAGGAATGAATAAATAAAAAATCAAGGAAGAAGAAGAAATTGGATGTGGGAGGAAACAATAAAGTGGGTAGACCTCCCTTGAAAGAATCGAGGAACAAAGATACAACTAAGGATGTGTTTTTTGGAAAGCAGAGAACCCTTGACTCCTTGGCTGGGAGTAAATCTAGAAAGAAGTAGTGGGAGATCCTCTCCCATCCTTTAGTATTATCATGATGATACTAATATTGGCAACACAAGGGAAGACAATTGAGAGGGGGGGTGAATCAATTGTCACATAAATTTAAAACTTATTAACTTTATTAACCTTATTCTCATATTTGATTATTAACCATGAAAGCATAAATCATCACCACATCAGAGTCACACACAACACCAAGATTTTTTACGTGGAAACCCTATTAGGGGAAAAACCATGGTGGAGGTTAGTCCACAAGATTATACCCTGTTAAAAGTATAAAGAATGAAATGGGGAATGCACATGCATTCAGGCACACTACCTAGAGCTCACTGCTCAATTACAACAAGGCTAATTTCCCAAAGGAAGACACACTATCTTACAGAAAGATTTGGATTACATTCGTAGGGATTTGAACTGACAAAATAGCATCTGCTAATGCCTGATCACAGTTCTCGTTAAGCACATGAACTCTTCTTCACTCTTCTTCACTCTTCTTCACACTCTGCTCTACCTTTCAAATGATTAGGAATTTATTTGCACATACACACACATGAGCATTACTTCAAATTGAATAAACAATCACTCTTATATATCCGCAACAAGAAATTTCATCTCTACATGTCGGTTTCAACAAAATAATAAAATGAATATAAACTATCGGCCCAAATCAACAACAATTAACAATGTGAATCAACCAAGGTTGACCACAACTCAGTGAAGACCCAAATCAACATCTCCAACATGAAAACACTTCAATTAATTACTCCTCTAAGATCCACAACATGCTACAAACACCATGTCGGCCAAGAACATGAAAAACATGAACACGCAAGAGAAAATCATCAACCACGAGCACGACAAACAATGTGGATGTGAAACACAGATAGAGTGCAATCTAGAAACATCCACAAACATCATGAATCACCAAAGAAGTATCCACAACAACTGAACTAACTAAAATCACATCATCTTCAATCAAGAACACCAACTGAAGCAACAAAAAATCTATCAGAATATAAATCTTCATAACTCGATCAAAACTTCATGCGGATCTCTAAAACTCGATGTGGATAAACTAGGTACACTTAGCAAAAAACCCTTTAGTCCAAAACCTATGATCATTAACGTACAAAACTCACCAACAGATTTAACTTCACTACACCACTGACAACCTGTAACTTATTCCATTACAATTTTCTCAATATCCTCAACATATACAACTTCTAATGAATCAATGCTAATAGTGTTGATATCAATGACAACCACATATCAGCAACACAACCACAACATCCAAAAATATCCCCCTTTGGCATTGATGGCAACACATGATGTGAAAAACACCATCAATGCAACTATCTCTTAACACTTACTCCCCCTTTGGTTCTGACTCATTTTCTCCTCAACTCTTTCACATGATCTTCTTCCCCACAAGGCTCTTCTTCCCCATAAAGTTTTTCACATTACTCTTCTCCACCTTTGACATTAATAAAAAATATCTCTAAGCTCCACACAAAATTTGAACCACATATCTGAACATCTGAACATTTGACTACTCCCCCTAAGTAGCAGCCACCACAACATCAATCTGGATCAATATATAACTATAAAAAGCACAGACTGATGCAAAGCAATGCATCTTTAGTTATGATTAGGAGGGGTAATCACCCCTAACTTCCTTCTGAGATACTCAAAAGTATCCCTAGTCAATGACTTGGTAAAGATGTCTGCAATCTGCTCCTTAGTAGGCACATACTCTAGTCTAATTTCCTTTTCACTCACCTTCTCTCTCAAAAATTGAAACTTAATAGATATATGCTTTCTCTTCGAATGCAACACCAAATTCTTAGAAATGTTAATAGCACTTGAATTATCACAGAATATAGCTATAGGCTCATCATACAAAAATCTGATATCCTTCAACATTTGCTTCATCCACAAGACTTGAGTACAATTATTAGCAGCAACAATGTATTCTACCTCTGCAGTAGATAAAGAAATGGCATTCTACTTCTTACTTAACCATGAAATCAACTTCTTACCCAAGAAAAATGCACCACCACTAGTACTTTTCCTGTCATTCACATATCCTGCCCAATCAGCATCAGTAAAGGCACTCAGAGTAAGATCATCATCTTTAGGATACCATAGGCCAAAATCAACTATTCCCTTCAAGTATCTGAAAATCCTCTTCACAGTAGTCACAAGAGATTCTTTAGGATCGACTTGAAATATTGCAACTATACATACAACATTCATGATATCAGGCTTAGCTTGAGTTAAATAAAGCAATCCACCAATCATTGATTTGTATCTAGTCTAATTTTCTTTTAGAGAATCATCTTCTATTGTCAACTTGCATCTGGTCACCATGGGTGTACCAACTGGCTTTGAATCTTCCATACCAAATTTCTTCATAAATTCCTTCACATACTTGGACTGAGATATAAAAATCCCTTTGTCTAACTAAGTAATTTGCAATCCCAAAAAGAATTTCATCTCTCCAATCATTGACATCTCAAATTCACTATGCATCTCATTAGCAAACTTCATGCACAATCCATCATCTCCTCCAAAAATGATATCATCAACAAATACTTCAACAATCAAATTTTTATCATCATTCTTGAAATATAGATTACTATCATCAGTACCTTTGTTAAATTCAAGCTTCTACAAATACTTGTCCAATCTGGCATACCATGCTCTAGGGGCTTGCTTGAGTCCATCCAAAGATTTCTTTAACCGACACACCATATCTCCCTTATCGGTATCCATCAGGTTGCTCAACATACACCTCTTCTTCCAATTCGCCATTGAGAAATGCTGACTTGACATCCATCTGATAAACCTTGTAGTTCTTGTAAGCAGTATAAGCAAGAAACAATCTCACAACTTCGATTCTAGCAACAAGGGAAAAATTCTCTTCAAAGTCAATACCTTCCATATGAGAATATCCCTTACACACTAGTCTTGCTTTTTTTCTGGCTACTTTACCTTGCTCATTCAATTTGTTTCTAAAGACCCATTTAGTTCTAATTAAATTTGTATCCTTAGGTCTCGGAACAAGAATCCATGTATCATTTTTCTCAATTTGCTTTAGCTCCTCTTTAATTGCTTCAACCCAATGTTCATCTTTACATGCTTCATTCACACTAGTAGGCTCAGTCTTTAAAATCAAACAATACTCTTCTACAAATTTTCTCCTAGTCTGGACACCTTTGTTCTTATCACCTATGATCTGATCTTCTGAATGATTCAATCTTGCATACCTTGGAGTCTTAGGATGTTCTTGAACTTCAAACTCTTGTGTTCTCTCTTCTGCACTTTCACTATTTTCTCCTTCCTCTTGATCTTCTTGACTCACCGGAATGATTTGAACTTGATTTCCTTTTTTTGTACTATTGTTCTGATCATCAGAATCATATCCACAGGTTCTGGATGGTGTACCTAAGACTTCATCAACCTTGACATTTGCACTTTCAATCATTTTCCTCAATCTCTTATTGTAACACCGATAGGCCTTGCTTTTTGTAGAATAACCTAGAAAGATACCTTCATCACTCCTAGCATCAAAATTTCCTATATCTTCATCTCTTTTGATATAACATTTGCTTCCAAAGATCTTGAAATATCTAACAGTAGGCTTATGACCAGTCCATAGCTCAAAAGGGATCTTATCAGTATCACTTTCATACAAGGTTTCCAACTTTTTCTAGATCTCATAAGCAGTCTTCAGATCCATAACATTTTTCATCTTAGAATCAGTCAAAGCACTCAACAATACTTCTTTAGCCCTGATATTATACTCAGCATCCCTAATCTCAACAGCAATAGTAGGACCATTATAAGGAATAACATACCTATTACATGTAATGTTCCAGAAGGGTTCACCAATGCATCTCAAATGACACTCCATTCAAGTCTTCCACAGAGAATAATTTTTTCCATCAAATCTTGGACTATCCTTGTAAGTCACCATCTCGGATCACCTCAAGATATTAAACTTCTTCCAAGGAACTAGGATCTGATACCAATTGTTGTTAACACAAGGGCAGACAACTGAGAGGGGGGGTGAATCAGTTGTCACATAAATTTAAAACTTATTAACTTTATTAACCTTATTCTCAGATCTAATTATTAACCATGAAAGCATAAATCATCACGTCACATCAGAGTCACACATAACACCAATATTTTTTACATGGAAACCCTGTTAGGGGAAAAACCACGGTGGAGGTTAGTCCACAAGATTATACCCTATTAAAAGTATAAAGAATGAAATGGGGAATGCACATGCATGCAAGCACACTGCCTAGAGCTCACTGCTCAATTACAACAAGGCTAACTGCCCTTGAAGGAAGACACACTATCTTACAGAAAGATTTAGATTACATGCGTAGGGATTTGAACTGACAAAATAGCATCTACTAATGCCTGATCATAGTTTCGGTTAAGCACATGAACACTTCTTCACTCTTCTTCACTCTTCTTCACTCTTCTTCACTCTTCTTCACACTCTGCTCTACCTTCGAATGATTAGGAATTTATTTGCACATACACACATGAGCATTACTTCAAATCGAATAAAAAATTGCTCTTAAATATCCGCAACAAGAAATTTCATTGCTACATGTCGGCTTCAACAAAATAATAAAATAAATATAAACTGTCAGCCCAAATTAACAACAATTAACAATGTGAATCAACCAAGGTTGGCCACAACTCAGTGAAGACCCAAATCAACATCTCCAACATGAAAAAACTTCAATTAATTACTCCTCGAAGATCCACAACACGCTACAAACACCATGTCAACCAAGAACATGAAAAACATGAACACGTAAGAGAAAATCGCCAACCACGAGTACGACGAACAATGCAAACGTGCAACACAGATAGAGCATGATCTAGAAACATCCACAAACTTCATGAATCACCAAAGAAGCATCTGTAGCAACTGAACTAACTGAAATCGCATCACCTTCAATCAGGAACACCAACTGAAGCAACAGAAAAACTATCAGAATATAAATCTTCATAACTCAATCAAAACTTCATGCGGATCTCTGAAACTCGACGTGGATAAACTAGATACACTCAGCAATAAACCCTTTAGTCCAAAACCTCTGATCATCAACATACAAAACTCACCAACAAATTGAACTTCACTACACCATTGACAACCTACAACTTATTCCATTACAATTTTCTCAATATCCTCAACATATACAATTTCTAATGAATCAATGCTAATAGTTTCGACATCAATGACAACCACATATCAACAACACAACCACAACATCCAACAACTAATCCTTTTTGAGCTGATGTGTTTGTTGTCTTGGAATGTGAGGGGACTTAGTGGCCCCTACAAACAACATTTGTTGAAGGCCTATTTGGAAAAGGTGAAACCAGATGTTCTCTTAATCCAGGAGACAAAAATGAAAAGAGAAAATTTTGAAAAAGTGATTAAATGGCTCTAGCCTAGTGCCAATTTTGAAGTAAGTGATGTTGATGGTGCCTTCAGAGGGATTGTGAATTGTTGGAACCTTGTTAGGCTTGTTGAAGAGCTAAATTTTTGCAATAAGAATTATCTTATAGTTTCCATGAAATATATGATTATTTCAGTCAAGTGGAATATGGTCAATATCTATGGTCCTAACTCAAGATTGGACAAAATTGATCTCTGGAATTTGTTGGAAGGTAGTATTATCAATAGAAAGGAGGAGTTTTGGATGTCTGGGGGGATTTTAATTCCCCATTGTGTCCTTCAAAAAAGTGTGGTGGTCTTAATGAATTCTCTGATAGCATGATGGACTTATTAGGTTTCTTAAACTCTATGGGGCTTATAGATATTCCATTGAGGGGATCTCTCTTTTTACATGGACTAATAGAAGACAGGGTAGCAATTTAATTCAAGTTAATTTTCTTGTCTCCTCCAATTGGAACATTTTGCAGAATCTCACCCTTACGGCTCTCCCTAGAATCGTCTCATATCATAGTGCTCTCCTTTTGGAGTGGGAGGATAACATTAAAAAGGGACCATTTCCATTCAGATATGAAATAATGTGGTACCTTCATTCGAACTTCAAATCATTGGTTGAAGAATGGTGGAAGGCTCCTTGTGATGGTACTCCCATGTACCATTTAGCTCAGAAGCTGAAAATGATCAAAGAGAAAGTTAAAGGTTGGAATAAGTATTCATTTGGGAATATTTTTACCACAAAAAATCTTTAAGCCTAAAACTTAAAGAGATTCAGGATCTGATGGAATTGGGGATGATGGATGATGAAATCTATAATCAAGAAAGGGACTTTAGAGCTCAATGGTACAAAATAAACAAAAAGGAAGAAATTTTCTGGAAACAAAAATCAAGAATTCAATGGTTGAGGGAAGGAGACAGAAATACAAAGTTCTTTCATTAGTCCACCCTAAAACATAGATGTAGAAACAAGATCAGATTTTTAGATTCCCCTAATGGGACAAGACTAGAGAGGGAGGAGGATATTGTAAAGGAAGTTGTTTCCTTCTTCTCAAATTTCCCTAAAATGCCTATGGTGGATAATTCTGAACTAGAGGACTTTCTACAAGTGATTCCAAATGTCATCTCAGAACAGGATTTGAAAGAAATGTCTAAATTTGTTTCTTTGGAAGAAGTTAAGGAGGTGGTATTCTCCTTTGGTTCTTTTAAAGTGTTGGGCCCAGATGGATTTCCTCCAAGTTTCTTTTAGGTTTATTGGGATATTGTTTCCTCTGACCTATTCAATGTTGTAAGGGATTTTTCAGATTGGGAAGACTTTTAAATTAGATGAACACCACCTTCATTGTGTCGATCCCTAAGAAAAATGAAGCTACTTCTATGAATGACTATAGACCTATCAGTTTATGTAACACCACTTATAAGATCTATTCTAAGATAATGGTTAATAGACTGAAATTAGTTTTGAATAAGTTGATTGTTGTTAACCAGAAGGGATTTGTTCAAGGAAGACAAATTTTGGATGCATCCATTTACACTCATGAGGTGTTACATTCTATGGACCTTAGCAAAAAACAAGGTATGGATTTGAAACTCAATATTTCTAAAGCCTATGATCGGGTTTCTTGGAAATTATTGTGTGTTGTTTTTGAAAAAATTGATTTCAAAGAAAAATTTCTCAACCTAATCAAATCTTGTGTCACTACCCCTAAGTATCCATTCTTGGTTAATGGGGTGCCGCAAGGATTCTTCTCTTGTGGTTGTGATTTAATACAAGGTGATCCGTTATCTCCTTACCTGTTTGTTATAGTTGCTAAAGCTTTGGGCAGAAATATTCAGAGACATCTTGTTAGTAAAAATTTGAAAGGTTTTTGTGTTGCTTCATCCCTCCCCCCAACCTCTCACCAACAATTTTTCGATGACACTATACTTCTTGGCGAGGCTTCTATTTTGGAAGAAAGACAATGGAAATAAGTTCTTGATAGATATGCTTGACTCTCAGTCCAACATATCAATTACTAGAAAAGCAAGATCTATTTATTTAATACCAACCAAATTATAAAAGAGAAAGTTATAAATATTCTAGGTTACTAGGAGGTTGAATTTCCAGCTACCTACCTTGGCTTACCTTTAATCTCAAGAAAATCTCATAGTAATTATTAGAATTAAATTATGGAAAAAATTCAAAAGAAGTTGGCTGGATGGAAGGGTAAATTGCTAAGTTTTGTTGGGAAAGTTCAACTTTTAAAAGCTTCCTTAAAAAATATTTTGGTTTATTATCTCTCTTTCTTTAACATTCCAGCCTACATTGCTGAGAAAATTGAAATGATACAAAGGAGATTTCTATGGTTGGGGATGGAAGAGAGAAGAAAAATGGTGCTTATCAGATGAGACTGTTTGCACTTTGAAGAGGGATGGTGGATTGGGTATAAGAAGAATAAAAGTGTTCAATAAAGCTCTTATGGAAAAATGGGATGGTTTCTTTTTGAAGGAGAAAAGGATTGGGTATAGATTTTATAGGCTAAGTATTTGGGAAATAAGGATGCAATCTGTTTCCTTAGAAAAAAGGATCTTCCTTATGGTTCAGTTTTTTGGAATAACTTGCTAAAGATTAGAGGCACTCTAACAAAAGGAGTGAAATTGAGAATTGGAAATGGTCATAAAATAGACTTTTGGGAGAATGCTTGGACTTCCTGTGCTCCTTTGTCTGCCTACAACAACCTCCAACAAATCAAAATTAGGTTGAAAAGAAATATTGGAAAAATGGTTTCCAATTATATAAAATGGGAAGGGCAGAGACCAAAGTGGATGGACTTTAAAAAATATTTGAATAATGTTGTTCTTAGGGTGGTAGACATCTGAATTGGGATGCTACTTTGGATTCCCTCCTGAGGCAGATTGGTATCCTGATCTTTTCTCAGTATACAGGGATGATGAGTGTATTTGGACAAAAAGTACTTCGAGGATACTTTTGGTTAAATCTATTCTCACAATATGCACTTCAGTATATGTCCCTATTCTCACAATATTATTATCAACCTTTGGAGACAAGTTCCCCCATTCCTCACCTAGATTTTGTGGAAAGAGAGGAACAACATAGTCTTTAGAGATGTAGCTAAGAATAGTAAAGAGTTATGTATGTCTATCAAGAGACATATTCAAGAAAATCTTGAGAGTTGTAAGTATGCTCCATCAAAGGAAAGGCCATCATATCAAAAGATGCAAATCAAGCAACTATGGGGAATATCTCATGACCTTAACAATGTCAACTAGAATAAATAACTAATAAGAAAAAGCACTATTTGGATTCCCCCAGATCCAGGGTGGATTAAATGTAACTTTGATGGATGTTCTAAAGGGAACCCTGGTTTGGCGGCAGCAGGTGGAATTGTAAGGAACCATCAAGGCATTTATGTGGCTGGGTACAACAAGGGTCTGGGAACAACAACAAATAACTTGGCCAAGGCTTATACTGTATGGGATGGAATATGCTACCTTGAAGATAAGGGCTATACTAAAGTGATGGTGGAAGGCGGTTCTAAGTTAGTAATTGACTACTTAAATAATAAGGTTGATGCTCCTTGGGAGATAAAAGATATCTTGGATGATTGTAAACATATGTTACAATCCTTTCAAAATTGTAAGATAAGTCATATTTATAGGGAAGGCAATAGGGCTACCGATGCTATGGAAAATTTTGGCTTACAACATTTGGCTTAGAAATATTGGGACTTCACCCATTTATCAAATAAAATTAAGGAAATAATTTCTAAGGATAGATTGGGAGATCAAATTAATTCTTCATGGGTAGAATGATTTTATTTGACACGAGGAGGTGGCAATGTTGTCCAACTATCATAACTATCATTGTCTTTCTCTTATGGATGTTAGGCAAGTTGAAACGATGAGAGGGGAGGTACTTTATTAAAAGCAGGTGTACACAAGATCTCAAGGAATTAAAAAGAAATAAAATGAAAAGACAGACTCATTTGGAAACCTCGTGCAATATTGAGAAAGATGTAATGGTGATTATGGTGATTATTTCTCATATCTCTTAAAATCTAGCGATAGATGTGAGAAAAGACATTTTGACATGTGTTATCGCTAACGCGAAGGTGGGCATTAAAAAAAGAGTAATCATGTTTCATAAAGGTGGCAAAGCTGTCATTTATTTTAATGGTAGGATTCAAAAATATGAGACAAAGATTTGTATGTAGATTTATTATTTTAAACACATTGCTAGAAGGTTCAAGTCGTTGGTCTCACAAATGAAAAGCCACCAAGTCTCTATCAAAACCAAAAAAATTGAATTTCTAGTAGCGTCTGTGGTGAACGAGGGAGGCCGAAGATCCGAGTATTTTCTCCTTCCTAAGGATATTCAAACTAAATATAATACCGTGGGAGGCCCTAGGAAGAAGACGGAACAGAGTCAATACGACTCTCTGAAAAGGAATGCAGAGTTTTGGGGATCGTTTGAATGGGTAGGGTTGACTCTGTACTTTGTGTCCATGGAAGGTTACAACAAAAAATTTAGTTATAAGTTTGTGAATGCTTGGAAAGATGATGAAGTTGAGTTGGGTGGTCTTTGTTTTACAGTTGATGCAAAGCTTATAGCCAAAGCGACAGGTCTTGTGTATGAAGGGAAGAAGATTGCAAAGGTAAGTACTAGAAATTACCAAACTTATATTGATAAGTTTTTTGAAGTTGAAGAAAAATCCCAATAGTTCCAGAATGGTTACTCTAAGGTTTTGATCTTGCCCCCTTACCACAATTTCTACTTTTTTTTCATGAAGTACTTTACTTTATAAGGTCATTTTCAGTCCGTCCATGGTTATCATTTTTGAATATTGAATCATATCAAGCACCAGGAAAAATAAAATTATCCTTTTTCCTCCTCTCATCCCTGAAACAAAGCCTTACCAATGGAGCTAACCCTCCTTTGCACCAGGGTTTGATTTGTGCCATATGCAAATACATCCTTTCTACCACCCCGCAAAGAAATTTTTTCCATAATTTGATTAAGAATCCCACTCCTAAGAGCTCTATGAAAATTGAACTAATTGAGAGCCGACCCCACTTCTTGGCCAAAGAACCTGCTAAATCCTCACCTAATGTTGTGGATCCTACTTGGTTGGATCTCCTTAAGATAACCCCTAAAAAATGAAAGGCTACCCCCTAGCTTCTATTGCAAATAAGAAAAGGAAATTGTTGATTCGTGAGCTGGGTGCTGACCCTAACACTATAACTATTCCAAACGATGATGAAAATAGCCCAGAATGTGGGTCCACTACCCTGATGGGTTGAATATCTACCCACCTTGCTTTAGTTGTGTCCAAGGGGTCAAACAACAGTAAAAAATCTAAAATTTTGGAGTAAAAGAATCCAGAATCTTGAACATCTATACAAAAAGGGGAAGACGGCTGCTAGGGAGGAAAATGATTATTCCTTTGAAGAATGTGTGCCAGATAGCTTGGGTGATGCTAGATCTCCTGAGGAAGTAGAGTCGGGGTTAGAGGAGGTGGATGACTTGAGTCAGGAGGAGGAGGAGGATATCAATCAACAAGAGGATGTGCAGGATGTTGAGGAGGATATTGATATGACTGAGGATAAAGGAACAACTACTATGGAACTAGAGTGTTCGAAGGATTATTAGATGGGTTTGGAATTAACTAGAGTGCAAAGGTTGGAGGAAAGGTTGGTAATCCTTGAGAAGCAAAATGATGATAAGGCTAATAGGTTGTAGGATCTTGAGTTTGCTGTGCGGAACATATGTAGGGTTGTGGATGCGGTTATGAAAAAAGTTGTAATGTTGACCATCTTGGGATAGGGAAAAATCAAGAAACAGTAAAGGAAAATGGAGAATAAGGAAGATGCAAATTTTTCAGGGAAGATGGAGGTCAAAGATAGCTTTGAAGATTTGGTTGAGGACCTGATGAAGGTGTGGAGCCTTATTGAGGATGCTTAATCCTTAGTTCTTGTTTTCCCTACTTTTTGTTGCTAGTTGTCATGCGATTTTATCATTCTTTTTTGTGGATTTCTAGTGGTATTGGCTTTAGATGCCTAGATTGTATTAAGTTAACTTTTATTTCTATTTTGAACTTTGGTAACTTGCTAGGTACTCATTATAGGTTATGCTTATATAACCTTTTTTTGTGGATGGTTGATAATATGGACTAATTATTTTAGTACTAGATACTTGATAGATATATATGGTTTGATGCAGTTGGTATAGGTTTAATGTTGTTTTTGGTTAGTTTTACTTGGGGAAGTGGTTCTCCTCTTGTTCTGCTTCCTCGGTTTTGTTGTTTTTTCCAGTTTTTATTCACTGGACTGTTGTGCTACTTTTGTTAGGGATCAAGGCCCTTTCCCTACTTAATTAATCAAAAACACAACTTCCTACCTAGTAGATATATGTAGCTCATAAGTAATCTAACATAACACAACTTTCTAGTCTTATGAGAGCTTCATCATTTTAGCATTTTAGAAGTGTACATTGTGTATTCAATGGATGATGTTTGGTATTGAGACAAACTTTCATATTGAGGTATATGTACCTTACTGAATCAAAACTTCTAGTGCACTAACCTTGTTTTTATGTGTTATTTTATGCATATCATTTTTTAATTCATGTATGCTTCATATGTGGTTCATGTTTATTGTGTGTTTGCTTCATTTGTTCCTTGTATGCTTCGTGTATTCCTTGTATGCCTTGTGTATTCCATGTATGCTTTATGTATTCCTTTGTTTGCATCATGTTTGCATTTTTTTTGTGTTTGCTTTGTGTCTTCATTATGCATCATGTTTCTTTTCATGTATTGTGTCTTACATGTATGTGTGTTCTTTTATCTTGGCATTTTTGTTTACTTGGATCCCGAGTTTGGGAGCTAGTGCATCCCCTAGTTTAGTGTCATCCTACCTCTTCAATGTTTTGATGAAATGACCCTTTATTTTCTTCTCCATACTTTAGTGTGAGTATGAGCATAAGTTCGTACCCTCACTAAAGTGGGGGCTAAATGTAGCATCGTAAGTTGTCACCCTTGATAATTTCAAACTATGTTTGGCTCCACCCTAAGTGCTTGAGCCTAATAATGCTTATTAATCATCTGTTTTATTGTCGTCTTCAAGAATTAAATTAATTTTGGGAAATTAAATTAATTTTGGGAAATTAAATTAAATATTTATTTGAAAAGCACCTAAAATTAAAAATAGTGTTAGACTAGGGCACCCTAGTCCTTGTATCCCCTATTTTGGACCAAAATTTAATATTTTATTAGTGGTCCTAATATGTTTGCAAATTCAAAATCATTTGTTGGCTTATCAAAACTATTAACGTGAAAAATGTTGAAACTCATATAAATATGTATTTCCCTCCATTTGAACATCTAAGCAATTTTGAATGTCTTTTGAGCATCCTAAAAAGCAATCAAGGCAATTTCAAGAGAAAAATAAGCAACATTTTGTACAACACTTTATCAATCAAGATCATATTTACGACACATAATCAAATCCATGTTTATGCATAGTAAGATACTTCATGTTTTATGTTTGTCACTGTTATGATCACTAATATTTTGCAGGAACTCCAAGAAACTATCAATTTCTCCTTGTGTGAGATCAACTAATTGACCTTAGTCCAACAAGGAATACAAATCTAAGTGGTAATTTATAACATAGTGATTTATCATTCATTTTTATCCATTTCCCTCTACTCAGACTAGGGTAACCACTCTTTATCAACATCACCATAGCCATTTTATGGAGGTAGAAACACCAAAATAAGGTTCGATTAAGGCAAGCCCCTATACAACACGACCCTTTTTCTCTTGTATTTCTTGCAGGTTGTTGGTTTTGAAGTAGACTAAAGAAGATTGGAAACCTTAAGACATTAAACCCTAGATCAATCATTCAAACACCTTTCATCAAATTAGGGTAAGATTAATTGTTTGTAGAATGATGGAATTTGGAATTTGATTTCGACAAGGAAAAACCTACACACTATGATGCTCTTGTGCAGACTTTAAAACTATGAAAATCACCATTTCTAGATAGGGTCACCCTCACCCTTGTTCAATTAGTTATGCCTAATTTTTTTATGCTAGGTTCCATCTTTCTTGCACTCTGCTTCCCTACTTTTTGTTTCTGCACTTTTGTTATGTGTTTCTCAAATTTTGTGACAATTTTCACTCTTTTGTAATACTCCACCTAGTTGGCATCATCAATCACACACATTAGATAATTTAATCCATCCATTCCATAGAAAAGGGACCAAAACCTTGACCAATTGTTCAGGCTCTTGCTTGAGGATAGTAGCCTAATAGTTTATCTTGGTAATTTTTGTGTCCCTTGAATGTTAATGGTGGAATGTGTGATTTAGGTTAGCCATTAGCCTTAGATCTTGTTTCCTAACTTATAGCGTGAACAATTTGTGAGTCATAAACATCACGTGTTGGTCATATTTGGGTTATATAGTTTCATGATACATTGAACATTTCTATGTTTTATTCATCTATATACTTATATTATATTTTACTTTTTCTTTTTGTTTACACTTTGGAATTTTTGTTTATGCCACAACTTTTGTGTTTTTACTATTTTCATTTCACTTTGTATATTATTATGCCATGATTTTTCTATGTTTCTTATCCTCATTTCACCTTCTATATTACTTATGTCATTATATGTTTTTGCTATTCTCATTTCACCTTCTATATATTTATGTCATGATTGTTATGTTTTTCTTATTCTCATTTCACCTTTTGTATTATTTATGTCATGATTTATTTTTCAATTATTGTGTTACCCTCTATATGATTTATGTTGTGATTTTTGTTTTTTCCAATTATTGTGTTACCTTCTATATTACTTATGCCGAGTTTTTTCTATTCTCATTTTATCCTTTTTATTATGCTTTATGATTTGTTTCCCCACTTAAGGGGATTATTTTTTAGACTACTTGTGTGAATTATTAATTGTCATGATGAGCTCCTATTCATTTTTATGCTTCTTTGTTTAATAGTCCATGCTTTCCCACATGTCTATGTCCTCCTATGCTCCATGTTTGTCATCTATATTTTCACATGTTTCCTTAACATGTTCATTATGTTCCATGATTATGATATTACTGCCATACGATGACTATGATGATATTACCTTTATCATGTTTTGATTTCTATGATCCTTATCAATGTCTACATCTTATGACTATATTTTATGATCCTTGAGAATCTTGTTTATGATTAAAACTATTTTCTCATCCTATGGATTAAATTCCATTATCCTTGTCATGTCCACAACTTTGAAACCTTATTAATGTTTTTGTGCTCGTTAGTTTTCTTTTTTAACCATCATTATCTAATTTTCTGTCTATGATGGGGGTAATTTTTTACATTTTTTGATGATTATCTCCAAATTTTATGGTTGCATGATAATATATTTTATAATATTACATGTTTTTTCATGTTCATGTATTTTTCTCCTTTCCTCTAAATATGCAACAAATTTGATGGGCATATAATATAACTAATAATTTTCATGATTGATGTTTTGGATGACATCTTGTTCCAAAAAGAGACCCACCACCATATTCAAATAGATTTATATTAATTTACAAAGACATGTCTACATTATGTAGTATTCTCACATCACATGAAGCTTTATCATGTTTCCACATCACATGGACCACTATTGTGTTCCTACATCACTCAAATTTTAAATCATACTGACTTTTAAATAGGTAGAATTTCCTATCCCTTTTCATCTCTTCTCGTTTTTAGTAGATAGTTAAAGCAACTTGTACTTTATGCTTATTTTACTTGTGCGACATACACTACTCATTGAATACTTATTGTTATTTTGCAAGTTTGGATAGAACAATATACTAAGGAGAACACAAGAATAATAAATGTATCCTTTTCTAAGGACTTGTCTACTTTTTTGAGTGGTTGAATATTTAATTTTTCATGTTGGCTAGGAATGTCCATTTACCTTGAAATGCATGATCATGTTAGATTTGCATCCACATCATAATGGGGGAAAAATGTAAAATTGAAATTGGAATACCCATGCTATTTCTCATTTACCATTACACTCGTCTTGATGTGGTAACGCATTTACAAGTCACAAACTATTGTGTTAAACTTGACTCACAAACACATACCTATTGCCTTCCATTTCACCATCGTTTACACGTATTCCCTTATTTATTTGCACATCCCAAATCAATTCCATAATAGTTGGGAATAATATACTAAGGAGAGCACACAAATAATAAATGTATTCTTTTCAAAGGACTTTTCTACTTTTTTGAGTGGTTGAATATTTAATTTTTCATGTTGACTAGGAATGTCCATGTACCTTGAAATTAGTGATCATGTTAGATTTGCATCCACATCAAAGTGGGGCAAAATGTAAACATGAAATTGGAATACCCATGTTATTTCCCATTTAGCATTATGCTCGTCTCGATGGGAGTGTCTTAATGTTGGTAACAAATTTGCAAGTCGCAAACTATTGTATTAAACTTGACTCACAATCACATTCTTGTTTCCTTCCATTTCACCCTCGTTTACACTTATTCCCTTATTCATTTGCACATCCCAAATCAATTTCATGATAGTTGGAATAAATCTTATCCTTAGACATGTCAATTTCCATAATTTTCCATATAGCTTTAGAATCTAAAGCATTTATCATACCAAAACGGTTACTTTCAATAATAACAAATCATTCCAAAACAATATCAACATTCTTTAGATATTATTGACTCTCAAACTAAATACACCTATCCTCCTATTTAATTATAAAGACAACACAATCTTCTTCAAATCCAAAGACAATAATAACACTTGTATGTCTGGAGGCCACAACTTTCCAATAGTAATTTACTCCCTCAAAATTGACTTTGGAAATAAAAATCCACACTTTCAAACAATATAGCCCTCAATTTTTCCTTGATTTGACAACTATATAGAAAAAATCAAATTCAAACAGGATGTTTATGGGTACAAGTTGTAAAAAAAAGCTTGCCCACTACATTTATAAGTGTGTTTTGTCTGGCTAGATATGAACACATGTGGATGACCATTCTTGGAGGCACTCATAATCAACATCTTTAGAAGGAAAATCAAATACCCTAATCACCCACTCCATAAAAAGCAAACAGAGGTCAACAAAATTTTAAAGCAAACCCAAACATAATTAACCCTCCATAAAAAGGAAACCGAGGTCAAAAGGGCGAATTAAATAATATGGGCATTGAATTGAGAGGTGTCTATTTGTTATAAAGCTGCCATTTATAAATAAGCGTGAGAAGAGAAGGTCAATGTGAAAATCAAATGTTTGGGGTGACAGAATGTGTGTACGTCAGCATGTCATGCCTGCCACTCTTTAGGAAATGCCCTTTACACGCTCATACGTATTGATTGACCGCCGACCACCCCATTCCACTTACTAACAAAATTCTTTTTATATTAACGTTATCTGGGAAGGGGACATGAATTGACATCTTGTCCCACCTGATATGACTAACAAAATAGACCCTCATGTCGGCACTAATTACCCTAATTTCTAACCACACCCCCCCACGACCACCCATTACCAGCTATTTCTCTATCAGATGTCCATGCAAGGCCAATTGGCACCCATTTTGTTGGTAAGATAGTGGTATATTTTGGTCCAAGTTCGGTTAGCTTTTCGATATTTATTTTGTTCATTTATATGTATTTTTATATATTTGATTTTTATGTTGATCTTATATAGAATTATTTTTACACGTTTGCATTATCATTAGTCCACATCTTCATGTCGGCACTGATTATCTTAAGCATAGCCTCGTGCCCACCCATTTCATATCATTGCTTGTTATTTCTCTGCAATTTCTCAATCATATGTTTATGCAATGCCAATTCTCATCCATTTTGATAGGATATTTAATATCATGAATAGTAATATGTGGTATATTTGGAGGGAGTATCTTAATGCCATAAATAGTACTATGTGGTATATTTGAAAGGAATATCTTAATTACTATATTTTGGTTCAAGTTTGGTTAGTTTTTCAATATTTATTTAGTCTCATTTACACCTATTTTTATATATTTGATTCTTATGTTTATCTTATATTGAATTATTTTTACACGTTTGTATTATTATTAGTCCACATCTTCATGTCGATACTAATTATCCTAAGCATAGCCCCATGCCCACCTATTTCATGTCATTGCTCGTTATTTCTCCACAATTTTTTAATCATATGTTTATGCAATGTCAATTTTCACCCATTTTGAAGGGATATCTTAATGTCATGAATAGTAATATGTGGTATATTTGAAGGAAATATCTTAATGCCATGAATAGTAATATGTGGTATATTCAAAGAGAATATCTTAATTACTATATTTTGGTCAAATTTTGATTAGTTTTTTGATATTTGTTTAGTCTCATTTATATATATGTTTATGTATTTGATTCTTATATAGAATTATTTTTATACATTTGTATTATCACTAATCCACATCTTAATATCGACAGTGATTATCCTAAGCATAGCCCCATAGCCACCCATTTCATGTCATTGTTTGTTATTTCTCCACAATTTCTCAATCATATGTTTATGCAATGTCAATTTTCACCCCTTTTGAGGGAATATCTTAATGTCATGAATAGTAATATGTGGTATATTTGAAGGGAATATCGTAATGCCACGAATAGTAATATGTGGTATATTTGAAGGGAATATCTTAATTATTATATTTTGGTCGAAGTTTAGATAGTTTTTCAATATTTATTTAGTTTCATTTATATGTATGTTTATATATTTGATTCTTACATAGAATTATTTCTACACATTTTTGTTATCATTAGTCCACATCTTATGTTGATACTAATTATGCTAAGCACAACTCCATGCCCACTCATTTCATGTCATTGCTTGCTATTTCTCTACAATTTTCTCAATCATATGTTTATGCAATGCCAATTCTCACCCATTTTGAGGGAATATCTTAATGTCATCTATAGTAACATGTGTTATATTTGGAAGGAATATCTTAATGCCATGAATAACTTAATATGTGGTATATTTGGATTGAATATCTTAATGTCATGAATAGTAATATGTGGTATATTTGGAGGGAATATCTTAATGTCATGAATAATAATATTTGGTATATTTGGAGGGAATATCTTATTGTCATGAATAGTAATATGTGGAATATTTTGGTTGACTTTCTGTTAGTTTTCTGATATTTATTTTGTCTCATTTATATGTACTTTTACATATTTGATTCTTATTTAGATCTTATTGTAGAATTATTTCCACACGTTTGTATTATCATTAGCTCACATCTTTATGTATTTAATTCCTATTTTAAGATTTTTTGTTTTGTGTTTTGGATCAATTCCACAATGAGGAGTGATCTTGAACAATACAAAATTGATATTTCTCTACAATTTCATAATCATATGTTTATGCCATGCCATTTTTCACTCATTTTGAGGGAATATCTTAATGTCATGAATAGTAATATGTTGTATGTTTTGGTCAAAGTTCGATTAGTTTTTTGATATTTATTTAGTCTCATTTATATGTATTTTTATATATTTGATTCTTATATAGAATTATTTCTACATGTTTGTATTATCATTAGTTCACATCTTCATGTAACACTAATTACCTTAAGCATAGCCCCATGCTCACCCATTTCATGCCAGTACTAGCTATTTCTCCACAATTTTGTAATGTTGATTCTCACCCATTTTGAGGCAATATCTTAATGTCATGAATAGTAATATGTGGTATGTTTGGGTCAAAGTTTGGTTAGTTTTTCAATATTTATTTAGTCTCATTTATATGTATTTTTATAGATTTGATTCTTACATAGAATTATTTCTACACGTTTGTATTATCTTTAGTTCACATCTTCATGTTGACACTAATTACCCTAAGCATATCCCCACACTAGCCCATTTCATGTCATTACTAGCTATTTCTCCACAAATTTGCAATGCTAATTCTCACCCACTTTGAGGCAATATCTTAATGTCATGAACAGTAATATGTGGTATATTTTAGTTGAAGTTCAGTTATTTTTTTTCTATTTATTTTGTCTCATTTATATGTATTTTTATGGGTAAAAGTACAAAGTTATGTCACACTTTAATAAAGGAAACAACCAACACTAATCTGACTTTTAAACTTGAATCACTAAAAGTGACATATATGTTTTGAATTTTGAAATGATATAAACTAATAAAATGTGTATTTTTTAGTATATTTTATATTTATATTTTTTTGAAAAAAACAAAAAAACATTTTAAAATAGCTTTTCTTTATAAATTGCTAATTCCATTGCTGATAAAATATTGAAAAATGAAGTTACATGAGACATCAATCTTTATATAGTAATTTTTTTTTTCCTTCAATTTTTTTGTGTTGATTTGTAACTTAAAATTTTAGTGTATGAATATTTTTTCCAATTTTGATATATATGTATATTTTTAAAAATATTAAAATGTGTGTGTATTAAAACATTGTTATTTCCATTTGACGTCAACTTTCATATTAAATATTTATCTAAAATATAGAAAAAAAATGCCATCTTGATATAGATTCTTTTATCTAGTGCATCATATTTTTTCAAATTTTGAATAAGTTTTAGTATTTTTTCTTGACATGGTAATCAACCTAATATTTTATGTTGATAACCTACTTTTTAGTAAAAAGTAAAAAATAAAATATAAATAATATATATATTGGAAAACTACACTTATAGATCTACAAAAGGGTATTTTTATATTTAAAAAATAATGTTTTTGATTATAGGAAAAACAGGTTTTGAAGGGGCCCTGAAACCCTTTACAAGAAAAGCTGCTACTTCATCATATAATAAAAAACAGGACAAGCAACCAAAAAGAAGCCAAAAAAATCAAACAAACAGCCAGAAAAAGGCACAAAAAATATAAGAAAACTAAATATTTTTCAAAATGTGCATAGCTTCACGATCACTATCAATAATTTTTTGATTAGCATTCATAACTTCCACCACTTCATTAGCAAGAACATCGGTCTTTGCATTAAGCTTTGTCTTGTTGCAAGTACGAATAGAAGGACCAATTTCATTAGTGGTTTTATGTTGCACACCACCCTCAACCACCAAGTCTTTAGTTCCAAAACTATCCCCAAGCCGCTTCCTTGCCTTCTTGTTCAAAAGACACAAACCCATAGCCTCATTGCACATGGCATGTTTTCTAATCTCCACAACCTTCTCTAACTTTCCCTCCAAAATAACAAACTTTTGCTCATAAGAATTCTTCATTTTGAGCATTTCATTAGCAACCATCTTGAGAGTATCAAAGAGTTGTTTGACTTTAGCCTATACCTTATCAATTTGAGCCTGCATAATCGGCCCCTTAGAAGAGGAGGCCTCATCAACATTAGTGCAAGTAACTCCGACCCGAACATTAGTAGAATTCATCTCATGAAAAACCCACTTAAAAAGCTTAAATGAAGAAAGGGAGCGTTCCTTTACAAGGCCAAGATAATCAGGCATAATCTCCCTCCTAAAATTAAAACCATCTTTTTCAATAGCATAATTTTCCTCAGAGTCCTCTCTAGATGAAGCATTCTTCAAAATTTATTTCCCTTTCTAAGCAGAAACCACCACTCCTTTATCCACATTCTGATCCAACACCTGGTTCTCCATAACAGGCACGCTTCCAGCTATCCCCTGCTACTCATCCCTCTCTAAATTCCTAGGAGAGCTATTCCTTTGTTGCACCTTTTTGTTCTGCATATTAAGAACAAGGGAGACCCCCTACTGGCCCTTATTGATCGTAACCTCCTTGCTCAAGTTCTCCATCACAGGCCCCTTCATACCACTGAAACCCTTCCCAAGATTAGAATTCAAGCTAGGCTGCTCAACCTCACCCTCATCACCTATTTCATACCCATAAGCCATTGAATAAATTGAGGATTGAGCCTTCTTTATTTTCTTTCCATCAACCTTTCTCTTATTTCCCCTCCCTCCCTTTACAACTTTCGACTTTTGGGAGGACTTCACAATCTCAACCTCATCACCAGAAATATACTCCTCATCTTTGGAGGGAGCTTTGGATTGGGGATTTTTCCTCTTCTTACCCTTAGAACCAGCAAGTGACTCCAACTCACCTTCCAAAGAAGCCCTGAACCAAGGGAGTAGTCCTCATCCTCAGAATCCTCCTCAAACTAGTAACATACTCATGGTTTTTCTTTTTTCTACCAGCATAGGGTTGAGCAGGGAGGATAAACGCCTTAACATAGTCAATTATCAACACAATAAGACCTTCATGGAGGATAGGGTTCTTAGGATTGCATTTGTGATCCATAATGCCAGTTTCTAGAGAAACCAAGAGGTACTATAGAAATGAAACTCTCTTTTTATGCCTAAAATGGTCCAATAAAACAAAATGGTGCCCAGAAACAACATAAAAGCGACCATCCAATGTAAAGTACCTTATTATCTCCTCTGCAACATCTCTCCAAATTTCCTTGAGAGAAGAGCACAAATAGCCTCCACATTTTTCCAGTTCTAAATTCCTTCGCTCATTGTGTTTGAAGAAGGCATCCATAGCCAAACCAGAATCGTTCTTGTCTCTGTAGAATTTCATTCCATCCATCAACATAGTAGTAATTTTTGCAACTAATTCCTTAGTGATTGTAACTTCCTTGCCCCCAAATTCCAACACCCTATTATGCCAACCCTCCAGAAAATCTTGGGATTTCTTCTCATCAAATCCATGCAGCCTCTCCATGTACGAGGTAACTCCACCCACTTCCAAAACTTACCACAACCTCTTGTGAGCTTTGATAGAGTCACAATATTTGGGCTCCAATCAGTTTCGGCTTCCACCCATGGTAGTAGAATGCAAAAATCCCATCAAAAGGAAAAATTTGTAGACAATCCAGATAAACTTAGAAAGCTTGCAATGGAAAATAGGAAACCTTGAGAACACAAAGGCTTCCTAGCTACCAATAATCCATGTGTATTGGACAATGTGGCAGAGAGAGATCATGATAAAAGAGGGCCTAGTCATTCAAGCCAACACACCATACTGCCCGACCTTTCCTCTCATCAAGTTACACCTCAAAATAGGTTGTCACGTAAGGGACAAGTGACAACAAAACATCACTAAAAGAGCACACTCAACACTTTTGAGCATCATGTTGAATAATAGAGAAAGACTCTAGGGGTAGGAGATCATGTTCACCCCACACCATTGAATCATTCACCCCATAATTGGTGAAATAATCATCCAACCTATTGCCTTCTCTATAAACTTGTGAGATATGGCATTGACCAAAGGATTCCACAATATTGATAGCATCATTAACTAGTGCCTCCACCTTCTACGAAGGTTAAGACAACTTTTTAAGATAATTAATGATATTGAGGGAATCACCCTCAAGCCAAACTTTATTAAATTATTTTGATTGTGCAAGTTTCAACCCATGATAGGCTACAGATGGTTTAAAAAATATTGCTATTTACATACATAGGAGTTGTTTTTTATTATGGGAACAACAAGTTTTGATGGGCCCCCGAAACCCAGTACAAATAGGTTTTACAGGGACCTGAAACCTGAATAAAGAGAGAGTTGCCTAAAATACAAGACACAGACCATCAACAACCTAAACAATAGTAGCCATAAAGAGAAAGCCAAGACTAACATAAGTAGGAGTTGTTAAAACATCAAGTTTTTCAAATAATTTCTTTTTTTGGTAAATTGGCCTCAAAGTGATGCTACAAATGTATTTAGCCAACAATTTTAGTTGGAAAAGTTGTGGAAATATCTAACTTAGCTAGAATGAAATTTACTAGATGATATGTTTGACCAAAATTATTTTTTAGTTAGAAATACTTGAATTCACTTGTGTTGATAAGTTGGTCGACAGTGTAACACAACTTTGTACTCTTACCCTTATATATTTGATTTTTAAATAGAATAATTTCTACATGTTTGTATTATCATTAGCCCACATTTTCATGTTAGTAGTAATTACTCTAAGCACAATTATATGCCCACCCATTTCATGCCATTGCTACCTATTTCTCCACAATTTCTCAACCATATGTTTACACAATGCCAATTCTCATCCATTTTGAGTGAATATCTTAACATGTCATGCATAGTAATGTGGTATATTTTGGTCAAAGTTGAGTTAATTTTTTGATATTTATTCAATTTCATTTATATGTTTTTTGTATATTTAATTCTTATGTTGATCTTATGTAGAATTATTTTTACACATTTTTATTATCATTAGTCCACATCTTCATGTATTTAATCCTTATTTTAAGATTGTTTGTATTATCTGTCTCGGATCAATTCCACAATAGACATGAGTAATTTTGTACAATATAAAACTGACCCAATATTCAAAATTTTGAGTTCTTGACTCTTGCCCTTTCCTAATAACCATTGGGATCCAATGATGCAGGTCAACAATTAAGAATCCTATGGGATTGTCAATTGTTGCAGCCCAAAAACCATAACCAAGATAAATTCCTCAAATTTCAGAATGTAAACTTACAACTAGAGATTAAAATTAAAATCATATGCTTCCAACAATTTGAGAAATTTGATTTTTAATTCTAATGTGCAGCTACAATAGCAATAAAAGCTACAAGAAACCCACAAGAAAAATTAAATTCAACCCTACATGCAAGAATTCCTGGCAAGCACCACAAACTTCACACCTACAGGCAAGAATGCCTTCAAGTAAACAAAACAAATTTGAAACACCAAAAATCAGCTATAGGTAACATTAAATCAATAGATCAAAAACTTCCCCACTCCTCCTTAGATGCCATGGATTTATCTTTGTCAATCTTCGCTCAGTTCTTGTTTTTCCTCAATCTTTTTGCTATTCAGCTTCTCCTTTCATAGGCATTGGGATTCTCTTTGATACTATCAATTTCTAAGTAGCCACTCCACTCCAATTTGGGTGTGGTTTTCCTCTGGTGACTCTTGTTGTCACCTAGAAATGCACCCTGAGCAAAGTTTAAAATTGAGCTTTCTAGAGACACAATGGGATCATTTCAAGGCTGTGGGTCACCTATAGTTGATATGAACCTCCGGAGAAGGCCGAATTCCTTTGGGTATCACCTAAACTATTGATTCTATGAGAGGAAAGAGGGAAGAGAATGCATGAAAAAGACTACACTAGGGTGATACACCAAGATGTTTGAGAAATCATGAAATTAACACAGAAAAACATACACTTGAAAGCCTAATTGCTATTCTCAGAACGACATCTTTCAGATTTAATGCTCGTATTTCTAACAGGTTTGGTCTGCATACGCATCTCAGGAAGGAAAGATTGATTTTCACTACTCTAAGATATGAATACAGTATTATGGAAAACACAGTTAGAAACTTGCATGTGCAAAAGAAAGATACAAAAATGAGAATCATACAAACATGAAGACAAACTTCCAAGGTAAACTCTATGTTGCATTCAAGATTCCAGCCGAGTTACAAAAAAACATACATTGACAGAGAAAGGATTGATTAAAAATCACTAACTCTTTAGAGTGTGCAATCAGAACTCTTTACAAAAAAGGAAAAAATGCCTTATATACAAACTGATACGTCGGCCGCTTAGGGCTTTACAAAAAATATCCCGATTCGGGATAGGATTTCCTCTGATATTTTATCGAATTAATGCTGAAGACCTGCGTGTCCCTGTTGTTGGTGTCGGTTTGAAACATCTCGAAGAAGTCCTCTTCAGATATTCTTTCAGCTACCACATTTATTCGATCCATCGTGTCCAGTCGAGCTACTTCGGCTGCACCATGAATGCTCTGATCCTGCAACAGATACACGTCGCCCTTCATCTCGTCGACGCTCTTTGGACTGCCGCAGTCTCCCCTTAGATCTCTCTGATTGGCCGAGTGAAAACCACGCAGCCTTGCAGTTGGTCAAAGGTCCCTTGAATGGAAATGCATCTCAGCAAGACTCACGCCGAGGCATGAACCCTCGGCCGACTTCTTTTCTTTTCGGCCTGACTCATTTCGATTGGAAAGAGGTTACCCCGAGCTCATTATGTTATGCCGAAAACCTCCATGTTCGGTGATATTCCTGGCGGGCACCTTAGTCGGCAGGACCTCCCGCATTCGCCAAGACTCTATGTCGAGCTCCATTTGTTTACCCCAAGTTCATTCCTCTCCACCAGGCTCGAGCTCCCTATGGCCTTCGGCGAGATATTACCAAGTCGGCAAGACCTCCCACCGATGGCTTTATCTTGTGGCGAACTCCCTATCTCCTGGCCAGCTTCTCCTGCTTCGCTGAGACCCTTTGCCGAAGAAGATAACCTCCGCCGAACAGAAAACCTTTAGTCGCCAAGACCCATGCTTTATCCTATTGATGAGCCCATCCGTTTTCCATCGCTGTGACATCCTACTATTGGCAAGACATTATACATAATGCCCCCCATTATTCTGAAAGACCTTGACTGCTCACGGGTCGCTGAGACCTAATGCATCTCCCACCGATGAGTCTATCTGTTACAAGTATGTCGCTGTAGCTTTCGCCCATCGGAGAGACCTCTCATAGACTATATCTGTTATGCCGAAAGGCCTCATACATTGAGAGTCGCCGAGACAAGGAAGTTGTTACACCGACCAGGAGCCTTCATGTCTTCCATCGGCGAGACTGAAGGTCAGTCGCCGAGACCTTACGTCGATCGCCCTGAATTACGCCGATGAGTAAATCCCTCTGCCACTGATCGACGAGAAAAAAATGAACTCATGCTGATATGATATACGACCACTTTGCACACTGTCGGTAAGACAAAGAAAAGTCGCCATGACATCCCCGTGAAAACTTAAATTCCTACCGATATGATATATTTTGCTCCTCCAATCGGCGAAACAAGAAGACTTCATTAAGACCCAATGCTGATAGAATAAGGCTCCACCGATGAATCACCATATACCTAGTTGGGGAGAGATGATAAAATCGGTAAGACACAACCCCGACGGTGAAAACATATGCCGATAGAAACCCCATAGTCGCCAAAACAAACGAAGCGTCCCACCGAATGAAGTATGCAGAAGCCTTTTGATCGCCAAGACATTGGATGAGTCCTGTTGATAGGAAACACAGACTCATCCGATGCAGAAAACATAACCTGAGTCGGGGAAACATTCACAGACCTATGCCGATAGGAACCAGGATATAGAGAATGCAAAAACTAAGGGAACGACCGATGCAACATGGTAAAAATGTGGGCAGAAATTGTTCAAGAGGGAACCTAGCATGAAAAACCTTCGATGAAGAGATCCCATTTGACCCTTATGACACCTGCAATATAGATGCTTGCCTGATTGAGCCTAAGGGTGTAAACCAGGTAACAACTCCTTTCCTGCCAAATATGTAATGTCCTTTCTAAAAATTACCTCTACCACTTTTCATTCCACTACCTCAAGCCTAGACACCCAAAATATTCTAGCACAAAAATGGCCAATAAATTCATTTCTCGGGAGTTACAAAAGAGCCAAATTGGCAAACACAAGCCTAGGCATGGGTTTTTGGTTCCAGACAGAATTTAATATTTGAAAATTACAATTTCAACTACAATGTCCACTTTTCCAAATAACTTAAGTTTTGAATTACCTAAAGAGGTAAAAATGGAGAATTAACCATGCACTTGCAAGAAAATAAAAATGAAATAAAACCAAAATTTAACAATAAAGGCAACTAATATTTTGGGTGTGCAGGATTTCTCTACTACTTGGATGCTCCTACATCAAACAACATGGGTAAGAAATAATGTTCCATGAGAAAGCTCATGAGCATTCATTTGGAAATGGAATCCTAAGTTTATTAAGTTTCAGGGCTGCAACTCATGTTTCCTCCTTGATTTCCTTTCCTTTCTTTTTCTTTGACTTTCTTCTCCTATTTCTTCCTTTCATGAATTTTAGTTTACTACCCACATCCTTCCATTATTTTCTTCATCCTCAACAACTCTGCAGAGCTCAATGTCATAAACATCATAGGAATAAAAAATTATATTTTCATTTTCCTTACCAATTTCCTTTTCACCTTCTTCTTCCTACATATCTACAACATTAATAACACCTCATTCTTCAATTTGTGTCTTCTTATTGCAACTCTTCACTATTTACTTTTCTTTTCTCAACATTTCACCTTTACAAAAATCAACATCAAGAAGTATGTTGACAAAATGTAATACATCAACAAGTAAATTTGAAATCTCCTCGTTTGTTACAACATCATTTTCAGATTTCTAATACCTATTCATGTTATGCAAATTAACTTCATCATGAAAATCACAAAATTCAGACTTTACCTCTTGATTTCCTATTGCAACTTAATGTTTTATTTCCTCTAGGCCTTGAAAAACTCATTTTTCAACTACAACCTTTTTTCTTTTCTTCTTTCCTTTCCCCTTGAATAAGATTACTTTCTTCTTCTTCTTCCATCATTGAAAATCCAATTTTTCCTTCCTTCTTAACTCATTCATCAAGAGAAATGGTTGTCCTAACTCCCTTTTGGTCAAGAGCCAAATCAAAACATGCCTCTTCATTTTGCATCTCTTTCAAAAATTGTTTACTTGAAAACATACATACCTTTGCATTTCTTCCTACCTCTTCTTCCTTACCCTTCAATGGGTTCATGACATACTTCTTATCCTTTGTTATTGTATAAGTTTTTGCTTCACTATCATGCATAGCTTTCTGGGCATGTTACCATGGCATATCTAAAAGGATATGGCATGCATCCATAGACACCACATCACACATAACTTCATCTCTATAATTATCAATTTGAAAACTTACCAAGAATTTATCATTCACCAAAAGATGATGGCCCTTTTGCAACCAAGTAACCTTGTATGGGTTTGGATGCTCTATCTTTTCCACCTTCATCTTCTTGACTATTTCTCATGACACCAATTTATTTGTGCTACCACTGTCTACAATTATTGTGCAACACTTTCCCTTTGATCTGCAAATAGTTTTGAACAAACTCCTTTATACAGGATTTGGTTGCTCCTTTTTTGCTTTTAAAAGCAATCTTTTCAACATAATGACCTCTCCATCTTTCAGATCTACTAGATCTATTTCATTTTCAACATTTGTGGTGTATGTTCTTCCAATTTTTTATTTTTATAATCTCTTGTATTTGTGGACACTCAAAGGCCCTATGACCAACCTCTCCAGAGTTGAAGCATATCCCCCAAAGATCCCCTTCCTCACCCATAATCTCCTCTTCCTCTTCTCCAATCTCCCCTTCCTCTTGAAGTTTCACCTCTTCCCTTTGGAAAATCTCCTTTATCCTTTATATTTGGACTACAATTATCTTGTGACCATCTTATTTATTATTCTCTTTTTGGTTTCTCTCTTCCTCTATTGTTTTTTCCTCTACCTCTGAAGTTGCCTTGTCTTCTTGCTAACTTTTCTTTTGCTCTGAGGGCATATTGGTAAGCTTTTTCTACTTTTTTCATGAGGACTAAGCTAAGTTCATCTTGAATGGAATCTCATAAGCCATTTACATACCTTGCCACCTTTTCCTCATCATCTTCAACATGTCCAACACGTATACCAAGCTTGTAAAACTCTTTATTGTATTTCATGACACTTGACTCCCTTTATTTTAAATTTTGTAGCTTCTTAAACAAACTCATATGATAATCAACTAGCAAATATTCAGATTTCAACTTGATTACTATTTTATCCCATGATTTTATTTTATCCTTACCTTCTCTTTGTCTATCAATTTGCAACTAATCCCACCATAGGGATGCATGTCCTTTCAACCTTCTACAAGCATATTTTACCTTCTTCCCATCTTGTATGGATTCCAAATCAAAATATTTTTCCATCTCTAAGATCCAATTAATGAGTTATTTGAGATTCAAACTCCTATTGTAGCTCATTGGATCAATTATTGGCTTAATACCCAATTTTGATAGTACCCATAGAAATCTATCCTCTTGTTCATCTTCTCCTCCTATTGCAACTTATAGAACCTCTTCTTCCTCATCACTAACATTCTCAATAGGAACTCCTCTCCATTGTAATGTCTCTATGGATTCTAGATGTCCCCTGATCCCTCTTAGCATCTCCATGAGTGCTATATTTTCTTCTCCTCATGGGGCTCTCCCTACCCTATCCTCTATGTGTTGTTTTCTACAAAATTCTTCAAACCCTACACTAAAAATACACTAAAAATGGTTGGAAGACTAATTTTTGAAATTCACTTTGAATTTGCAAGAATCATCCAATTTTTCTAAAAAATTGCATAAGGAAATCTCCCACCTTCATCTATAGGAATACGCATTCATGTTATTTTTTCTAACAACAATGACATACTTTATTCGATGCCAAAATCACCCATTTTTCCTCACTTTTAGCAGCTAGTTTCTGACATTAAAACAACCTGCTCTGATACCATTTGATGCAAGTCAACAATTAAGAATCCTATGGGATTTTCAAATTGTTATAGCCCAAGAACCATAACCAAGATAAATTCCTCAATTTTTTAGAATGTAAACTTGCAACCAAAGGTTAAAATCAAAATCATATGCTTCCAAAAATTTGAGAAATTTGATTTTTAATTCTAATGTGCAACTACAATAGCAATAAAAACTACAAGAAATGTGAGATTTAATCCTACAGAAAAGAATTCTTGGCAAGCACCATAAACTTCACATGTTTGGGCAAGAATGCCTTCAACTAATATAAAATAGATTTGAGAGACAAAAAATCAGCTGCATGCAACATTAAATTAGAATAAAAAACTTCTCCTCTCCTCCTTGGATGCCTTGGATTTTTCTTTTTCAATATTCTCTTAGTTCTTGTTTTTCCTCAATCTTTTTGTTGTTCATCTTCTCCTTTCATAGGTGTTGGGATTCTCTCTGGAACCATCACTTTCTGAGCAACCATTCCACTCCAATCTGGGTGTGGTTTTCCTCTAGTCACTCCTTGCCTACCAAATCTTCAATGTCCTCTCTAAAAATTTCCTCCATCACTTTTCATTCCACTATCTCAAGCCTAGGAACCCAAAAGAGTCCATCACAAAAATGGCCAATAAATTCAATTCTTGGGAGTTGCAAAAGAGCTAAAATTGGAAAACACAAGCATGGATGTGGGTTTTTGGTTGTAGGAAAAATTTAAAATATTAAATATTTTAATATTTGAAAACTTACAACTTCAACTCCAATGTCCATTTTTCCAAATGCCTTAAATTTTGAATTGCTGGAAGATGGGAAATGTAGAATTAACCATACACCTACTAGAAAATAAAAATGAAATAAAATCAAAATTTAACAACAAATGCAACTAATATTTTGGGTGTGTAGGATTTCTCTACTCCACAGATGCTCCTGTATCATCCAACTTTATGCATGTTTGCATACAAGTTTGGTTAGTACTCCAATATTTATTTATTCTCATTTATATGCTTTTTTATATATTTGACTCTTCTATTGATCTTACATAGGGGTAAGTGCAAAAAGATGGGGGGCCAAAAAGGGGGCTTAAGTGGCCACTTTTTTTTGAAATCAGGAAATACTTGTTGGAATATGGATTTTGGTGTTGTCATTGATGGAAACCTAAGTCATTGATCTGGTCCACACTTCAATATTTGTTCATACCAGAAGACAGAGTGAAGAACAGGGTATCTGACTGAAGTTGAGTTTGTTGGTCCATATGCATTACCAGATCATCAGTTTTGGTTGTGGATCTCAGGGAAGGTCATTGAGCATCTGGAATATCTTATTCTTGTGTTTTTTGTTGTCGCATCAATTAGTGTATGAGTTAAGAGATCCGATTAATTGATTTTCTATTTAACAGTGTAAGAAGGTTGACTTGGTGAATGTGGCGTGTTGTGGATGTTCGACGAAAAATTGTTTAAAGTATTTTCAGGTTTGAGGATTTTTTTTTGGGTCCTCACTATGATGTGGCCGACTTTGGTGGGTGTGCATTGAAAATCATTTGTGATTTGAGCCAACAATTTGTAAATACTCTTATGTTTTATTGAAGCCAACTTGTAGCGATTAAATCTTTAGCTGCAGATATATATAAGTAATTGATTATATCATTTTGGTGTGTGCTCGAAGTGTGTTGATGTGTGTTTCAAATATCAGAAGGTTTTTTGAGAGATTATGCATAGTTTCACTTGTGCATAAAAGGATTTTGTGATGCGAGTTGAAGCAGAGTAGAGCAGAAGAGTAGAATAAGACAAAAGGTCCATAATTTGATCTATGAGCCTAACCATAATTGTAATTAGGAATTTGTAGATGCTACTTTCTCAGCTCATATATTTTGGTTGTAATCCAAACCTTTTGTAAGGTAGTGAGCCTTTATGTTCTTGAGCAGTGAGCTCTAGGCAATGCGCCCGAATGCAAGTGCATTCCCATTTTGTAAAACACTTATATTTTGAGTACTCAAATTGTGGATTAACCTCCACCATGGTTTTTTCCATAATAGGGTTTCCACATAGAAATCCTTGTGTTATGGTATTATGGATGATTTCTTTATGTGTTTGCATCTTTCTCTTGGTAGAATATTATAAGTGGTTTAAAGATCAGATTAATAAAGTTAAATTTTGTAGAACACTGATTCACCCCCCCTCTCAGTGTTCCTTGATTCCAACAATTGGTATTAGAGCCTAGTTCCTTGGAAGAAGTTTAACAACTTGAGGTGGATCTTGGAATGCAATGGACTCTGGTAGTCTTCAGCAGTAGCTTTTGGTGGCACTTGATGATCTTGATCAGTCCAAAGCAGAAGTCCATAAATTGAAAGCAAATCTTTAGGATGTTGAGAAATTCATTCAAAAGTTGAAGGATCAGATTATTAAGTCTAGGGAGAAGAGAAAGGATCTATGTGACTAGATTAATCAAAAAGAGAGCAAAATCATCGATGATGCTAACCTAAATCAAACCTTGAAGGAAATAACTAAAGAATGTGAAAAGCTTTCTAGAGACAATTCTAGCCTTGTTGGAAATTGTGCCTCAACTTGTTGGCTTGTATCTCTATTAAAGACTTGGAAAATTTACCCTTTGTTGGTCTTCTTTATCAACCTATCACCCAAATCTTGAACCTTGGAACCTTGTCGCACAATTCAAAAGTTTCTTAACTTCCTGACTGGTTGATCTCCTTCAATGTTGTGGTATTCAAGATTTTCCTAACCTACTGTGGAAGTTGTAAGTTTCTGTTTTCTCTGATTGAGTGACAAGTCAATGGATATGGGGACCACTTGGAATTTTGGGAGACTTGTTGAGAATATTGTAGATTCCCAGCTTGATTCTCTGGAAATGCACAAGCAGTGAACACGTGTCATAGTGAAGACCGCAAGGAATGACCAACAGTTCGGTGCAATGGTCAAATGCAGTGTACGAGTAAGTTGGTAATAAAATGACTAACTCATGGATACCTAAAGTCTTCAGGATTTTATTTATAAACTAATGACTACTAATATTCCGCGTCAATGTGGGATATTGTCGATGGTTGAGCTTCTTGGAAGTCCTAGCGACAATGATGGTCTTGTCGATAGTTCTGCAATGGACATCAGTGAGAAGTCTTGCCGATGGTAGTTGGTTTTCTTGTGATATCAGGGATACTTGTTTTGTTATTGGTCTGACTTCTTAGAGTGTTGCCGATACCTTTGGTCTTTTTGATAGCTATGTGATCGGGCATTTTGGCATCGGGGAGACACGGTCTGGTGTCTCAACGACATGCGATATAGTTGAACTTTTTGACCAAATTCCTGTCCTACGTGGTGTGTTCTGAGCCAATGAGAGAAGTAGAATGTGAACCGTTGGAAGTTGAACAGTTGCGACTATTCTATTATGGAAAATGAATAGGCCATGAGAGAATGGATTACACTCTGAAATGGTTGATGATGAGAGAAGTGTGAGATGACAAAAGGGTTGTTCAATACTGAACACAGATTGATCTGAGTGGATTCATTGAATGCGTCTGAGAGCATTGTGAGATTAATGTTCTATACAAGATTGATCAGTGAATGTTGCTGCCATAAATTGACATCAGAAAGTTAAGTATGATCTCTGTATGTAATTTTATTTACTGTAATACAAAGAGGATTTTCTTGGTGTGGTGGGTTTTTCTCCCGTAAGGGTTTCCCCACATAAATCTGGTGTCCAATTGTGTATGTGTTCATTTCTCTTTTTCTGTTATTCTTTTCATGTGCATTTTATTGAACTGTAATTGCAAAATTTAAAGTCTTATCTTCATTCTTCCCTGAGGTTTTGGCATTAAGAGAGTTTGTTCCGCACCTAAGCTTTCCTTACAAGTGGTATCAGAGCCTAGCCAGTTGTGTTATCCTTGTGGGTACGTTGGATTTTTTGTGTCAATTCTGTTCAGTGGGAGTCTTGTAGAAGTATGGTAATTCGAATTACAGATTAAGATGGAAAGCATGTCTGGAAAGATTGAAATTGAGAAATTCAATGGCAACAATCTTGAATTGTGGAAACTTAAAATGGAAGATCTATTAGTTGACCATGATCTTTGGCTTGCTGTGTCTGGAACAAAACCTACAGGCATGGAGCAAGAGGATTGGGACCTCGTAGATCAAAAATCAAAGAGGTTGATAAGAATCTGTTTAGCAGACTCTGTTCTTCTAAATGTTCATGAAAAAAAGACTGCATCTTCTTTGTGGAAAAGATTGGGAGCTATTTATCAGGGCAAGTCCTTGGTGAATAAGTTGTTCTTGAGAAAGAAGTTGTACTCTTTGAAAATTTAGGAAGGAGCATC
The DNA here is from genome assembly GCA_007258455.2 of Sequoia sempervirens. Classification (NCBI taxonomy): domain Eukaryota; kingdom Viridiplantae; phylum Streptophyta; class Pinopsida; order Cupressales; family Cupressaceae; genus Sequoia; species Sequoia sempervirens. The sequence goes on from VDFB02000007.1 coordinate 231,326,613, forward strand.
TGTTGTTGATCATTTGAATGCTTTCAACATGTTGATTGCTCAGTTAGCATCTGTGGGTGTGAAGATTGATGAAGAAGATCACTGTATGCTATTATTATGTTCTTTTCCAGATTCTTGGGATCACTTGGTGATGGCTATTGGGAGTACGACATCCACTTTTAAGATGGAAGATGTTGTTGCTTCTTTGTTATCAAAAGAGATGAGAAGAAAATATTCTAAGATGGCGAAGGAGGCTCTTGTTGTTAGAGGCAGATCGAAAGAAAAAGACAAGAAGAAGGACAAGAAGTCCAAATCAAAATCAGAAGGGAGATCAAAGTCTCCTGGCAAGAAGTCCAAGGTGAAGTGCTAGAATTGTGGGCAACCTAGTCATGTCTGAAAGGATTGCAAAGAGGAGAAAAAGAAGAAGAAGAAGAAGAAGAAGAAGAATTCTGACAATGATTCTTCTCATAGTGATGCAAACGCTTTCATGCAGCCTTGGCTACACAGGCATCAGATGATGTTTGGCTGCTTGATTCTGGAGCATCTTTCCATATGAAATCTCATAGAGACTGTTTCACTAAGTATGAAAAATATGATGGTGGAAGGGTGTATATGGAAAGTGATTCATCTCTGGAAATAGTTGGTCGTGGAAGAGTTAGAATTCAATTCCTTGATGGAAGAGTGAAGGGAATCAATGAGGTAATGCATATACTAGGTCTGGCTCAAAATTTACCTTTTGTTAGTAAGTTGAACGATGTTGGAGTGCAAGTCATGTTCTTTGGAAATGGCTACAAAATGACTAGAGGCTCAATGGTGCTAGCTAGGGGTGCTTGTATTGGTACCTTGTATAATCTAGATGCATTTGTTGTGCAATGCAATAGTGTCTCTGCAAAGTCATAGAAAGCTACTCATGGAGAAAAGGAGGAAAAAGTTCCTGATAGTGCAAACTCTATGGAAGTTAAACTTCCAGCAGAAAAGACTATGCTCTAGCATCATAGGTTGGGCCACATTGGAGAAAAAGGTTTAAAAACATTGAAAAATAAAAATCTAGTTGAAGGGCTTGATGATTGTAACCTCGAATTCGAGTTTTGTGAACATTGCATATATGGTAAACAACATTGTGTTTCATTTTACTCCAGTCCTCATAAATCTTCTAGTTTACTTGACTATATACATTTTGATGTTTTTGGTCTAGTAAATGCTCCTTCTTTGTCTAAATCAAGATATTATGTATCGTTCATTGATGATTATTCAAGAAGGGCATTTGTTTATTTTTTGAAAAGTAAATCAGAAGTGTTTAGTCATTTTAAGGAATTTAAAAACCTTGTGGAAAATTAGACTAGAAGAAAAACAAAATGTTTAAGGATTGACAATGGTGGTGAGTTTTGTTCTGATGAGTTCAAAAGGTAATGTAAAGATCATGGAATCAAAAGACATAAAACTACACCCTACACTCCGCAATAAAATGGAGTTGCTGAAAGGTTCAACAGGACAGTGATGGAAAGAGCACGAAGTATGCTAAGCAGTGCTGGCTTGGAGGAGAAGTTTTGGGTTGAGGAAATTGCAATAACATGTTACTTAATAAACCGTTCTCCTAATTCCACTCTTGTTGAGAAAACACCTTTGGAAGCATGGTCTGGAAAGAATCCCTCTTTGAGACACATTCGTGTCTTTGGTTGTGAGGCATATGCATATGTGTCGAATGAAAAAAGGTCTAAATTGGAAAACAAGGCTGTTAAATGTATTTTATTGGTTATAGTGCTAGCATAAAAGGATACAAGCTTTGGAATCTTGATACTAAGAAGGTTCTATACAACAAAAGTGTTATTTTTTGTGACCTAAAGCCTTCTACTTTGGATATGCAGTCAAAGACAAAATCAGAAAATAAAAAGGATGTAGTTGAAGTTCCTTCAACACCAGATAAAGAGGAATTGAAAATTCAAAATGTACCTGAAACTGAGGAGAGCTCAAGTAGTTCTGAGAGTTTTGAAGAAGAAGAATAACCTCAGCCTCAGCCTGTGAGGAGGTCAACACGTGAAAGAAAGCAACCTGATAGGTATGGGTTTTCTTTGTTAGATTCTACTTGTGCCTATGCTTTAATTTCTAGCACTAATGAGCCTAGGACTGTGAAAGAGGCATTTAGAATGTCTAATTCAAAATCTTGGTTGGAAGCCATGAATGAAGAATTGGCATCATTAGAAAATAATGATACTTGGAGTTTGGTGCCCTTGCTTGAAGGCAGAAAAGCTGTTGCTGCAAATGGGTATTTAAAAAGAAAATATGTCTGGATAGTAGTGTGGAAAAGTATAAGGTGAGGTTGGTTACGAAGGGGTATTTCCAGGTAGAGGGAATTGATTATGGAGAAATTTTTTCTCCTGTAGCTAAGCTAATGTCTATTATATTTCTTTTGTCACTTGCAGTAGCGTATGACTTAGAGGTTGAATAGATGGATGTGAAGATAGCATTTCTTCATGGTGACCTTGAAGAAGAAATTTATATGTCCCAGCTTGAACACTTTGTGAAAAAAGGTAAAGAAAATATGGTTTGCAAGTTGAAAAAATATTTGTATGGATTAAAACAATCTCTTAGAATGTGGTACCAGAAGTTTGACACTTTTTTTTTGTCTTTGGGATTTGTAAGATCGAAATCTAATCATTGTGTGTACTACAAAGCTGAAAATGATTGCGTTCTTATTATTGCTCTCTATGTTGATGATATGTTGTTTATAGGCAATAGTAAGTTAATGATTTCTAATCTAAAATCTCAGTTGTCTGTAGAGTTCGAAATGAAAGATCTTGGTGCAGCCAGGTATATTATGGGAATGGAAATAACCAGGGACAAGAAGAGTAGAAAACTTTGGCTCAGTCAGAGTAAGTATATTAATACTGTTATGGAGAGATTTTGTATGACTGAGTGCAAGCAACTAGTTGTTCCAGTTTTGTAGGGAACGAAGCTATCTGTTGAAGACTATCCAAAATATCCTACTGAGATGGAGGACATGACCAGAGTGCCTTATGCTAGTGCAGTTGGCAATTTAATGTATGCAATGGTCTGTACAAGGCCAGACATTTCCCAAGCAGTGGGAGTACTTAGTCATTTTATGGAAAATCCTAGAAGGACACATTGGGATGCTATGAAGAGAGTGTTCAGATATCTAAAGGGAACTTCAGAATATGCTTTGTGTTACCATGGAAATTTGGTTGAATCACATAGGAATCTCATCATTCTAGGCTATGTGGATTCTGATTGGGAGGGGACATTAACAACAAAAGATCCACCAGTGGATATATTTTCATGATGAATGGTGGTGCAGTTAGTTGGATGAGTAAGCGGCAGGCTGTAGTCATTTTGTCCACTACAGAGGCAAAATACATGGCAGAAACACATGCCTGTAAAGAAGCAATCTGGTTAAAATGTTTGTGTTCTAAAACTGGGTTTGATGCAGGGAAAATTACAATTTACTGTGATAGTTAGAGTGCTATTTGTTTGGTGAAAAATCCTACTTTCCATGCTAAGATGAAACATATTGATTTGCAGTATCATTTTTTACGAGATATGGTGGAAGATGGAAAGGTCTCTTTAGAAAAAATAGATACGCTGGAAAATGTTGCAGATGCATTAACGAAACCAGTGAGCATAGACTAGTACAGGTGGTGTGCCAGTTCGATCGGCCTTGGAGCCCAAGACCTTCATTAACTTCGAGTTTGAAGGAAGCCAGTAAGTCTTCATCAAGTGGGAGATTGTTGGAAATTGTGCCTCAACTTGCTGGCTTGTATCTCTGTTAAAGACTTGGCAGATTTACCCTTTTTTGGTCTTCTTTATCAGCCTATCGCCCAAATCCTGAACCTTAGAACCTTGTCACACAGTTCAAAAGTTTCTTAACTTCCTGACTGGTCGATCTCCTTCAATGTCGCGATGTTCGGGATTTTCCTAACCTACTGTGGAAGTTGTAAGTTTGTGTTTTCTCTGATTGAGCGACAAGCCAACGGATGTGGGGACCACTTGGAATACTGGGAGACTTGTTGAGAATATTGTAGATTCCCAGCTTGATTCTCCGAAATGCACAAGCAGTGAATGCGTGTCATGGTGAAGACCACAAGGAATGACCAACAATTTGGTGTGATGGTCAAATGCAGTGTACGAGTAAGTTGGTAATAAAAGGACTAACTCGTGGATACCTAAAGTCTTCGGGATTTTATTTATAAACTAATGACTACTAATATTCCACATCAATGTGGGATATTGTCGATAGTTGAGCTTCTTGGAAGTCCTAGTGACAGTGATGGTCTTGCCGATAGTTCTACAATGGACATCAGTGAGAAGTCTTGCTGATGGAAAGTTGGTTTTCTTGTGATATTGGAGAGACTTGTTTTGTTATCATTCTAACTTCTTAGAGTGTTTCCGATACCTTTGATATTGCCGATAGCTATGTGATTGGGCATTTTGGCATCGGGGAGACATGGTTTGGTGTCTCACCAACATGCGATATAGTTGAACTTTTGACCCAACGTCTATCCTACGCGGTGTGTTCTGAGCCAATGAGAGAAGCAGAATGTGAACCATTAGAAGTTGAACAGTTGTGACTATTCTGTTGTGGAAAATGAACAGGCCCTGAGAGAATGGATTACACTCTAAAATGGTTGATGATGAGAGAAGTGTGAGATGACGAAAGGGTTGTTCGATACTGAACACAGATTGATCTGAGTGGGTTCATTGTATGCATCTGAGAGCATTGTGAGATTAATGTTCTGTACAAGATTTATCAGTGAATGTTGCTATTGTAAATTGACATCAGAAAGTTAAGTCTGATCTCTGTATTTAATTTTCTTTATTGTAATACAAAGAGGATTTTCTTGGTGTGGTGGGTTTTTCTCCCATAAGGGTTTTCCCATGTAAATCTGGTGTCCAATTGTGTATGTGTTCATTTCTCTTTTTTGTTATTCTTTTCATGTGCATCTTATTGAACTGTAATTGCAAAATTTAAAGTCATATATGCATTCTTCCCTGAGGTTTTGGCGTTAGGAGAGTTTGTTCCACATCTAAGCTTTCCTTACAACCCTAAAGCATGAGATGGAATCTATGGTGATGAAGCTGACTAAGGAGATTGAAGAGAGAAAGAAAAATGAGGAGAATCTTGCTCAGTCCTTAAAAGAAAGATCTGATGAATGTAGTAGAATTAATGGAGGATTCATTCAGTTGGAGAATGAAATGAAACAATCCATAAACAATGAAGAAGAGTTTGAAAAATAGATTGTTATTCTCAGGGATGAACTTGCTACTGCAAATGAATACAAAGAGAAGTTCAAGATTAGCTCAGTTAAGCTTGATGAGTTGACTCAAGGTCAGAAGAATGCAAATGACAAGCGAGGTCTTGGATATGAAAAAGGAGAAAGTTCTAGATCTGAACAAAGGAATTTCAGGCAAGGAAATTAGATGAACAAAGAAAAAAGGCATCCGATAAGACAACCTAATGCTCAAAATTTTAATGGATATTGTTTTTCTTGCAATAAATTTGGTCATATGGCTGCTCAATGTAGGAGTAAAATGAAATCAAGTGATTCATCATTCTCCAGTCAATGTTTCAATTGTAATAAGTTTGGTCATAAGTCAATTGAATGCAAAAATATGTCAAACAACTTTGTCAATAGAAGAAATGTTAAATGCTATAGCTATGGTAGATTTGGGCATATTGCTAATCAGTGCAGATCAAGAAGAAATCAATGGAATGACTAGTATGGAAAAGGAAATGTTGTCTGTTACAATTGCAACAAATATGGTCACATTGCAATATTCTGTAGAAATAAAAATATGGATAGAACAAGTTTAACATACAAAGGCAGAAACACACAAAAAGATGATAAAGGAAAAGAGAAAGTGACTGTAGAAGAAATAAGAGATCAGATGAAGAAGACATGGGTGAAGAAGAGTCCCTCTATTGCAGGAAATGAGCCAACACTAGAACCAGCTTCTGGTAATTCCTCTGGGAATTGATTTCAGGCCATTGGCCTAGGGGGAGTTTTTCAAGAAAATCCTTTTCCCCCTATCGGTAGTTAGTGTTGGAATGTTGTAGATTGTCAATAGTTGTATTAATGATTTACAAATGCATTGAAAACACTTGTAAAGAAATTGAAGGTCTGCAAAATTTTATTTTGCTAACTGAGAGAACAGGGTATTTGGAACACCTAGGGAAAAAGCATTTAATACAACAAAAGGTTAGGTGTGCGAGTTATAAAAGGCAAGTTGGAACCCTCATTTTCCACTTTATATCAAAGAAAAGAAGGAGAGCACTCTGCATCAAAATTTTGAAAGCGTGAAGATAATTTGACGGTGAAACCCTAATCCATCAGGCACTTCAATTGTATTGAGAAATTTTAGTTTAATCTTGTGTGCGGTTGAAGAAATTATTTGGTAGATACAAGTCATGAGTATGGAAGGTAAAATGGAGAAAATCAAAGGAATGATAAACCTAGATGAGTATAGCAGTGAGAAGATTAGAGTTGTAAGAAACATGTTGTTGCACGATGAATTGAAATGGCTAAAAGAAGCAAAACACAAAATTTTGGATATTTGGAGTGAATTCCCCTATTTCAAGAACATAGAAATCGTTAAGTTTATTCTGGACAGATTGAATGACGATATTCTAACTCTAGATAAACCCTACCATAGATTGAAGGAAGTGATTGGAACTATAACTGGGTTATGCAAAGTTGGGGATGTGCCAAGAAAGAAGTCAATTCAAAATAAAGAAGTTAAAACTCTAACTGGAGTAACTAGAGATCAAAGGGCATTAATAATCTTCACAATCAAAGATTCAATGACAAGGTACATTGTGCATGGATTATCTTACAAAATCTTTTTCAAAAATAGAGAAGGTGCAACTTTAGTAGGTGTTGTTTACATTTCACACAAGGTGATAATGAAAGATGAGGATTTTGACCTTTTGTGGATTACTAAAAGATCAACTAATGGAGAACGTACATTTTACAAAGATGGTAGGTTACCCTTTTAGGTTTGGTACTTTGGTTATATGTCTTGTGATTTATTTTCTGAATTGCTTGCCACTGAACAACAATGTAATATAGGAAGAGAGTGAACTAGTTTGCAAGCAAATTTACATACATTCTAACAATTTGGAAAAATATGATCAAGAATGTGAAATTTTCTTTAAAGGTTTGCTAGGGAAGTTTGGCTCAATTGGTATTCCCCTTCCAGTAAGGGCACTTGAAGTTGGTTCCTCTTTTTGTGATATGGAGAGAAAGAAGAAAAGAGCAAAAAAAATTGTTGTCTATACTCCACCAGCATGTAAGACTCCAAGAATTGAAGGGAAAGGAAAAGAATAGGTGATTGTAGATATACAAGATGAGGAATCTGATAAGGTAAAAAAGGAAACCTAAAGAAAAGAACGGGAAATAGCCAAACCAAAACAAGAAAAGGAAATTGTAGAAGAAAGTGAAGAAAAAGGTGATTTAACCAAAGAAAATATATTGCAGCTTATTCATGAGGAAGATGGAATGCAGAAAATTGAAAACATATGGTCTATCAGACCTTCATATGAGTAGGACATGATTGTAAATTTACTGAGTGCTCATCTTGTGTACAACCATACTAAATTAGAGAGTTTAAAGAATATGTTGCCAGAAGAGATGATTGAATGCATCAAGGAAATCATGGACTCTGAGTCTCATAACAAGGAAGAAGAAGTAATCCTACACCTGAAGAAGCAGTACAAATTATCACTCACCAAGCTAAAAAGGAACATGAATCAGCTAAGGCAATACATAAACACAACAAACAACATCTACAACTATTGTCTTCGATGGCCTCACGCAATCAACAAGTACAAAGAAAAGTTGGAACAAATTGAAACATAGTTGAACAATATTGGACAAGATTTTAACATGTTTCAGGATCAAGATGGTGCAATTAAGAAAAGGATTTAGGAATTATAGACAGAGCATAAAAATGTTCAAATCACTAGAAACAGGATTGTTGACACCTTTTGGAAAGTGAAGGACATAACATAATGCAGACTGGTATAGTTGATTGAGATACTGAGGAAAGGAGAGATATTAGAAGAAGCTATCACCATTATGGAATCCCTCATCAAGATTATTAACTAGAAATTTGAAAACAACAACATGATCATAATCACCAAGATTGCAGTAGAAGCATGGAAGAAGTTTCTTCCAAAGATGAAGGAAAAATACAAAATAATCTTGTAACACAAGTAGCGGTTGTATTTCTTCAAAATTTTGAAGTAGTTTTTGAATAAGTTTTTGGTTATACTTCAAAAGGGAATACTCTAGAAAAATATTTTTTTCATTGATGTCAAAGGGGGAGGGAGAGCAGTGAAAAATTCCTTATCAAATTCAGGGGGAGTTGTGTCAACTATGACTTTTTGAAGTCTTGAAGGATTGTAGTATGTTGGTTCTGACACTTAGTCATTTTTCACTAAGTGTTGCCATCAATGCCAAAGGGGGAGATTGTTGGCATATGGATTTTGGTGTTGTCATTGATGGAAACCTAAGTCATTGATCCAGTCCACACTTCAGTATTTGTTCGTATTGGAAGACAGAGTGAAGAATAGGTTATCCGAATGAAGTTGAGTTTGTCGATCCATATGCATTACCAGATCATTAGTTTTGGTTGTGGATCTTAGGGAAGGTTGTTAGGAATCTGAAATATCTTATTCTTGTGTTTTGTACCATCACATCAATTGGTGTACAAGTTAGGAGATCTAGTTTATTGATTTTTTTGTTTAACAATGCAAGAAGGCTGACTTGGTGAATGTGGGGGTTGCAGATGTTTGAGGCGAAATTTTTTGAAGTATTTTCGGGTTTGAGGATTTTTTTTGGGTCCTCACTATGCTATGGCCAAGTTTGGTGGGTGTGCATTGAAAATCATTTGTGATTTGAGTCGACAACTTTTAAATACTTTTATGTTTTATTGAAGCCGACTTGTAGTGATTAAATCTCTAGTTGCAGATATATATAAGTAATCGATTATATCATTTGGTGTGTGCTCGAAGTGTGTTGATGTGTGTTGTGAATATCAGAAGGGTTGTTGAGTGATTATTAATAGTTTCATTTGTGCATAAAAAGGATTTTGTGATGTGAGTTGAAGCATAGCAGAGCAGAAGAGTAGAATCAGACAAAGGTCTAGAATTCGATCTAAGAGCCTAACTGGAACTGTAATCACGAATTTGTAGATGCTACTTTCTCAGTTCATATCTTTTGATTGCAATCCAAACCTTTTGTAAGGAAGTGAGCCTTTCTTTTCTTGAGCAGTGAGCTCTAGGCAGTGCGCCTGAATGCGAGTGCATTCCCATTTTGTAAAACACTTATATTTTGAGTACTCAAATTGTGGATTAACCACCACTGTGGTTTTTCCCCTAACAGGGTTTCCACATAAAAATTATTTTGTTATGGTGTTGTGGATGATTGCTTTATGTGTTTGCATCTTTCTCTTGGTTGAATGTTATAAGTGGTTTAAAGTTCAGATTAATAAAGTTAAATTTTGCATAACACTGATTCACCCCCCCTCTTAGTGTTCCTTGATTCCAACAATACTGACCTTGGACATGAAATTGAGGATAGTTACACTCAAAATTTTGAGATGCAACAAAAACAAGGATCGTAGTGCTTTAAGTCTACCTTCTAAACTACTATTTTTTTTATAAAAATGGTAGAGATTAAGGGGTTCAGAAGAGGGGGCCACAAAAATTGGTGTTATTTTTGTGAAAAAAACATAACATAGCAACTTTTGTGGCTCCCTCAAAAGGTTAACTTTTTTTTTTCTTAAATAACTTTAGTGAGAAATTAGCTAATAGTATGTAGTTTATGCCTGATTTGTTGGATATTTTTTTAATGAATATTTGATTTTTTACTAATTTTCAAAGTGGACACTTACTGAAAAACAAAATTTTGGCCATGCTACCCCTATAAATTTTGAAAACTAATTGAAAATCATTTTTTCTAATATGTGTAGAATGAAGTCTAGTTTCTAAAAATGTAATTTATTTGAAATTTTGATGAAAGGTTAATTTATAATGAAAAAAATGCCAAACACTAGTTTTTTTTCAAAAGACAGACACACAAACAAAATAAATTATAGATCAAAGGCTTAACACTGTTAAAATGTGAAAAAAATTGCATCATTAGATAGCTAAGAGGGAGCCTAACTTTTCCTACGTGTTTGATTTGTTCGACCTTGAAACACGTGCAAACCTGATGCTTAGCACAAATGCGATTATGTGAAATAGTGTAGAATTTGCAAAAACACGTCTTTGGATGTTGGGAAGGCACTCCAAGCCTTTGGGTTGGTATTCCAAAGAAAATACCAACCCAAGGCTTGTGGATTCCCAAGTCAAGAAATGACATGAGCATGTTATAACATGCCCGCATTATGTCTTGCTTTGTGTTAAATTCTATTCTATTGAATGTATGTATATATATTTGTATGTATGCATGTATGTATGCATGTATGTATCAGTGTATGTATATATGTAAGTACATGTATGTATGTCTGCTTATATGTATGTATGTATGTATATATGTATGTATGTAATATTGTATGTACATATCTATGTATGCTTCTATGTATGTAAGATTGTATGCACATATGTATATATGCTTGTATATATGTATGTATGTATGTACATGCCTCTATGTATGTATGTCTACTTATATGAATGTATGTATGTCTTTAGAGGGAGGGAGAATTTTAAGAGAGAGGGAGAGTTGTCTAGGTAGGGTGGGAGGGAGAGAGGGAGGGAGAGACTTGAGAGAGAGAGAGAGGCAATGAGAGAGAGACTTGAGAGAGGGAGAAGGGGTGGAAGGGAGAGACCTAAGAGAGAGGGAGTGGAAGAGAAGGGGATGGAGTGAGAGGGACTTAGCTATGTAGGGTGGGAGGGATAGAGGGAGAAAGAGAGAGATATAGAGAGAGGGTGTGGGAGAGAGAAACCTGAGAGAGAGGGGGAGAGAGAGGGGGGAGAGGGAGGGAGGGAGAGAAAAAGAGAGTTATGTAAGTAAGGTTCCAGAGGGAGAGACTTGAGAGTGTGAGGGGGGGTAAGATGGAGAGAATTGAGAGATAGGGAGAGAGAGAGGGAGTGGGAGAGAGAGGGAGTGGGAGAGAGGGAGTGTGAGAGAGGGATTATGAGATAGGGAGTGTGAGAGAGAGACCTAAGAGAGGGAGAGGGTGTGGGAGGGAGTGACTTGAGAGAGCGAGAGAGAGAGAGAGAGAGAGAGAGAGAGAGAGAGAGAGAGAGAGAGAGAGACACCCAGGTAGGGCCAAAGGAGATCACCTGAGAGACGGGGAGAGAGAGGGGTGAGAGAGAGAGGAGGAGACAAAGGATGAAGAGGATGGAGGGAGATACAGACAGACAGAGAGAGAGATAGAGGAGTGACAGAGAGAGAGTGGACTGACTGGAGAAAGAGGCCACACAAAGAGGGAGAGGGAGACAGGAGGAGAGTGAGTGAGACGGACAGGCTGGAGGCATGGCTGGAGGGCCAAGGGCCGAGGCTCCATGGCCCCAAGAGCTGAGGGACGAGGCCCCACGGAGGGCCGAAGGAGGGACTGATGAAGGAGGTGGCCGAGTGGACTAAGGAAGGAGGATCCCAACGAAGGAGAACTGAGTGGTCCAAGGCCTAATGTATACACAGAGGCAGAGGTAGAGGGTTTTGTGGCTGAGGGACTAGGCTTGGGTTGACTGAGGGCTGAGGAACTAGGGTCAAGGGCTGAGGGGTTGGATGGATTCAAGGGCTGATAGTTGAAACATTTAGGATTGAGGTTTGAGGTATTAAGGGTTGAGGGTGTAGGGTTTAAGGGTTAATGGATTAGGGTTGAGGTATTAAGGGTTGAGGGTTGAGGGTTGAGGGTTTAGGGTAGATAGTTTAAGAGTTGAGGGTATAGGGTTGAGGGATTAGGGTAGAGAGGGAGGGATGGAGGGAGGGAGAGATGGAGGGAGAAGTGAGATAGAGAGGAGAGAAGAGAAGGGTAGGATAGAGATAGATGATGTTTGTGATGAGGTATAAATAACCTCTGATTATGATAAGCTAAATACCCTTATTTGTTCTTATTAACCACCTCAGCCATGCCAATGTGTTTATTTTTAGGAGCAATAATTGTCTACTTTTTATAAAATGATGTATAAATCTTTATTTATCAAATTGATTGAAATTATCTAGCTAATTTTGATATAATGGTATATACTTTAAGTCATTGTATAGGACTTATGCATGACCAATGAATGGAGTGGACTTCAAGCAGTTGAAGTTAAAGCACCAGAGGTTTGGGCGCTAGAAATTTAGGCATGCATAGTAGAATAATTTCCTTTAAAGCTTTTTGTTAACATTTTGTTGAAGAATTTACGGCTCCACTCAGAGCCTTTATTATGTTTTATGTCATAAACATTAGTTAGTTGGTTAGTTGTAATTATGTTTAATACTTTTTCAATGGTATTCTCCCACCATCTGAAAATTATGATTTTGTAGTAGTATAATATATATATGTGTGTGTAACTACCAAAGGAAGGATATATGCTATTATGTTATGCTTTGAATACTATTCAACTATGTTCTCTATGTTACAATTGTATGATATGAATAATAAATATTGCCAGTCTTATCCTGAGTCAATAGTTCTGAGTAATGGAAGTACCATGAATGGATTTATTTTGAAAATGTGAAAGTACCATGTATGATTTGAGCTAATCATAGGAACACTCAAGAGCTAGCCACTCAAGGGATCTCATAGAGTAGATTTAAGTATTTTTATTGTTAATTTTATTACTTTCATTCCGTACATGATAAATTTTGATGAATGTTATTTTGTGTTGAGCTTTGTCATGTGTTCCTGTAGGTCTTAGTTTTAAGTTTACAATCTTTCAATTTTGTTCATTTGGAAATTCTAGAGCACCCACTCTTGTTTTTAGTTAAAAGTTGTTAAGTGTACTTTTTTTAAGTAGTTAGTCATTAGCCATTAGTTACCTTCATTTAAATTTCACAATTTAACTACAAGTGTTAATTCTTAGGTAATTTACATTCTTCCTAGAATAGGAATTTGAATGCTTTCTAGTTTAGACAATTTCATGCTTTCTAGTTTAATTTATTTTTACAACCATTTCAAAAATTCATAAAATGTTGCTAAGAGAGATGACCAAAATTCCCCCTATTGCATACAACCTTCGAACACTACCCGGTCAACATAATTGACATATTTTTAACTAAAGTGTTAGGACCTTACGAAAACCTATTAGGTTAGGGATCCAATGTATAGGGTAGAGGGTTGAGAATTGATTGTATAGGTTTAAGGACCTATAGGGTTGAGGGTTTAGGGTATAGGGTTGGGGATTAGGGTTGAGGGTAGAGGGTATTGGATTGAGGGTAGATGGTTTAAGGGTTTAGGGTATAGGTTTGAGGGTATATGGTTGAGGAATTAGGGTTGATGGTCCAATGTATAGGGTAGAGGGTATAGGGGTTGAGGGTTTAGGCTTTAGGGTTTAAATTTTGAGGGTTGAGGGAATAAGGGTTGAGGGTTGAGAATTGAGGGTTGAGGTTTCGATGTATAGGGTAGAGGGTAGAGGGTAGAGAGTAGAGGGTTTAAGGGTTGAGAGATTAGGGTTGAGGGATTAAGGGTTGAGGGTATAGAGTTGAGGGATTAGGGTTGAGGGTAGAGGGTATTTGGTAGAGGGTAGAGGGTAGAGGGTTAAGGGCCGAGGGCCGAGGGTTTGGTAAGGCTGAGGGCATAGAGTTGGGGCAGGGCTGAGGGTCCAAATGTATAGGGGTAGATGGTATATGTTGAGGGTTTAGGCCTAATGGTTGACTAAAGAGGGACTAGGGCTATGGATTAAGGCTGAGGGTTTATGGTTTAAGGGTTGAGGGTTTAGGGATTATAGGTTGAGGGTTTAGGGTAGAGGGTTTAAGGGTTTAAGGTTTGAGGGATTACATTTGAGGGATTAGGGTTTAGGGTTTAGGGTTTAGGGTAGAGGGTTGAAGCTTGAGGGTTTAAGGGTTTAAGGGCTTGAGGGATTAGGTGAGGACAGGGCTGATGGTTTAGGGTATTGGGTAGAGGGTAGAGGGTAGCTGGTTGAGGGTTGAGGGTTAGGGGTTGAGAATATAAGGTTTCAAGAGTTGAGGGTATAGGGTTCAGGAATTAGGGTAGAGTTTAAAATTTTTAGAGAGGAAGGGAGAGGTGAGATGGATATATAGAGAGAGAGGGATAGGGGTTGAGGGTATAGGGTTGAGGGATTAGGGTTGAGGTTCCAATGTATAGGGTAGATGGTTTAATGTATAGGGTAGAGGGTTGAGGGTTCAAGCATTTAAGGGTTGAGGGGTTAAAGGTTGAGGGTTTAAGGGTTTAAGAGTTGAGGGATGAGGTTTATGGTTTAAGGGTTTAGGGTTGAGGGTTGAAGGTATAGGACTGAGTATATAGGTTTTAGGGTATATGGTTGAGGGATTATGGTTGAGGATACAATGTATAGGGTATGTGATTGAGAATTGAGGGTTCAAGGTTTAATGTATATTGTAGAGGGTTGAGGGTTTTAGGGTTTTAGGGTTGAGGGATTAGGGTTTAATGGTTGAGGGTTGAGGGATTAAGGGTTGATATTTGAGGGTTTAAGGATTGAGGATTGAGGTATTAAGGGTTGAGGGTGTAGGGTTTAAGGGTTGAGGGATTAAGGTTGAGGGCTTAGGGTTTAGGTTTTAGGGTTGAGAGTTTAAGGGTTGAGAGTTTAAGGGTTGAGGGCTTAAGGTTGAGGGTTTAGGATATTTGGTTGAGGGTAGAGGGTAGAAGTTTTAAGGGTTGAAGGTTTAAGGTTTAGGGTTGAGTGTTTAAGGGTTTAAGTGTTTATGGTATAGGGTTGAGGGATTAGGGTAGAGAGGGAGGGATGAATGGAGGGAGAGATGGATGGATAAGTGAGATAGAGAGGAGATGAGAGAAGAGGAGGGAGGTATAGAGATAGATGAAGGTTGACGATCCAATGTATAGGGTAGAGGGTTGAGGACTATAGATTTGAGGGTTTAGGGTATTGGGTTGAGGGTAGAAGGTAGAAGATTTAATGGTTTAGGGTTTAGGGTTTAGGGTTGAGGGTAGAGGTTTTAGGGTATAGGTTTGAGGGTATACGGTTGAGGGATTAGGGTTGAGGGTCCAATGTATAGGGTAGAAAGTATAGGGGTTGAGGGTTGAGGGATTAAGGGTTGAGGGTTGAGAATTGAGCATTGAGGGTTTAATGTATAGGGTAGAGGGTAGAGGGTAGAGGGTTTAAGGGTTGAGGGATTAGGGTTAAGGGATTAAGGGTTGAGAGTTGAGGGATTATGGTAGAGATTCTAAGGGTTTAAGGGTTTAAGGGTTGAGGGTATAGGGTTTATGGATTAGGGTTGAGGGTAGAGGGTATTGGGTAGAGGGTAGAGGGTAGAGGATTTAAGGGCTTAGGTTTTAAGGGTTGAGGGTTGAGGGTTTAAGGTTGAGGGTAAGGGTTGAGGGTATTGGGTTGAGGGATTAGGGTTGAGGGTCTAATGTATAGGGTAGAGGGTATAGGGGTTGAGGGTTTAGGGTTTAAGGGTTGAGGGATTATGAATTAGGGTTGATGGATTAAGGGTTGAGGGTTTAGGGTTTAAGGGTTGAGAGTTTAGGTATTAGGGTTGAGGGAGTAAGGGTTTAGGGATTATAGGGTTTAAGGGTTGAGGGATTACATTTGAGGGATTAGGGTTTAGGGTTTAGGGTAGAGGGTTGAGGGTTGAGGGTAGTGGGTAGAGGGTTGAGGGTTAAGGGTTGAGAATATAAGGGTTTAAGAGTTGAGGGTATATGGTTGAGGGATTAGGGTAGAGAGTTTAAATGTTTAGGGAGGGAGGGATAGGTGAGATAGATAGATAGAGAGAGAGGGATAGGGGTTGAGGACCTATAGGGTTGAGGTTCTAATATATAGGGTATAAGGTTTAATATATAGGGTAGAGGTTTGAGGGTTTAAGCATTTAAGTATTTAAGGGTTGATGGTTTAAGGGTTTAAGAGTTGAGGGATGAGGTTTATGGTTTAAGGGTTTAGGGTTGAGGGATTAGGGTCTAGGGTTGAGGGTATATGGTTGAGGATCCAATGTATAGGGTAGATGGTTGAGAATTGAGGGTTCAGGGTTTAATGTATAGTGTAGAGGGTTGAGGGTTGAGGGTTGAGGGTTGAGGGTTGAGGGATTAGGGTTTAATGGTTTAGGGTTAAGAGATTAGGGTTGAGGGATTAAGGGTTGATAGTTGAGGGTTGATGGTATAGGGTTGAGGGATTAGTGTAGAGATCGAGGGATGGGGGGAGGGAGAGATAGAGGGAGAAGTGAGATAGAGAGGAGGAGAGAAGAGGAGGGAAGGATAGAGATATATGAGGGTTGAGGATCCAATGTATAGGGTAGAGGGTTGACAATTGAGGGTATAGGGTTGAGGGTTGAGGGTAGTGGGTATTGGATTCAGGCTAGAGGGTGGAGGGTTTAAGGGTTTAGGTTTTAAGAATTGAGGGTTGAGGGTAGAGGGTAGAGATTTTAAGGGTTTAAGGGTAGGGGGTATAGGGTTGAGGGTTTAGAGTTGAGAGTAGAGGGTATTGGGTTAAGGTAGAGGGTTGACTTGGTTTAAGGTTGAGGGTAGAGGGTATAGGGGTTGAGGGTTTAGGGTTTAAGGGTTGAGGGTTGAGGGATTAGGGTAGACATGGACGAGAAGTGAGATAGAGAGATAAAAATAAGGGATTAGGGTAGAGAGAGAGATAAATACACAAAGAGACAGAGAGACAGAGACAAAGATGGGGGTAGGAGGGAGAGACTTGAGAGAGAGAGAGAGAGAGAGAGATAGTGGGAGTGAGAGAGAGGGAGTGGGAGAGAGATAGAGGGAGTGTGAGAGATAGATACTTGAGAGAGGGATAGGGGTAAGAGGGAGAGACTTGAGAGAGAGAGAGGGATAGGGGCAGGAGGAGAGACCTAAGAGAGAGGGAGAGAGAGGGGGAGATGAGAGAGAGAGAGGGAGGGAGATATATATATATATATATATATATATATATATATATATATATATATATATATATATATATATATATATATATATATATATATATATATATATATATTAGGGTTTAGGGTTTAAGGGTAGACGTATCAAGGGTTTTTGTAGTATAGGGTTGAGGGATTAGGGTTTAAGGCATAGTTTCTAGGGTTGAGGGTTTAGGGATAATTGAGAGACCTAGAAGGCTAAGGGGGATGGTTGGCTAAGGAGAGAGAAAACAAACCTATAGAAAATCAACATTTTCATAATGAAAGTACATTTTGAAGAAGTTGAGATGTAGTCATTTGTATAGCAAGACATAATGCACTCACGTTATAACATGAGCGCATTTTGTCTTGCTCTAAAAATGGTAAAAAACTCAATATACCTGTGATCTCTAGGCCCACATTCTATATATTCTCCTGGTTATGCATGTGTTTCAACAAAAAGAATCTTTTTGATGCTTTTGTGAAGTTTTCATGCAAGTTTTTCACATTCTACCACCTTTTTATGAACTTTCCAACACCTTTGCATGAAATAACAGAGCTTTCACGTCGAATTTGATATATATCAATTCAAGTCTCAATTCCATTCAAGAGTGATATACAATTGAACATTGAAAAGGAAACAAGATTTTGAAAAACTCAAGTTGTTGAGGAGTTTTATGCAAGAAGAAGCAAAGGCTACATAATTGGGTAGAACTCCTCCATTTGAATCTTCATTTTTTAGGTATGTGAAGTCTTTACACATTTTCTTTATATTTTCCTTAATTCTATTTTGGCGTGCTTTTATTTTTTGATTTTGCATATTCCATGTTCATCATTGTTTGTTTGTCATTATAACCTTAGATTGTCAATGCACATTTTAAACTACACATTTCATTACACTTGCCAATTACATTTTTAAACTACATCTCTTTGAGGCATTTTGTTAAAATATTGACCTACCTTGTGTATGCTTCCACATTTTGTATACACATATATATGAGAGTAGTTATAATTATGTAAAATAATACACCATTTCTCAATCCTTTTCTATGGATGTGAATACCCCTTTCCAAAGCTTTTATTTTGGTATAGGTATGGGGGATGTTGGAAAATGTAGTGGAATTTGGTTTTACACCTAGAAATTGCATATACTTGAAAATTTCTAAAGCCTTTTCAACAAATCTATTTTGTGCATATCCTGCAATCAATCTAGTCCATGATGGCATATCTCATTGAGGTATTTTGTCAAACATTTCTACCAAGTAGTTGATTTCCTTTTCTATGCTACCAAATTTTCCATACATGTTTACCAAAGCATTTTATCAAACAACATAGACAAGGCAATCAGTTGTTTGAAGAAATTCCTCAAAGAAATGTGGTCTCATGATGATGTGCATTTTTTCAAATAGTCGATTGCCTTGTCTATGCTACCAAATTTTCCATACATGTCTCTACAAAATTGGAATATACTCCTCCCACATTAATAAATCTTTGAATCTATTTTAGTTTTAATCTCTATTTCTAAACTCACCTCATCACTAATGTTGTGATATATTTTTAATGTTTCCTTGATTACTCTACTTACAAGGGATTGTAACCCTTCTCTCCACTATTTCAAGACTCTATATTCAAGGCTAAGTTAGCAACATGGGGAAAGGTGTAGCTAATTCAATAGGGCCAACTAGGTGATGTAAGTATGATGTTAATTTCCCTACTTTATTTTTAAGTTCTTCCTTTGTGTTCTCATCCTTTTTCATCCATGTGACCTTTGAAAAGCTAGTGAACTCACTAGCTTGCCAATGCATGGTAGGATTGAAAAGGTAGTGGGATGTTTGAAAAGGTTCCTCATAGAAATGGGGTCTCACGGTGATGTACATCACCGTGAGACCCCATTTCTATGAGGAACCTTTTCAAACATCCCACTACCTTGAAATGGGGTCTCACGGTGATGTACATCACCATGAGACCCCATTTCTATGAGGCATTTTTTCAAACATCTCACTACCTTGTCAATCCTACCTCATTGACAAGATCACTATGAGACCCCATTTCTATGAGGTATTTTTTCAAACATCCCACTACCTTGTCAATCCTACCACATTGACAAGCTAGTGAGCTCACTAGCTTGTCTATGGTATCACATTTTGCATACATATCTACCAAAACATTATTGTCAAACAATTCACATGCCTTATCCATGCTTCCATTTTGTGCCTATCTTACAATCATGGCATGCCACAAGACCACATTTATTGAAGGCATTCCATCCAAAAATTCATGTGACCTTTGACAAGCTAGTGAGCTCACTAGCTTGTCAATGCACGATAGAATTGAAAAGGTAGTGGGCTATTTGAAAAAATGCCTCATAGAAATGGGGTCTCATGGTGATAGCCCCTACCTTTTCAACCCTACTACATTGAAAAGATAGTGAGATCACTAGCTTGTCTATGGTACCATAGTTTGCATACATGTCTACCAAAACATTATTGTCTAACAATTCACATGCCTTGTCCATGCTTCCATTTTATGCCTATATTGCAATCATGGCATGCCACAAGACCACATTTATTTAAGGAATTCCATCCAAAAATTCATGTGATGGTAGGGTTGAAAAGGTAGTGGGCTGTTTGAAAAAATTCCTTATAGAAATGGGGTGTCGTACATCATTGTGAGACCCCATTTCTATGAGGCATTTTTTCATACAACCCCCTACCTTGTCAACCCTACCACATTGACAAGCTAGTGAGATCACTAGCTTGTCAATGCAGTAGGGTTGAAAATGTAGTGGGATGTTTGAAAAAATGGCGTACATCACTATGAGACCCCATTTCTATGAGGCATTTTTTCAAACAGCCCCCTACCTTGTCAATCCTACCGTGCATTGACAAGCTAGTGAGCTCACTAGCTTTTCAAAGGTCACATGGATTTCTGGATGAAATGCCTTAAATAAATGTGGTCTTGTGGCATGCCATGATTGCAAGATAGTCACAAAATAGAAGCATGGACAAGGCTTGTGAATTTTTTGACAATAATGTTTTGGTAGACATGTATGCAAAATGTGGTACCATAGACAAGCTAGTGAGCTCACTAGCTTGTTAATGCATAGTAGGGATGACATGGTAGGGGGTTGTTTGAAAAAATGCCTCATAGAAATGGGGTCTCATACATCACCATTAGACCCCATTTCTATGAGGCATTTTTTCAAACAGACCCCTACCATGTCAACCCTATCGCATTGACAAGCTAGTGAGATCACTAAATTGTCTATGGTACCACATTTTGCATACATGTCTACCAAAAAATTATTGTCAAACAATTCACATGCCTTGTCTATGATTCCATTTTGTGCCTATCTTGCAATCATGGCAAGACCACATTTCTTTAAGGAATTCCATCCAAAAATTCATGTGACCTTTTACAAGCTAGTGAGCTCACTAGCTTGTCAATGCATGGTAGGAATGAAAAGGTAGTGGGCTGTTTTAAAAAATTCCTCATAGAAATGGGGTCTCATGGTGATGTATATTAATGTGAGACCCCATTTCTATGAGGAATTTTTTCAAACATCCCACTACCTTGTCAACCCTGACCTTTGAAAATCTAGTGAGCTCACTAGCATGTCTATGGTACCACATTTTGCATACATGTCTACCAAAACATTATTGTCAAACAATTCACATGCCTTGTCCATGCTTCCATTTTGTGCCTATCTTGCAATCATGGCATTCCATGAGACATAATCACCATGAGACCCCATTTCTATGGTGAATTTTTTCAAATAAGCCCCTACCTTGTCAACCCTACCACATTGACAAGCTAGTGAGCTCACTAGCTTGTCTCTGGTACCATATTTTGCATAGATGTCTACCAAAAAATTATTTTCAAACAATTCAAATTCCTTGTCCATGCTTCCATTTTGTGCCTATCTTACAATCATGGCATTCCACGAGACCACATTTATTTAAGGCATTCCATCCAAAAATTCATGTGACATTTGACAAGCTAGTGAGCTCACTAGCTTGTCAATGCAGCAGGGTTGACAAGGTAGTGGGATGTTTGAAAAAATGCCTCATAGAAATGGTGTCTCATGATGATACATCACCATTATACCCCATTTCTATGAGACATTTTTTCAAACAACCCACTACCTTGCCAACCCTACTGTGCATTGACAAGCTAGTGAGCTTACTAGCTTATCTATGGTACCGCATTTTGCATACATGTCTACCAAAACATTATTTTCAAACAATTCACATGCCTTTTCAATGCTTCCATTTTGTGCCTATCTTGAAATCATGGAATGAAACAAGACCACATTTATTTAAGGCATTCCATCCAAAAATTCATGTGACCTTTGTCTATGCTAGAAATACTCTTCTACAGGATGATTGTAATTATTTTGTATGAAGGGTTGAATGAAACATATTTCATTTATTTGTATGAATTCATTTTTAGGAACTAATATTTGTCTCTTTATCATGCTACAGGTAAAATTATTTTTCATGCCAAGGAAATGAACAAGGATTAAACCAACACAAGAAGAGTATGAAACTAAGAAAGCAAAGAAAAAAGAATGGATGAGGGAACATAGTGAGAAGAAGAAATTGGATATGATTGATGAAGACATGCCAATTGAAGAGGAACATAAACCATAAAAAAGAAAAAATGCATTGGTGGCACAAAGGGAATGAATGCAAAAGCATCATGCTAAGATAGATTTGAATACTGTAGTTGGAGACAACCCTCTACCGTAAGTGAATACAAAGGGACACCATCTATCATAAGTGAATATGGAGGGACACCATCTACTGCAAGTGAATATGGAGGGACACCATCTACAATGTCTAAAGTTGAGAGTACATCATCACTCACATTTGAGGAAGGAGGTATGCCATCATCCCCATCTCAACCTCAAGGTATGCCATCTATTCCATCCTCGATCGAAGGTACACGATCTAGCCCATCTCACTTAAATATTGATGAAATTTCTAATGTTGAGATGAATGTACCTATGCAAACACTACCTATAATTTTTCATAGAAGGAAAAGTTTTTGATAAATATTGATGAGAATATTTGCAGCCAATGGAAGGTAAGATTCCATAATGCACTTGTAGAAGATATGTTGATAAAATTGTAAGTGAATATGGAGGGACACCATCTACTGCAAGTGAATATGGAGGGACACCATCTACGACATCTCAAGTTGAGAGTACATCATCACTCACATTTGAGGAAGGAGGTATGCCATCATCCCCATCTCAAACTCAAGGTATGTCATCTATTCCATCCTCGATCGAAGGTACATGATCTAGCCCATATCACTTAAATAGTGATGAAATTCCTAATGTTGAGATGAATGTACCTATGAAAACACTACCTATAATTTTTCATAGAAGCAAAAGTTTTTGATAAATATTGATGAGAATATTTTGCAACCAATGGAAGGTAAGATTCCATAATGCACTTGTAGAAGATATGCTGATAAAATTTGGAGATTGTTCTTTGAAAAGTTAAATGAGACTGCAAGATGTCAACTATTTGTTGAAATGATGTCAGGTATAAAGTATAAGTCCATCATTAAGATTCTTGGGTTGAGAACAACGAATGCTTCAAGTGAAAGTACTACTATGAATAATCTAATGGATGCTTATGAGAGTGTGGGTAAGACCTCATGCTCAATAGATAGTAATGTTACCCGATGTCTCATTACATTGACTTTAGTAAGTAATCAAACAAGGAAATATTGTCTCATTAGAAAGATGAGATAGAAAAACTTTATCAAGAGTTGTTCAAAGGTGCCAAATAATTGAGGACACTGATTCCACTGAATTATGGACATTCTCGAGGAGACTCCCATGAAAAGATAAACTAGTTGTTGAAGCATTGAGATCACTAATTGAAGACTATTGGAAGAATAACACAAGGCCATCTCTGAATCAAAAGGATGTGGTAAGAAGGAGAATCGGTAGTCGAAACCATGAGACACATCCAAAGAATTTTTTGGATACAACTCAAACACATTTTTTTCATAAGTTTCTAGATGATTATCCTCAAATTCAAATTTATCAATGATATTTTGAAATGCTTAAACCTTTATATGTCAAGATAAATCACACACACACTAATTCTTGTTGTAAATTACATATTGAATTTTCTAACCATTATGATGTTTATCGTTCTATATGTTTATATTTGCATACTAAAAATGTTTTTCAGGATTGTGGCAAGCATGCCCCACCAACATCTTCAAGATACTTATTATCAAAAAATCTATGTGAAAGAGAGGAAGGCCAAATATTCTATAGGAAACTATGCTCAGATGACACATGTCACCATTGCAGTGGCTTGCAATGTATGCCAATATGTGAACATATGGAAAGCACACATAGGGTTGGAAAGCAACTAGTAGAGTTCAACAAATATAAAATAGTGGCATACAATTAAAAAGAAGGTAATCAAGAAAAAATATGTGATTTGGTTATTCAAAAAATTCTAGTGTATCAGTTTATGTCTGCATTTCGTGACAATTTAGTGTATGAGTATGCAAGGCATACCCATAGAGCTCAATGGTTGGACTTGCAATTCAAGTTATGCAAGGACACCTTTCCAATTAGTAGCATAGTTTCAATGGTTGAATTTATAGAGAAATACACTCTATAGCCACAGTGTGAGGTGCAGTCACAATATTACAACTCCACACACGTTTTTATATTTGTGCACATAGCATTCATTCATGCAGCTGATAGTATAGAGGATAACATGAAGGTATTTATGGAGTACCACTTTTACATTAGTGATGATCGCAAAAATTCTCCAGAGTTCGTGCAAGGTTGCTTTTGGTTGTTCTATAGTAATTTAGCTATGAGGGGAATAACATATAGTCAACATATAATATGGTCGGATAATTGTGCAACACAGTTCAAGAACTCACAGATATTTTATTGGTTGAGTAGGATGCTTGTTATTACATGTGTTCAACATATGTGGAGATTTTTTGAGGTTGGACATGGAAATGGGGAGCATGATGGTGCAAGACCATGTGTCAAAAGAGCATTAGCATGAGAAGAGTTAAAGTGTAAAGACAATGCAAAGTTGACAAATACAAAATCAATCGTTGAGTGGTGTAATGCTTCAATGGGTATAGGTAATGAAGGTAAGTCTTCAATTTGTAGATTTTTTTGGTTGATAGATGATACTAAAATTGCACCATATGAGGATTTTTGTACACTGATAGGATCAAGTGAGCTACACTATTTCCTTGGCTCAAATGCATGTTCATAGAGTATCCATACATGTAAGATGGCATGATTTTGTTCTTCATGTACAATTCAAGCCTGGAATGAGTGTGAGTCAAAGGAGTGGGTTGACGATGTTGATGAATGATGGTTAAGTTATCTTAGCCCACTTTACACATATCGACCTCCTATGACATTGGAATTGACAGAAATGGAATCATCAGTTGACTTTGACCACATATCATATCTAGTTCAACTAGGTAATATATCTACTTGCATAGTTTTTGAAATTCCTATTGTTATCTTACTTTGTAGTGTATTTGTAATGTTGACTAATTTCATCTAATTTTCTGCACATATCAATGTATGACATGTTTATGCAATTATTGCAGATGAAGACAATGAAGAGGGAACATATTATTACTCATGTCATTGTGTTGAGGAAAAAAAGAAATTGGAGGCCCCAGTTATAGATGGAGAAAATATTAAATACCCTACAGGCTTAGTGGTTATTATTGGAATGTGGCTTAGAAGGTACCCACATAAGAGTGTTAATGTTTGGCTATTTTAGGACTTCAACATGCAATGAAAGATTTTTCATTCCTCGAATCTTGTCGTGGCATCCAATGTTCATTTGATCAAGTATGGGGGTAGACCTTTCAACAAGACCTTGTGGAAGGTGTGCGAGTCTGACCATGAGGAAATACTTGACACAATAAAGAGTAGAGTAGACCTAGATGGTTTATTGGATTAATTTGTAAGTATGCACTTTAATTTGTATTAAAATTTAGAGTATGCACATCAAGATTAGTTGATAGTTAAACATTTTGTTTATATATTTCAAGTTTACATATGTTTTGGTTCCAAGTTTGTACACATGTTTTGGTTCCAAGTTTACATATGAATATTAAGAAGATTATATGTTTTGGTTCAATGCATAACATAGATAAGCTAGCGGGCCAACTAGCTTGCCAATTTGGTGAAATTGGCAAGGTAGTGGGTTTTTTGAGAAAATGGGTTCAATAAATGGGGTCTCACAGTGCATCACTGTGAGACCCCATTTCTTGGACCCATTTTTTCAAACCCACTACCTAGCCAATTTCACCGAATTGGCAAGCTAGTTGGCTCGCTAGCTTTCCAATTCAGTGAAATTGGCAAGGTAGTGGGTTGTTTGGAAAAATGGGTCCAAGAAATGGGGTCTCATGGTGATGGACATCACTGTTCTTGGACTCATTTTTCCAAACAACCCACTACCTTGCCAATTCCACCTAGTAGCTTGCCAATGCGACGAAATTGGAAAGATAGTGGATTATTTGAAAAAATGGGTCCAAGAAATGGGGTCTCATCATGATGTACATCACCGTGAGAGCCCATTTTTTGAACCCATTTTTTCAATCAATCTACTACCTTGCCAATTTCATGGTGATGTATCAAATTACTTCTAGTGTTGACCAAGCTATATGCCTTTCACATGTACATTTTACTTATGTCAATGCTCTACTTCTTATTTTCTTTAACTTGAAGTCTTTATTCTGATATTTACTTATTCTTCCATTCTATCATGTTGAAGAAGTGGAGAGATACAAACATTATACATAGGAAATATTGTGTGAATTTTTGTCATACTTTGTTATCTTCAAAAATGTGATTTCTTATGTATTCATTGCCATTTTAGATTTTCATAGTAAAAACATAATATCATGCAGTTAGATACTCCTTCCCTTTTGTGATTTCATGGCCTTTAGTCTTTTAGTGTCCATTTTTGTGTACAATCTTCCCCCTTATTGACATTATCATTGTCCTTTATTTATATGGGATGTCTTTTTGATTTGCATAAATCATTATCATTTAAACTTTATGATGGTTTCACTCAAAAGACTATCCTTGCATTTGATCATGGTAACTTGCCTCTATCATACATTCCTGAAGAATTCCTTTTGACACTTCAAACTTGTACTATCTTCCCCACCAACTATAACTTTCAACTTTATGAGTTTTCTACTCTTTAACTCTCGCAAGTTTGTTTGCTCTTTCACATCATATTGAGCTGATCTTTCTCATCGATATTTTCCCTTGTTGTCTTTCTACCCTCTTCAAGCTTTCATAGTCATAAAGGGTTATTTCCACCCCTCCTTGTTATACTTCCATGAAGATCATGATCATTTGAAAGACATAGAATCAAAGGAACACTCCCTTCTATGAATTTAACACCATTTGACTGTGGGCTTTTCACATTTTACCTTTGTTTCTTGGGAGTCCTCAAGTGAATGTTTATTCTTTTTCATTCATTAATTTATCCCTTTAATCTCAAAATCTACTTCCTTTGTAGTTCCATTTTCCAGTAGACTATTATCATTTATTGATGAAAATTCTCATAAATCATGCCTTATATTGGTTTGATCTATCTCTTTTTGAAATGATTGTGACTCTTTTATCCCTGCCACCTACTATGCAATTTTTCTTCTTCATTATTGTTTCATGGTTTTCATATCTTTGGTGAAAGGTGGCTGTCCTCAATCTCTAAGAGACTACCTTGTTAAGATATTCCCTATAGATTGCTCACGATCTTTGCCTCTAATGAAACCCTCGAAGCAATTGAGATGATTGAACTATGAATAGAAGAAGAAAACCTAGAAACCATAGAATGGTTGATTAGTTGGGATCAAGGGTTTCAACAATGGTTCCAATATGTTTAAATCTCAACCACATGCTACTCCCTTTTATGACACCCATCGATGTTTGTTATGGAGTCATATATCATTCTCTTAAGATACTTTAAACAATACCAAAACCACCTCATACCTATGCACATACCTAAGATGTAATGACTAAGATAAAACCACATTCACTTCCATTCACTTCCGCATTCACTTAATAAGGGTTGGTGAAAGAAAGGGAAGTTTAAAATATCCAAAATACCAACGATACTCCATTGGAGTGAGTTTTTTGAAGAATTAAGTGACTTGATCACAATAATTGTTTTCCTATTTCTATCTCTATGTTTTCAATGTTTATTTTGATGTTAATGTATTCTAGTTGATAGTTAGAGTGTATGAACGTAGGATCTACTTCTATTGTTGTCCTATAGTTAGAGTATCAAAATTTTGATATTAATGTATTATCCCTACCACCTATCATGTTCCTTGCTGCCCCACCTATCATATTCCTTGTTGTCCATGTTTTGTGGCTTTACCTTTTAGATATATAGTCTATCCTCTTGGAACTTAAAGTTCATGGTTTCCCTCAAACATTTGTAATGATATTTACTAAAATTTTGAAACCAAAAACATAGTTTTGATGAAAAAGTAGTAGAAATGCATTTGGTAACAACAAATAGAATATAAATGAGCATATCTATAATGATTCATGAAGAATGTTAAATTGCTTAAATACATAAAAAAATTAATGAATACCACTTCCAAGTTTGACTATCATATACCTATTTCTATAATTCATTTCCCTTCTAATCTCTACTTTAAAATATTTCACCCACAAATACCCTACTATCTCTTTAAATATTTGTATAAACTACCCCTCTCATTTTGGAATCTTTGTATAGATCATCCTTCATTAGAGGCATGTAAACATTTCAAAGAATTATAGCTAGCCAATGAAGGAGATGCGAAAATAATGCAATTATCTTTAGTTCTTTGTTCTGACATCTAATCTTCAACATCCCTTATTCTAGTCATGATTCCAGGCTTTAGCATTTTGATTTGTAAAACCATTTTATTTTTCCCTCCTCTATTCCACATATAGATCTAAGCTTGCAGATGAATCATCAAATATTTTTATATTCCTTTGACTGTAATAGTCACTTGATGGAAAAAATGTCACATGGATGTAGTGCAAAGTGGAAAAGGGGTGCACATTTCATTATGCAACTCGTACGATCAAACCAATAGTTCCAATGTGTTTGAATGGGTACATTTAGGCTATGAATGGTACTCTTTCACACCCAAACACACCAAATCAGTCCAAGCTATGTTCATGTGGCATAATCCCTTGAGAGCCCAAATTGCAAAAAGGAAGCAATCTTTGATGACCTGTTACTTAGAGACCCTGTCACTTATGGGAATTCTGTCTGAGGAATTGTGATCATGTAAGGCCCCTCTACAATAACATCTCTCAGTTTTTTTTATCTTGGAGTCATTTTCCCATGGTGTCCATTTTTCACTTGATGGAAAAAGTGTCAAATGCAAGCACTGTAAAGTTGCAAAGTGATGCAACTTTCATTATGCAGTTCTTGTACAACCAAATGGACTATTCCAAAATGTTTGAATGGGTATGTTTATGCTAGGCATGGTCCTCTTTCACACCTAAACACACCAAATCACTCCGAGCTACATTCAATTGGCTTGATCCCTTAAGAGTCCAAAGTACAAAATGGTTGCAATCTTTGATAGACTATTACTTGGAAATTGTGACACTTAAAAACTTTCCATCTAAGGCCAAGGGATCATGTTGGGCCCCTCTACAATAACCTCTCTTGGTTTTGGCTATCTCAGAGGCATTTTCCCATGGTGACAAATTTTTAGTTGAGGAAAAAGTTGTCAAATGCAAGTAGTGTAAAGTTGCAAAGTGGTCAACTTTCGTTCTACAAATCGTACAACCAAACAAGTTTTTTTGGCACATCCAAATGGGTAAATTTATGCTAGGCATGGTCCTCTTTCACACCCAAATATTCCTAATCACTTTGAGCTATGTTCAATTGACTCGATCTCTTAACCTTAGTCCAAAGTGCAAAATGGTTGCAATCTTTGACGGGCTATTACTTGGAAACTATGACACAAACTCTTCGTACAAGGCTATAGGAACACGTTGGGCCCTTGTACAATAACATCTCTTAGTTTTTACTATCTCAGAGGTGTTTTTCCATGGTGACGACTTTTCAGTTGAGGAAAAAGTTGTCAAATGCAAGTAATGTAAAGTTAAAAAGTGGCAACACTTTCATTTTACAACTCATACGACCAAATGGACTATTCCAACACATCTAGATGGGTACATTTACACTATGAATGGTCCTCTTTCACACCCAAAAATTCTCAATCACTCTGAGCTATGTTCAACAAGCTCAATCCTTTAAGAGCCCAAAATGCAAAATAGTTGCAATCTTTGACAGGTTATTACTTATAAACTATGATTCTTACAAACTCTTTGTCTAAGGCTACAGGATTGTGTTTGGCCCCTATACAATAACCTCTCAGTTTTTTCTATCTTGGAGGTATTTTCCAGTGTTGACAACTTTTCAGTTGAGGAAAAAGTTATCAAATGCAAGTAGTGTAAAGTTGCAAAGTGGTGCAAATTTTGTTCTGCAACTCGTGTGACCAAACAGACTGTTCCAACGCATTTGGATGGGTATGTTTATGTTAGGAATAGTCCTCTTTCACAGCCAAACATGCCGAATCACTCCAAGCTATGTTTAGCCAGCTCGATCCCTTAAGAGTCCAAAGTGCAAAATGACTGCAATCTTTGACAGACTATTACTCAAAAACCGTGATGCTTACAAACTCTCCGTTTGAGGCCACATGCTCAAGTTGGGCCCCTCTACAATAACCTCTCTCATTTTTTTCTATCTCGAAGACATTTTTCCATGGTGACGACTTTTCAGTTGAGGAAAAATTTGTCAAATGCAAGTAGTGTAAAGTTGCAAAGTGATGCAACTTTCGTTCTATAAATCATACAACCAAACGATGTGTTCCAACACATCCAAATGGGTATGTTTATGCTAGGGATGTTTCTCTTTCACACCCAAACATTCCCAATCACTTTGAGCTACGTTCAAGTGGCTCGATCCCTTAAGATTCCAAAGTGCAAAATGGCTACAATGTTTGACAGGCTATTACTCAGAAACTGTGAAACTTACAAACTCTCCATCCAAGGCTATGAGATTTTGTTGGGACCCTCTACATTAACCTTTCTCAATTTTTTCTATCTCGAAGGTGTTTTCCCATGGTGACAAATTTTTAGTTGAGGAAAAAGTTGTCAAATGCAATTAGTGTAATGTTGCAAAGTGATGCAACTTTTGTTTTGCAACTCGTACGACCAAACGTATTGTTCCAACATGTCTAGATGGGTACGTTTATGCTAGTCATGGTCCTCTTTTGTGACAAACATGCCGAATCAATCTGAGATACATTCAACCGACTCAATCCCTTATGATGGCATGCAAAACAAAGGAAAATAGAAAGATTCACATGATAGTTGACAAGTCTGAGTTTTCCACACCAAAAGCATATGATTGCAAGAAAGATTTAAAACATCTGGGTGTCAAAATAGTTGAGGAAAGCCTAAAAATTTTTGTTCTCAACTGGGTTATGATCCAATTACTATGTGGATATCATACTTACATTGAATTGATTATTATTAATATTAGTATTTAGGTAACTTTCTTATTCCTATTATGGCTCTAATAACAAATGAGAAGGCTACATGACTCTTAAAATCTTATATGATCATCCTCAAGTCTAGCAAGGGCAAGACATTTTTAGTTATCCTCCTTTCCCTTGCAACAATATGGTTGTTGTAAAGAGGAAATTTTTCAAGATTCTAAAAAAAAATTGAAAGATTTATAGGTAAACCTAATCATAGGTCAATAGAAATATGAGCCCACATGGTGGCTTATGACTTAGCTAAAGTGAATCATGAACAATGATGTTAATAAGTTCACACTAGATCCTCGACCATAAGTAGAAGCTAAAAATAGCCCAAAGAAGAGGTATAAATATATGTTGATACATGGGATATTACAACCCCTATTACTACTCCAAAATCATATCAAACATCCTAGAAGAAATTGAATCTTAGTATGTGCCCACCACAAACTAATGACTCCTTTGAATCTTAGTGGGTGCCCACCAAAAACTAGAGCTTATTTTAGAATACCACAAGCGAAGGTGTGGACCTAAAATAGGAGAAGGAAAAAATTGAGAGAAGTGACGATCCACCTATGAAAATGGGATATGAAAAGTAGAAAACGGAGTAGCAAAGCATACAAGAGCCATTATAGATTTGTATAGAGAAAGTAAAATAGGTTACAGTATAAATATATATCTTCCCTCTCCTCCTAGTTTATCCCTTCTAAATTCTTCCTTGGATTACATTTCAAATTAGCATATAAGTAAATGATACATCGTTGGTGAATCATTTTTGGAATATTGAAGGTTTTTAGCATCAACTAATATTTTTTTTTAGCATCAATCAATAAATATTCAAGAAAAACCATGAAGGACAACAATGAGCAATGCTATGGCTAACCAATTAATAAGTATACACGTGAATAAATGAAGCATACATGTGAATAAGTGAAGCACAAGTACTCAAATACACGTAAGCCTTGAAGTATACACATGATTACATAGTATATGCATGAATATAAGGTATACACATGAAACACGTAAGTCACAAAGTATACAAATAAGTTGTAAAGTATACACTTGAATACACATAACTCACATCTATTGAATCATGGATTTATAATGCAAATATGAACACCATTGATAAAAAAGATTTGTATTAATCAAATAGCCATGTAGACGCACAAAAATATATGTCAATATAAGTATAAAATATATACAAAATAGCCATATAGGCTTACAAGAATGCCATGTAGGCATACAATGTCAAATATATGCAATACAAAATATGTCCAAAAATGCTATATAGGAATACAATAAAGGGCCCTGGAATCAAAATTCATTGCCCTGTAGGCTCTTGAAACAAACTCTTGCCCTTTGTTGGTTGGATGGATGGCGATAAGTTAGTCACTCGTTTACTCTAAGGATGAGGAGTGCTCCTGGTGCTCCTCCTAAGGTTTAGTTCCCGATCAAGCCTTACCTGTTACAATAACAAGCAAAGACATTAATATATAGAAATTACATTATAAAAAATGATATATTTAACAAAATAATCACTTATCACCTCTAGATTATCACTCTCCTCAAGGGAAATATTCACATGCCCATGTTGTGGCATGCTGAAGCCTTATTGAAACCATCCAAAGAGAAATTAATTTATGAATCAATAGTGGTTTTATTTTTCACTAACTAACAGCTATAACAACGAATGTAAAATGAAATTTAGTAATCTACCTCATACCCCCATTAGAGGCATCGAGGAGTCTACAGCAGAAGAAACACCAAGCTCCATTTCCCTATGAACATTTGGAGGTGTTTTCACTTGTAACATCTAAAAATAAAATAACAAATTATTCAATCACAAAAAACTACAATAGTGATGCACATCATGGATTATAATGTATAAGATAATGAACCAAATTTTGAGTACTTATTGAACTATATATTTCTTACTATCATGCTTAATATTTTCCCTATCCATAGCTTGTTTGAAAGCACCTGTTTTAGGATTTTTTCCATAGCAGTAGGGTGGTGGACCATTTGATAAAATTCTTTGGTAGACATGTACAAAAAATGTGGTATCATAGAGAAGGAAGTGATCATGAGACTGCATTTCTTTGAGGAATTTTTTCAAACAATTTATTGCCTTCTCTATGGTGTTATGTTGGGATGGGGTGGGTGGTATAGTGTGGTCTTGGTTATGAGATGGAGGGCAATCATGACATGAAGAGGGAGGGGTTGGGATATGAACAAGTGGAATAAGAGGTGGAAGGTTCCATGGATTGGTAAATTGAGGATGAGGATGAGGACCTTGAAAATAATTTGGAGGGGAATTTTGGCTAAAGGCTTGGTTTCTATTCTTAAGGAAGTGAGTAGTTTGAAAAAATGCCTTGACGAAATGTGGTCTCATGGTGATGGAATGCCATTCCATCACCATGAGACCACATTTCTTCGAGGAATTTTTTCAAACTACTCACTACCTTGTCTATGATATTGCTTACTATTATGCTTTGATAGATTTTTTCCAAGCATCCATAGTTTGTTGGAAAGCACCTTTTTTAAGATTTTAGCCATAGAAGGAAGTGATTTGTTTGATAAAATACTTTGGTAGACATGTATGGAAAATGTGGTAGCACAGAAAAGGCAGTGAGTTGTTTGAAAAAAAATCCTTAAAGAAATTGGGTCTCATGGTGATGTCCATCACCATGAGACCACATTTCTTTAAGGAATTTTTCAAACAACTTATTGTCTTGTCTATGCTATTGCTTACTATTATTATTTCATACATTTTTTCCAAGCATCCATACGATAGACAAGGTAGTGAACTATTTGAAAAAATGCCTCAATAAAAAGTGGTCTCATGGAATGACATGACAAGAAAATGCAATTGGAAGCTGCTCCTAGTTAATACTTATTCTATGTGAAGTAATTGTATCACTGCTAATGTTGACTTTCTAAACAACTATATTGTAACTGAAATATTGTCATCTATCAACATCTAGTTATTAGTTATGCAATGTGAAGTAATTGTTTGAGTTTGAAATATGTGGAATGCAATGTAATCAATGATATGAATATAAAATACACAAGTCTAGTAAGTGCAATTCATTAGTTAAACTCTTTATTCTATTACCTATGTGAAGGTTTGAACAACTCCACTAGCACTAGGAGGTGTTCCTACAAAACCTCCAATATTAGTGTATTCAACATCCAAAATCAGATATTACAATACCATTCATATAAAAATGCTATTCACATGTAATATCTATAATTGTTTACTAGTTACATACCTTAGCGGTAGATGCAGTAGAGTAATAAACAACCAATGTATTCAATATCAACACTATGGCCCTGAAATTTTATTACAATCATTAAACTAAATTACTTAATATTGCATTTCAAAAATGAAATTTAATAAATTAAATTCAATAAGCATGCTAATATTTACCTAAGTATTGACACCAAAATCCTCATTCAAAATGTTATCTGCCATCGCCATCTCCGCAGTTGTGCACGTATCCTATGCACTAGCCTCTTGAGTGTCTGTGGGTCATATGTACAAGCTGACCCACAAACTTGACAATAATGGGGTGGAAGCCTACCCCTTGAACTCTCCCCTAGATGGCACTATACTGCAAGACTAGCATGTTGGATGATACTCTGGGTCAAAGAGCTAATAGACTGCAAAGTGTCCACCTTAGCATTCTCCTTCATGACATATGGGATAATGATGTGCTCATGAACTCAACAAGTGAGAGCTTGTCTCCCTTGACATTAAGGATCTTGATGTGCACTTGGTCTATCCTATGCCAACCTTCCACCTCTCCTTTGAAATTCCCTCATATCAAAATATTTGGGGATTTTGTTGAAGATGAACTTGTAGTAGAGTTTCCTTATGAAATATTGGGGGACCTCATTTTTTTTGCATGGTGGATAGTAAAAAACCATCCACCAGCTATCTCAAAAATTGTTCCTAATCCCTTGGTGGTGGCACCAATGGATAGGAAACCTCTTGGCATTAAGGTCAATATTTTGATTTGTGCGTGGGTTAGTGAATAGTGAGCACAAATCATATTTTGTAATTTTTTCATCTCTTACTTCTTTATATGATAATTTATCTACATAAAAATTCCTCCACTCCTACCTCCTATCTACCCAACCACTTAATTGTTTGTTGATTGCATCTACATGTGTTAACATGTCTTGAAGTGAATTTTCAAGTGTTCTTCTTTCCATGATTGAACTTAAAGGATCATTCAACCTCGTGATTAACTCCTCAATCTATTTTTTGTTGTTTTCAATTTCTCCCATTAAATTTTGTTGGGTACCAAGAGGATGTTGAGGAATTGGTGGAGGAGTTTTTTGTTGTGGTTGTTGAGGATTTTGTTCATGTGCTTGTTGATGATTTTGAGGTTGATTATCATCTCCTACAAATTAAAGAAATGAACATAAAAAACAACCTAAAATTACCTATTTAACAAAAAATTCACAAAACAAACAAATAATTCTTACTTATTTGACCTCCACGTCGACGTGGTGGCATCGTGGCAATGAAATTGCAAAGATTTGATGAAGAAATTGAAAGTTTTGATCCTTCCAAAATGCGAGCATGCAATTGTAGGGTTTGCTGGCCATGGGCAAGAAAACATAGTGAAAATGAAATGAAATGTTTTTCTTTTCTTTTTTTTAATAAGCTATAACGCGAGTGCATTATAGAATCGATGTGACCAAGCCTTAAGCTCGGTCACACCAAGCCATAACACAAGCGTGTTACAATGCACTCGCATTATAGCCTTTCAATTTTTTTAAAAAAAATTGACCACTTTTTGGCCCCCCAACTTTTTACACCCGCCCATAGATTTTTTTTTCATATTTTTTTAATCATTAGCTCATATATTCATGTATTTAATCCTTATTTTAAGACTGTGTTCCCTATCTTGGATCAATTCCAAAATGGGAAAGAGTGATTTTGCATAGTATAAAATTGACCTAATATTCAAAATTTTGAGTTGTTGACTCTTTCCCTTTCCTACTAGCCCATGAGATCCAACTTCATGAAAATTTGTGTAAGTTTGGTTAGTATTGTGATATTTATTTATTATAACTTATTGTATTATCATTAGCCTACATCTTAATGTATTTAATCATTATTTTAATATTTTTTTGCTCCATATTTGGATCAATTCCACAATGAGTAAGGGTGATCGTGCAAAATGCAAAATTGATATTTCTCTACAAATTCTTAATCATATGTTTATGTAATTCCAATTCCACCCATTTTAAGGGAATATCTTAATGTCATGAATAGTAATATGTAGCATATTTTGGATGAAGTTGGGGTTAACCTTTTATATATTTTTAGTTTTTTTTTTTTGATAAAAGGCAGTGCCTATGTATATATAATATATAATGCATAAATGATTACAAAAGTGCCAAAATTATAGTACTGGCATATTTTCAAAAAGCCCCATAAACGGGAAAGTATGGCAATTTTCACAATCATTATCAAAGCCCCATATAATGGAAAATGTGGCATTGAAAGACCTGTATCAAAATCGACCTTCTAAGAATTTTCATTCATTACATAATGATCAAAATTTTCTGTGACATGTAGGCCCAAAATAAGCTTTAATATATGATAACCTTTAGATAATTTGAGCTTTTCATATTGAAATGTATATAAAAAAACTCATAATACCAAAATATATATTGATTTTGAACATGAGAGAGAAAGGGAACATGGAAATAATTCTTCCATTGAGCTTGAATTTGCAGAGGTGTCAACCCTATCTATGTTTAAACTGAGGCAATGCCTCCTTGCTGTTCACCAACCTCCATTGGCCCATTGCTTGTCGAGGAATCCTCCTTGCAAATGTTTTGATCAGAAGCATTTTGATCATGACCTTCACCTACTTCTACACCTGGTGGAGAGTCCAATATTTCCCTATATAAAGCCATAGCTCTAGGACCATGAAAAATGTGGTGCAAAAGGATGAAAGAAACTAAAAAATATTTGTCTTTGCATTTCTCCACCATTAGCGGACCGAGATCTTGTGCGTGGGTGTTGAGAACCCTGTACAATGTCCAAGGATCATCATTATGAAAACCTTTTTTAATTTCTCAGTAGACCTCCCTATATGCCATTTTTTTTCTTGAGGTAGTACTTTGGAAAGAGGCCACTAACGTAAGCCTTTCCTTTCTCCAGTTTGTAAGCTTGAGTTGCCTAAAATAAAATTAATCTAACCTCATGGAGGTTAGAGGTAAATCCCATTCCTATACCCCGGGTCAATGGAGTAGGAACAAGTAATATTACTGACCCTTGCCTTTCCCACTATGAAGCAGAGTCAAACCTGTGACCTTGAGGGATGCAAACCCCAAGCCCTATCCAACTCCGCTACAAGTGGTGGCTAAATTACAACTATTTATATTTTTATATATTTGATTCTTATTTAGATCTTATGTAGAATTTTTTCTACACATTTTTCTTATCATTAATTCACATCTTCATGTATTTGATTCTTATTTTAATATTTTATGTTCCCTATCTTAGATCAATTTTACAATGGACATGAGTGATTTTGCATAATATAATATTGACCCAAAATTCAAAATTTTGAGTATTTGACTCTTGCCTTTCCTACTAGCAATTGATATCTAGCTTCATGCATGCTTGTGTAAGCTTGGTTAGTATTTTTATATTTATTTATTCTCATTTATGTCTATTTTTTATATATTTGATTCTTATTTAGATATTATGTAGAACTATTTCCACACATTTTTCTTATTGCTAGTCGACATCTTCATGTATTTGATCCTTTTTAAGATTTACTTTGATGTTTTGGATCAATTCCACAATGAGTAGGAGTGGTATTGAACAATGAAAATTTGATATTTCTCTACAATTTCTTAATCATATATTTATGCAATGCCAAATTCCCACCCATTTTGAGGGAATTTATCATTGTCATTATGTATTAATAGCAATATATGGTATATTTTTGTCAAAGTTGGGTTAGTTTTGTAGAATAAGATAAAATTAAGGTAAAAGGCATGAATCAATAAAACTCAAATCCTAAAGACCCTAAACCAACAATGAAGCACAAATGAACATAGAAACATAAAATAATGAAGCAATATTATCATAATTCCTATGCATGGTTGATTCACCTTCATTTCCCTTCTCCATTTTTCTTTATATTCTTGCTTTCCCTCTGATTTTGTGTATGCAACAATAGGTCTAATGATAGTGATATAAAAATATTGAAGATTGTACTTGTTGCCTTGAATAACATGTACTTGAATTAGCCATGAAATGAAAAGGATAGGTCTCCTTTATAGAAAAATAAATTTGAATGAAGGGCTAGGATTAAAAGCCAATATGACATGAAAATAAGTGGCCAAGATTGCTTGAGAAACAATGAAATACGGTTAGGGTAAAATTAGGGTTTAGTTAAGGATGGATAGTGGAGATTAAAAGGTACTAAAACCTTATCAAGGGTGGAAATTAATTGAGATGTGAAGAGATAAGAATGGCACAGATAAAGAGGTTGGCACAAAAAAAGAGGTTGTTGGAGTAAATTAAATAATTATAAAATTATTTAATTTAGGAGGGAAAGCGAATAATTAAATAATTTAAAAAAATATTTAATTATAGAAGAAGAGGGAAAGTTGACTTTTAATTAAAATAATCATTTAATTAAAAGTAGAAGAAAAGGACAAACTAGTAAATAATTAAAAAAATTATTTATTAGTGGAGGGAAAAATGGAAAATAATTAAATAAATACAATTTATTTAATTGTGGAAGAAAAGGCTAATGAATATTTAAATAATCAAAATAATTATTTAATTATAGTAGGAAAATAATAATAATTAAATAAATAAGAATTTATTTAATTATAGGCAGAAGGGGACATTAGTGACATAATTAAATAAATATTAATTTATTTAATTAATCAAAGGAAGAAATAACGGGGAAAATAAATAAATTAAATAATTAAAATTATTTAATTATGTGGGAAAGAAGAAGAATTTGATGTGGAAAATGGTATTCATAGGCTTAGGACATTTTTCCCCTCTTTGATACAATGCAATTTATCACATTGTGTCAAAGAAATTCAGCTCAAAGTATGCCTTGGTGAAGACAGGATAGACCTATGCCCCCTCGGAAAATTTTGCAAATTTGAAAGAGTTTCAGAAAATTTGAAAAATTATTCTAATAAGAAAATATGATAGTGGATGAATGCAAGGATTGATGAAAGGAATGTTAGCGAGAGGAAAATGTTAGCATGGATTTAGACGATTGAAGAGGTATTGATATTTTTCTTGATAGATGATAGAATTGAATGTTTATCATCATTGGGCATTAAATTATGGAAAATGGACAATAAACACCATGGTATGACATAACCAAGGTGTACAATGTTATCCCTCTACAAGGAAAGCAGACACTTAGTAGACAAGGAATGTCATGATTCATACTAAGAGTGAAATTGCCTAGTCTTTTTTCCAAGACAATTCAAAAACAACAATCAAAGAAAAATCAAGTCATGAGACATCCTCGTTCCTCTAAATCCTTCTTGGGACATCCTCAAGGTGGCATAGTAACATGACCAAAAGAGAAATTAATAAAAAGATAAGACAAACTAAACCAACAAAGTCAATAGCCATATAGATCATTTTCCATGTTTGTTGATAGGAATGTCAAGATTGAATGATTGGTTTCAGGAAAGGAAGCATGTAGTATAAGATTTCAAGTCTAGTTTTGATCATGAAACCACTTGTATAAGGAAAATGATAGAGTTGATGACAATGTTTGGCTTTAGGAAGGACACATCCTGTATAAGATAAATGATAGGATTGGGTCTGGTTTCAAGAGATGAGGCAATTTGTATAAGATGTTGAGTCTGGTTTTGAAACTGTCGCCTCTTGTATAAGACTATTGATTGACTGGTAAGTGTTGATGTTTGATGTTTGATTGATTAGGAAATTGAACGATTTGTTTGAAGACTAGCTAGATGGGTAGTCTAATTGTTTCATGATTTGGTTGACATTTAGATGACTGTCTGTGTATAATCAAGATGTATAATTGATTATGTTATGGATAGTGGCAAACCCTAAAGGACTGACCTAGTGCCTTGGGGGCTCATCAATGATGGCCTTGCCTACGTAGCATGCACAGAGACATTGTAGTTCAATTGACTTGACCTTGGATTATTTATTATGGATTGAATCATGATTGACTCAACTCGACAAACCCTAAAGGATTGACCTAGTGCCTCGAGGGCTCATCGATGATGACCTTACCTACATTATACACATAGAGGAAACATAGTTTGATAGAATTAAACTTATAGGAATTGACACTTTTTTTGAGATTTTGAAGGTTATTTGGATGTTTTTGGGTTTTGACATATTTTTATTTTTTTGGATTTTTGATATGTTTTGATTTTTTTTGTATTTTTGACATGTTTTTTATTTTTTAATATTTTTTTGAAGTTTTCTAATTTTTTTGGATTTTTGATATAGTGACCTCCAATACCAAGTGTAGGATCCATTTAAGACATTAGTTAAGTACTTTCCCCCAATCAAGTATAGGACCAATTATTAGGGATGGAATTGGATAAGCCTTATTATGGATAGGTATGGAAGGTGAAAAGATATGTAATGCCAATCATTCTCAAGCTATGGGAAGGACAAGAAAGTGTTATTATGGATGACGTGAGAAACCATGGAGGTGAATTTATTATGAGCGAGGGTGGAAAACCAGATATAATGATGGTAATGGGTGGAGAAAAGATTGACTACACATGGTGCCTATTTTCTAGGTTTTCACCATGGTACTTATCCAAAGCGCCACCGAAGTGGTTTTCACTATTGGACAAATTATTTCTCTTTACTATTTTCTCAATTTTTTTTTACATTTTTAGGTTTTTGACAAGGCTCTCTGAAAGATAGGTGTATAACTTGTGAATATGTAGGCTATTGATAGGCTCTAACAATGGTTCCCCTTTGGGAGTAGAAAGATGATAAGTACCCGACCCATATATTGCCATTACAATGTATGGACCCAACCAATTAGGCTCAAATTTTCTATGATTTCTCCCTTTCTACTTGATTCTTAATACTTTACATTAGGACCAAATCACCAATGTTGAAGTCTCTGACCAAAAAATTCTTATTGTAGCGGTGACAAAGATGATATTGATAAGCTTGTAGATGGACCAATGCATTCTATCTTCGCTCATCTAACAATTCCAACTCATGCAGTCTAGATATGTGATATTCTTCATCATCAATAAGCCCTTGCATGGATACCCTTAGGGAAGGTAACTCAACCTCAATAGGAAGGATGGCTTCAAAACCAAAGACTAGGGAATATGGTGTGGCTCTTGTGGGAGTGCGGATACTAGTGCAGTAGGCCCATAAGGCAGGATCATATTGAAGGTGCCAATCATGACTAGTGTCATTGATAGTGTTTTTGAGGATTTTTATGATGGTTTTGTTAGATACCTCAGCTTGGCCATTACCTTGGGGATAATATGGGGTGGAAAAGTGATGTTGGATATGGAATTTCTCACATAATTAGTGGAAATCTCAGTTATTAAAGGGATGATCATTATTAATAATGATGGATTACGATACACCATACCAATAAATGATGTAATTAAGGATGAATTTAGATATTTGTTTACCAATAATGCATGACATGGGAATAGCCTCAATCCATTTGGTGAAATAATCAGTCATTTTGATAATGAGCTTATGGCCATTGGATGAAGTGGGATGGATTTTACCTATGAGATTGAGTCCCCATTGGGTGGAGGGACATGGTGATGTGATTGGGTGGAGTTCTTGAGCTGGTGCATGTATAAGGTCTCCATGTATCTGACACTGTCAAAAATTCTTGACAAAGTGGTATGCATCACGTTCCATTGTGGGCCAATAGTATCTAGCGACCATGATCTTCTTAGCTAGAATAGGCCATTAGAATGAGCTTCACATATACCCTTGTGTACCTCTTGTAAGGTTGTTTGTGCTTCCTTAATATCAAGACATATTAGGAGGGTGTTGTCTAGGCTTCGAAGATAGTCACTAATGATGGTGTATCTAGAGGTCTTACGAATGAAAGTCTTGCATTGATTTGTAGATAGGTCGGGAGGGATAACTTGGTCATGTAGGTAGTTGTGAAAATATTTGTACTAAGGGTAATTAGGACCAAAAATTTCACATACCATCTCAAATTTGAGGATATCGAAGGCAGGGATCAACAATTGTTCTACCAAAAACTCGTATTGTGACATGTTATTTGGAATTCCCAAGAGAGAACCAATTGTGTCCATTGCATCAGCTGCCTTGTTTTGGATTCGTGGAACCTACAAAAAGATGATGTCATCAAAGTATTGCTTAAAACTGACAACCATTCATTTTTAAGGAATGAGCTTCTCATCCTTTGTGTCATAGTCATTTAAAGAATTTCAATTGAAGAGGTTTGATCAAACTACCTTAAATCAAACCCCCTTGGATAGAACCCAACTAGTTTTAAACCATACCTATAATAGAGTCTCCTTTACACCTATCAAAATGCTGATAAAAAACCACTTTTGATTTACCTTTTGGGGGATCAAATGAATTCATTTAAAATTTATTTTTTGCAATTATGTATTCCTTATTATGAGCTTCCCAAAAAGTATAATTTTACTAGTATATTTATTTTTTATTTCTCGTGAATGTAGGTTTTTCACCAAAAATCATGCTCTCTGTTTTGCACGTGGAAAAATAGCAAATTATTAAAAAAAAATTAAAAATATTAGTGCACCATATATTGAAGTCCTTGATCCAACAAAGAAAAGAAAAATGAATTTCGATACATACAAAAAAAGTTACGCGTTAAACGGTCACGCTATGTCTGAATTATAATTGGTTTGAATTCAAAACTTGATTAAAGAGAAAATATTTAATAAAAAAATATCTAAGAAAGTGTAAGCACTAGATATCAAAGTTATGAATCTAAATTCAAAAGAATTATAATTTTA
The DNA here is from genome assembly GCA_007258455.2 of Sequoia sempervirens. Lineage (NCBI taxonomy): Eukaryota > Viridiplantae > Streptophyta > Pinopsida > Cupressales > Cupressaceae > Sequoia > Sequoia sempervirens. The sequence continues at coordinate 231,369,209 of VDFB02000007.1, forward strand.
TCCTTCATGGAAAAAAATTTATGCGTTATACGGTGAGTGTCACTTTTTAAAAATGTTATTTTTTGAAAAAAATTAGTTTTTGAGGGAAATGGAAAAAGAAGTGCAGTTTGATTCCAAAAAATTTGAAAAAAATATATTTAGAATCTATAGACAAAATGTCACGAAACTCTAGTTTGCATCATCTTCAAATTCCTCACGGTTTAGCCACTATAGGTGCCTGAAAGTGAAGATTTAGTTAAAAAAATTATTTCAGTGTCCAGTTTGGCCAAAAATTATAAACCACTATTGTGGCATCACCCTTGAAGGCTTTTGATCTTCCATTTGATAGTCATGCAAAGTCTTGTGAGTAGTGCCTTATATTCTTCAATTTTGTTGGTGCAAGAAAGATAAATTCTAAATGACTTTGGTATGGTATCACCTTGGGTATAACAAATAGTATGCCTACTCTTGAACCATGACTTGTGTTTAATTCCATCAAAACATAACTTCCATGTCACTAATGTATCTAGAGTGAAGATAGACTCATCATGAAAGTCTGATACCAATGGATGATCTTCTGTTGTAGGTGCGTCTGTGAGTTGGTCAATTATAGCTTGTCCTTTTATTGCTTTTTTCTCAACATATTGAAGGTCATATTCACTTAGTATCATTACCCATTTGGCTAATTGGCCCATCAAGACTGCTTTGCTAAGGAGATATTTTAAGGGATCTATTTTGGCTATGAGCTTTGTTTGATGGTTTAACTTGTAATTCCTGAGTTTTTGGGTGGGAAAGACCATCACAAGGAAGGTGCATTCAATGGGATTGTAGTTGAGCTCATATCACACAAGTGTATGGTTGATATAATAAATTTCTATTTCTCTTTCTTGATTGTTATTCTATGTAAGTAATGCCCCCAATGCAAATGTGGTTGGTAATATGTAAAGTATGAGATGTTTACCATCAATGGGAGGCATTAAAATAGGTGGTGTCAATATATAATCTTTTATCTATTGAAAATCCTCTTGACACCGATCAGTCCACATAAATGGTACCCCCTTTCTTAGCAAGTGTTGGAATGGTTGACACTTATCTGCTAGTTGCACGATGAACCTTTAGATAGATTTTAATCTACCTTGAAGTGTTTGTAGATGACTTATATTCTTTGGTGGTGGCATGTCTATGATAGCGTTTTCTTTGGCAGGATCAACCTCAATTCCTCTTCTAGAGACAATGTACCCTAGAAGCTTCCTTGATGTTACTCCTAACACACATTTTTTTGGATTTAATTGTACTTTATATTCTTGTAGCCTCTTGAAAATATTATCTAACACTTGCAAATGATCACCTCTTGATATTGATTTGGCTAATAGGTCATCCACATAATCTTCCATAAGAGTGTGCATGAGATCATGAATGATGGTGGTCATGGCTTGCTGATATGTAGCTGTAGCATTTTTCAATCCAAATGGCATGACATTCCAACAATATTTTCCCCAAGAAATATAAAATATATCTTATGTTGGTCTTTAGGAGCTATCTTGATTTGATTGTATCTCGAGAAACCATCCACGAGGGATAGAATCTCATAGTCTACTGTTAAGTCTACTATGATGTCGATGTTTGGAAATGGGAAGTCATCCTATGGACATGAATTTTTTAAATATTAGAAGTCAGTACATATGTAGATTCCTCCTATTGGCTTTGTCATTGGTACTAGATTGGAAATCCATTCTACATAGTCAATAGATTGAATGAAGCCAACATCAAGTAACTTCTTTAACTCAACATTTACTAGTAGGACAATTTGAGGATGCATTTTCCTTAGTTTTTTTTTTAACTATTTTGGCATTAGGAAACAATGGCAAGTGATGTAAAACCAACTCAAGATCCAAACCAGACATTTTGGCATAAGAATAAGAAAATTTGATTTGTCTCTTGGTAAAGAAAGCACAAAACTTTGACTACTTTGTATCTGTCAAAGAAGTTGCGAAATGGACAATCTTAGGATTTTCATTAGCGCCCATGTTGACATCCATAAAATTCTCTACTAGCATGGGTGATTTCTCTTGGATTATGAGAAGTAATTCGAAGCCGACATCCTTGGGTGCCTTGGAGAGGTTTTCACCCTTGGATGTGTCCTTTCTTTTTACTTTTTCTAGGTCTAAAGGTGCCTTTCAGTTTTTAGCTAGAGACCTTTCTTCTTTTATTTTATCATTTTCACTTTTGTGACTAGAGGGTAGGATAGACTACCCAAATTAGGCCATGTTATCAAGATCTAAGGTAAATATAGCTTTATGATCCACATAGGGTAGGCCTTCGTGTAGTCCCATAAACATGGCTATTGCTTCATCATTTTTGAACACATCTAAGGTAGGTGGTCCTTGTTGGTCCTAGTCTATCAATTGAGGGTATAATAGAGGCATGCCATCATTAGTGTTGTCAAGGTTTAGTGAATGGGAATATAGGGTGAAAATGAAACTATTATTAGGGTCCCAAAAGAATCAATCCAAGCTTTTTCTTTAGTCAAGGGATCAGAGAGGTCAAGTTCCTAGAATGTCTTAGCTAGGTTATAGTAACTGGATGCGCAAGAATCCCACTCCCACTCATTGGATTTAGTATTGGTATGGTAGTCCTTGGATGTCTCAATATCTTTTGATGCACTAACCTCCTCACTTTAAAGCACCTGAGTACTAGGAGCACCCACTTTTAATGGTTTGTACCCTAGCCCTATATTCTTTGGCTGCTTGGAGGTAATAAAGAGGTTCTGTCATTCCCTTCTTGTGTAATCCAAGTCTGCTATGTCCATTATAACACTTACATTTCATGATCTCAAAGCCTTTGTTGTATTGCTCGATTGGGATTTGTTTAGGTTCAATATCTTCTTCTTTGGATAACCATGTGGTGATTTCCTCTTCATTGACAACTTCTTTTCTCAACTCTCCCTATTTCATGAAGGTTGTGGTGGGAGATGCTTGAATAATAACCTTGGGTTCCTTCTTGATAGATGAAGGCTTACCATAGGATTTTGGTGATGCAGGTAGTTTACTGACATAATAAGATGTCTTCATATAGTATTATCCACACCCCTTATCTTGGACTTGGACCTTGGGATCAAAAGATGGAGTGGTGAACATGGATGCTTTGATTAAAGTGGAGGGATTGACATAATGGGATAGAGTAGATGATGGACCTTCCCGATTGATTGGCACTTGTTGTTCGGGCGTTTCTCTTAGGTTCCTACAATACTAGAAAGGGTCAGGATCACTAGCTATTATGATCTCAATTCCATTATGTGGAAACTTCAAGCATTGATGGCATGTGGATGGGACGACCTTCATAGCATGAATCCATGATCATCCAAGGAGGAGGTTATAGGGGAGGTCCAAGACCAACACTTGGAATGTGTTATCCAATATAGCGGGCCCAACTCTTATAGGTAGTTTTATGACACCCTTGGAAGAGCGTTCTACATTGTCATAAGCCTTTATGATAATACTCTTTGATGAGTCCATGCAAGATTTAGAAAAACATAATGACATAACTAGTTTTAAAGTGAAAATTTTCAATCCCACTCCACCATCTACCAAGACTCATCTAGTTTTATGTTTGCTGACATAGACTTCTAGGTGTAAAGGGTCATTATGGTTGAACTTTTATGAGGAAACGAACTGGTCAAAAAAGGTGACATGGTGGGTGTTGGCTAAGTATCCCACCATTTCATGGAATTGATTAACATCAAGGTTTGTGGGTAGATAAGTGTCTTGCAAAGCTTTATCTAGGATGGATTTGTGCTCAAAAGATATGCGAAGTAACTCAAGGATAGATATATGGGCAGGTGTCTTCCCCAAATGGTATAAGAGATTATATTGGGATTTTTTCTACTATTTAGGAGGAACACCTTGTAAGGCTACCTTGGTTCATCGCATTGTGACTGCACATTTTGGTAGTTTCTTGATTGTAATTGTATTGACATTTTATTTGAAGCTCAAATATTATTTATAGTATAGTCATAGGTGACATAGGTGAAGTTAGCTTGGTCGTTTGTCTTTGTACCTAAATTGGAGGATTTCCTCATCCCATGGTCATGCAAAGTATTTTTAAAGATGGTGTGGTCACTATTGGAGGTTTCTTTTTGTTTGTCTATTTCTGTGATGCCATTCTTGATAAGTTCTTGAATTACGTTTTCTGAGTTTCTGACATGATGAGGTATTATGTCCTTTGTTATGGTGATAGTCACAAAAGGAGTTCTCATCCCACCATGATGGTTTGAAAGGTCCTAGGTCATAATGTTTCGGCTCTAGAAGTTGTATGACATTGGACTACAAAAGTTATTTCAAGATGAATTCGATGGGATCCCTAAAGGGAATGTATTTGTGTCTTGGTTGAAAGTTTCTTTGAGGTCCACGTCCTTGGTTATTTTGGATTGTGTTTGTGTTTTCTCAAGGACATGTGGTGGATTATTTGATGCATTAGGTCCCTTGAGGGTGATTTTGGGACCAAATTTGTGTATTACCTTTGCATCTACAACTCCATCATTTGTGACATTCTTATTGCAAGCCCAATACTTGTTTTTGTCATTTGAGGTATTTTGGGCATTTTGATTTTTTTTTTAAATTTTAATTTCCCCTTTGGAAATGAGTGTCTTTTTAAGGGTAGTACCTTTCTCCACAAGGTCAACAAACGTGATGCAACAATGGACTTGCAACTGGTATTTTAGTTTTGTGACCAATTTTTCAATGAACATGACAACCTTCTATTTTTTTGGTATCTCACAAGGACACCTACTAGCCAAGATTCTCTATCTTTGGAAGAATTATATGAATGTCTCTCCTTTTTCTTGTTTTTTGTGACAATTTTTTCTATGGTAATTTTGTTTTCAATGTTGTAGGAAAAATGTGTCACAAATTTGTCTGCTAGTTCATCCCATGTTCTTATTCTTGTAGGTAAATGGGAAAACCATTCAAGTGCTTGTCCTGCGAGACTTCTTGGGAATAATATCATTAGGTATGTATGTTCAAATGCAATGTCTATGCAAGCCATATGAAAATCCCTCACATGTTCAATTGGGCTTCCCTTTCCTCTATATTTGGTAAATTTTGGGATAATATAGTTGTGAGGAAAAGGAGGCATATATATGCATGCTCTTGTAAAAAGGATATGGACATAACTCTTGTGTGGAGTAGGTTTTATTTATTAATATTTTCATATTGTCAACTTGTCTTTGTAGTGCAAACATTTTATTTGTTAAGACATCGACTTGAGTCAATGATGTTTCCATTGCATTATGATATGGGGGACCCATGTTTGAGTTTTGCAATCCAATATTTGGGGTGAATGAATTGAGGTTGGTCCCAAATGCTTGTGATGGATTTTGGTTTTGAATGTTATGAGTGAAAGATGGAATTTTGTTTTGGACATTAGTAGTGAAATTTGGAATTGGGTTGATGTGATTCATATTGGATTGAGTTTGTAATGAACTTGAACTTGTTTGACCATGTGGATTTTGGTTTTGATATTGTTGAAAAGGCCCTTGTGTGTTGGTTTGTAAAGGAATACTTGTAGTAGGACCTTATTGTGATGTGTTGGTGTTCAAGTTCAAATTGACATTTGGCGTGATGTTTGTCTTTGGGGATTGTGGCTTAGGCCCATTGATGTAAACCTTTCACATTTTAGGTGGATTGTTATTTGACTTGTTTTGACCTACTGAAAAAGGACTGGAAGATGAAGTCCCCATAGAATTAGTTGATGAACCAAACATATTAAGTGTGTTGCTAGGGGGCTGAGTCATAGCTTGTGAACCTTGTGTTCCAAATATTGGTGTCACATTAACTGTTATGGTATTTTGTGATTTCCCCCCTAATGGCATAGTAGCATGTACTTGTGGAATAGTATGATTAGGGGTAGATGCATTGTGTCCCTTTTTTTGTGTGGTCTCATTAATTGGTGTTGTGAAAAGTGTTTTAACATCAAAATAATGAAGAATTTTAGCTCCAATTTGTTGCAAGTATGAAGGTGTTGTCATTGATGTCAAGAAGCATGTGTTGTTATCAATGATAGTAGTGTAGTGGTTGAGAAGAGATTGTTTCTTTGATTAGTTGCATTATGTTGTCATTAGTTAATTTTTTGATGTTAACCTCTAGTGTTGCTTTGATAAGATTCTATTTATGGTTCAGATGTTGAGGATGTTGAGAAAATTGATAAAATAAGGAAACAAGGTGTTGCAGAGGTGTTTTGGTTTTGCTTCACATTTCTTCTAGGATGAAGATCTACTTTTTTGGTTTGGATATGTTGGTTAGAGATGTTCAAAGTTTTTGTATCTAGAATTTTGGCTTCTGTATCAATGGTCAAAGGAAGTTATGTTCACCAGTGTGTGAACTGATTTTGTAGTGTTATGTACGAAGGTGTCTAGAAATGTATTTTCTCCACACTTCTCTGTAATTATTTTTTAGGACTCATGGTTCTAAAGGATATTTGATGATGTTATTCTCTTTCCTACATCAAGAGAATTCATGGTTCAATGTATCAGAAGGTCTCATGAGTTACAAAGTATTACAGTGTTTGGCAGTGTTATCTAGATAAACAAAATGTTTATAATCTTTAGGTGAGGTTTGTTGGGAAGGAATTTTTTGCTTTCCAGGATGTTCTTGGATCATGTTTAGGTGAAGTTTTTTGTTTAGAAGTTTTGAATTGTTCAAAGGAAGTGTGCAATTCAAAGTTTAATGTGTTTTCATGATTAACGACTGACCTAGTGTTTACACTACATTTGAAGATGTTCAAGTGTTAATGTAGGTGTATCATGGCATGTGAGAGTTGATTTAGGTCCCAAATAAGTTTTTTTTTGGTCCACTTTCATTCCTATCCATCACGAGAATGTTTAGTGCCGACCTAATTAAAAATTGCAAAGTGTGAAGAGTGTAGTTGACCTTGGAGAAAGATTTCAAGGTTGAGGACAATATAAGTATGAGTTGAGATGTTGAGGGTTGACAAGATAAAAAGGATAGATGTATGTGATGCAAGAAATATGAATTTCTAAAGGGTAGAGTGTGATTTTGGGTAGAGCAGTGTGAACTTCAAAGTGTTGGACTTCTGAATGTAGTGAGCTAAACATGTCTGCAATCATTCAAAAAATATTGTGATGGTGTTGGAGCTATTGTGGTGGATTCTTTGTTGCATTGGGAAGTTTTTCTCTATGTGACATTTCTCTTCTATCTTCTTTTTCTTTTTGTGGTATTGAGCCCTGGCTGTGAGCCTTTATGGAAAGTGAGTCCTATTCTGATAGTGAGCCCTTGTACCAATTTCATAATTACTTATATTGTGAGCTAATCATCACCATGGTTTTCCCATCATTGGGTTTTCCACATAAATCTAATGTTCTCTTGTGTAAGGTGTTGGTTGCTTCAATTTTTGTTATCTACTTTTCATGGTTAAACATTATAATAGATTAGGGGTTTAATGAATGCATGTGGATCTGATTAATGTTGAGGGTTTTGATATTTTAATTTGGTACAAATGATTCACCCCCTCTTAGTTGTCTTGTTCAGTTAACAATTGGTATCAAAGAAAGGTTCCGTGGAGAAAATATTAACCTCTTGAGGTAGATTTGGGATGTCAAATAAGATAGAGAGCCCTAAGTTTGATGAAACACATTGTGCATTCAGGAAGACAAAGATGGAAGGATATCTTACATCCTTTGGATATGAGATTAAAAAGGAAATAAATAATCAATATGTTGAACCTATGAATGGTCTAATCACAAGTGATGAGATCAAGGAACATGAAATAAATGGTAAACCAAGGTTTATTCTTGTGAATATTATTTCAAATTATGAATAAGTAAAAGTTATGAATCTTAAGACTACTAAAGAAGTTTGGGATAAGATAGAAAGCATTTATGAAGGAGATGATAAGGTTAAACAAGCGAATTTGTAGAATCTTAAAGAAAAATTTGAGACCCTAAAAGTGTCTGAAGATGAAACAATTACAAGTTATATGCAGAGGGTTGATGAGATGGTAAGTGCGATGAGAGGTTTTAGTGCACAAGTCAAAGAACCTAGAGTGGTAAAGAAAGTTATCAAATCTCTTCCTAATTCTTATAGTGAAAAGGTATCTGCTATTAAGGAAGTTGCAAATTTTAATACTTACTCTAGAGATCAGTTGTTGGGTACACAAACTTCATTTGAAATGAGGAAACATTGTTGGAAAAATGATACAAAAATGGTGACTACTTTCAAGGCTAGAAAATCATAAAAGGTTGAAGATTCAGATGAAGAAGATCTTGATGGTGTGGAAGCTAACTTTATAAGAAGGATGAAAAAGGGCACCGGTAAGTACAAAGGTAAGCTACCTTTCAAATGTTTTAGCTATGTAAAAATGGGTCACAATGCTTCAAGATGTCCAAATAGAGTTGTGAACAATAAAATTAAGGAGAATAAAGGAAAGATGATTAAAATAAGTTACTATGTTAGAGAAGATGTTGGTATTTCTGATGATGAATCTAATTATGGAGATGATGATGAATGCTTGTTCTTGGCTTTAAAAGATGAATCTACTTCTGCTAACTTTGAAAGTTGTGTGAAGGAAAGTGTTCTGGAAAATAAGGATAAGATTGAGGTACTTTGGTATTTGCTTTTCATGCTAGACAAGATAAGAACTATTGGGTTTTTGACAATCACTACTCTAAGCACATGATCGGAGAAAAAAGTAAGTTTGTTAAACTTGAAAATTATGATGGAGGATTAGTTAAATTTGGAGATTATTAATGAGCTAAGATTTGTGGAGTAGGTTCAATCAGTTTTGATGGCATGCATAATACTGAATATGTTTACTATGTTAAAGGCTTAAGGCATAATGTTTTGAGTGTTGGAAAAATATGTAAAAAAGGGTATAATCTTGTGTTTGAGGATGATGGATGTGAGATTAGAAAAGGATCTGGAACTGTGATTGTTGTTGGTAAGAGGATAGGTAGAAATATCTATTAGCTCAAGGGTGTTGATGTTCATTGCTTTATGACTTAGATTAATGACAGTTGGTTATGGCACCAAAGGATGTGTCACATTAATTTTGACAATATGGTGAGAATCAGCTCAGTTCATGTAGTAAGAGACCTACCGAGAATCACAAAGCCTATCAATGTTGTTTGTAAATATTGTCAATTCAAAAAAAAAAAAGGAGTAGTTTCAAAGGAAAAGAGCAATTTGCTATCGAACTACTAGAATTAATACATATAGATCTTTGTGGTCCTAAAAGGGTGAGAATTTTTCAAGGTGACAGAGGTGGAGAATTCACCTCCAATGAGTTTAACATGTTTTATGAAGATCATGGCATAAAGAGGCACTTGTTTTCCCCTAGAACTTCTCAGTAGAATGGAGTTGTTGAAAGGAAAAATAGAATTGTTCAAGAAGCTACAAGGACATGATGAAAGAAGCTAAACTACCAAAATTCTACTGGAGAGAAGCAACTCATACTGTTGTTTACGTACTTAAAAAAGTTCAAGCCAAAGCTAACAACACAAAGACTCCCTATGAGTTGTGGTATGGAAGGATTCCTATTTTCAAGTACTTTAGAGTATTTGGAAGAAAATGCTATATCAGAAGAGATGAAGAAAACTTGGGAAAATTTGAGGCAAGATCTAATGAAGGTATATTCCTTGGATATTCTACTAAAAGAAAATATTATATATGTTACAACAAAAAGGATAAGAAAGATTGTTGAAAGTGAAAATGTCAAGGTTGATGAAGATTTTGCAGAATTTAGTTGTTATAGATGGATATGTGTCAGATAAACCTGCTTGTGGAGAAGAAGAAGAAGAAGAAGAAAAAACTAAGGAAAAAGAAATGAAAAATGAAGAGGAAGAAGCTCTAGAAAAGATCCCCAATACCCCTAAGTATGTGCAAAGAAATCATTATGAGGAGAAAATTATTGGAGACAAAATAAAAGGTGTATTGACAAGAAGAAAAGTTGTTGAAACCCTAGGTAAATCTATGTTTACTTTTCAAAACTGAACCAAAAATAGTGAGTGATGCACATAGAGATGAATATTGGATGAAGGAAATAGAAGAAGAGCTGCAAAAAATTGAGAAAAATTAGACTTTGGAATTGGTTCCTAGACCTGAAAATAAGATTTATAAATGGAACTAAGTGGGTATTCAGAAACAAGCTGGATGAGAATGGAGAAGTGGTAAGAAATAAAGAAAGGCTTGTGTGTAAGGGTTACTCACAAGTAGAAGGAATAGAATTTGAATAGAAATTTACTCCAATGGATAGAATGGAAGCAATCAAAATGTTTTTGGAATTTGCAACACATAAAGACTTTAAAGTGTATCAGATGTATGTGAAGCCTGCTTTCTTGAATGGAGAGTTGGAAGAAGTTTACATGGAATAGCCAGAAGGATTTTAGTTGTCACATAAATTGAACATTGTTTGTAGATTGAAAAATGAATTGTATGGATTAAAGCAAGCTCTTAGAGCTTGGTATGCAATATTAGACAAATATTTGATACAACAAGGATTCAATAAGGGTACCGTAGACAATAATATTTACTTTAAAGTTGAAGAAGATCAAATCTTGGTAGTTGTTGTGTATGTGGATGACATTATCTTTGGAGGAAATGAAAATATGTGTAAGAAATTTGTAGAAGAGATGTAGAAAGAGTTTGAGATGTCAATATTTGGGGAGATGAATTTCTTCCTTGGGCTAAAAATCAATCAGATAGATAAAGGTATATTCATTTCACAATAAAAATATGTTAAAGAGATGTTGAAAAAGTTTGGAATGGATGACTCTAAACTGTTATGTACTCCTATGGTTACTGGTTGCAAATTGAGCAAGGATGATAAATAACCTAAGGCTAATCAGAGCAAGTACAAATCTATGGTTGGTGGACTATTATATCTAACTGCTACTAGACCAGATATCATGCATGTAGTTTGTCTTGTGGCTATATTTCAAGAAGATCCTAAAGAGTCACATGTTTTTGTAGTAAAAATAATATTCAAATATTTAAAAGGAAATTTGGATTATGGCCTATGGTATCCTAAGGATACTGATTTCACATTAAGTGCATACACAAATGCAAATTGGGTTGGATGTGTTGATGATAGGAAAATTAGAAGTGGTGGTGCATTCTTTATTGGATGCAGATTGGTGGCATGGCTAAGCAAGAAGCAAGATTCAATTTCTTTATCTACTACAAAGGCCGAGTAAATTGTAGAAACATCTTGTTGCACACAATTATTGTGGATGAGACAGACATTGAAGGATATAAAAGTAGTGTATGATGAGCCTATTTCTATCTTTTGTGATAACACAAGTGTAATTAAAATTTCAAAGAGTCTAGTGATGCACTCAATGACAAAGCATATATCAATTAGGTATCACTTTTTGAGAGAGAAAGTTGTGGAGAATGAAGTGAAGCTTGAATATGTACCTACAAAGGTTTAGATTGCTAACATATTCACTAAGGCTCTTCCTAAGGATAATTTTGAGTATCTCTGGGGGTTATTGCCCCTCCTTTGAACTAGATGCATATGGAGATGCATCGGTCTAGTGCATCTATGGATTGATTCTTTTTCTGGACTGATGTTGGTGGCTACCTCATAGGGGGAGTAGGTAGTAACATTGTTGTAGTATGAAATTTATGTTGTCATTGTGCAAAGGTTGCGGAGTTAATTGGTGTGTACTCTTAAGGGGGAGTATTTAGAGTAGTTACAAGTATCTCGGTTCTATGTCAAAAGGGGGGAACAATAAAAATACCTTATCCTTAACCATTGATGTCAAAGGGGCAGAGAAATAAGTCATGTGAAAAAGCTGAATGAAGTCATGTAAAAGAGGAAAGTATCAAGAAGAGACAGTGTAATGGGATAGTTGTGTAAGGGGGAGAAAAGAGAAAAGGAAATAAGTATGCTCAAAGATATTGTATCTTTGATGTTTTTTCACATCTTGTGTTGCCATCAATGACAAAGGGGGAGATTGTTGCAAGTATGAAGGTGTTGTCATTGATGTCAATAATCCCATGTTATCATTAATGATAGTAGTGCAGTGGTTGAGAAGAGAGTGTTGCTCTGATTAGTTGCATTATGTTGTCATCAGTTAAGTTGTTGATGTTAACTGCTAGTGCTACTTTGATAAGCTTCTATTTATGGTTCAAATGTTGAGGATACTGAGAAAATTGATAAAATAAGGAAACAAGGTGTTGCGGAGGTGTTCTAGTTTTGCTTCCCATTTCTTCTAGGCTAAAGATCTACTTTTTTGGTTTGGATATGTTGGTTAGAGATGATCATAGTTTCTATATCTAGGATTTTTTCTTTTGGATTGATGGTCAGAAGAAGTTATGCTCACCAGTGTGTGAAATGGTTTTGTAGTTTTTTGTACAGAGGTGTCTGGGAGAGATGTATTTGCTTCATATTTATCTGTAGTTTTTTTTAAGGACTCATGGTTCTAAAGGAGAGTTGATGATGTTATTATCTTCCTTGTGTTAAGAGGATTTGTGGTTTGGTGTATCAGAAGAAGGTCTTCTAAGTTATAGAGTATTAGAGTGTTTAACAGTGTTGTTTGGATTAAAAAAATGTTTATAATCTTCAAGTGAGATTTTTTGTGAAGGAGTTTGTTGGTTTCTAGGATGTTCTTGGCTCATGTTTAGGTGAAGTTTGTTGTCTAGAAGCTTCTATAATGGATTGAATTTTTACCACTTGCAAATTACCCATTTACACCCCTTACCTTAGAAAAATTAAACCGGACGATGCTTTTCCACTTCATCCACTCTCTTTGCACCCACTTGGTGGTTATTTATAGTGTCGGTGGGGAAATTTTTGTTAGTGACGCTTGTATGACATGTTGATGTCCTAATGGGATTCCAACCTTTGGAATGCAGAGTCATTACACTTCTCAATTGGAAATGAAGAATAACACCCCTGCGCCCTTGACTGACCTTAAATGGCTCTTTTGGGCTACTATTCATGCTAAAAACAACTCTTTCATTAATTTAATCTTCCACACAATTTCTACATACTACTTGAGAATTACACACTTCATCTTCATAGAATTCACCATTGTTGAAGCTCAAAGGCATTACTCTACCAGATTTTCTTCTCATGTTGTCACGACAACGATGGCACTCACAGGCTTACGAGCTCGCATCTTCCTTCATGTGCTTTAGGGCACCTTGTTTGGGAGGTGATATCCAATTCTTTCAGCATTGTCATTTTATTTCATAGCATAGTGTTGTTACCATTGCTTGGTAGTACTTTCTTTCAATACGCTCTTTATCATACTTTCTTTCTATTATGGCTATTCTCGACCTTTTCACTCTTTACAAAAGCACTTCTACAAGCAAAGCTCTGCTAGACTAAGGTCCCTACAATGACCAAAGCTTTCTAGAAAGCATTCAATGGTGTGTCTATGTGTTCAAGAGGGGGCCAAGGACTATTGGTTAATCTCTCTTGCTCTTATCTATTTGCGAATAGATTAGATCACTTTGTTGATTTTTTTATTTGGTGATGTGGGTTCTCCTCCTCAAGCAGGGATTGTTTTCACCACTTCATTTTTGTTTATTTCATTTACTCTCTCTATCTATTTGACTATCCATGGAGGTGGGAACAGAAAAATGGGGGTTTGACTATAGCAAGCCCCAAAACAACCCCAACATTTTTCCCTTGGTCTTATGTGTACAGGTATTGAAGATATTTACTTGTTGGAAGCTTCATTTCTTTGGTTGTTGTAAGTGTTCTCTTCCTCTCATTCTCTCACTCTATCATTTACTTAGTTTATCTTAATTTATTTTAGTTTTATCATACTCTATTATTTTCTTGCATTTTAAAGTTCTTAGCAGTCAGATTCGAAGTAGCCATTAAGTTGTTTTTTTTATATATTCTCAATTTCTAGTCTATACAAGACTCCAATGCGCCTTTGGGATGATAGTGCACTACGTTGATGTCCGTATTCCACACTAATGTACTTTGGTTGAAAACTTACTAGTTTGTCTAGAAAACCTTTGTGACCTACTCTTTGATTCTATAACTCTTGCTTTGTTCCTTGAGGTAGTTTAGGGTAGTTCACTCCATGGGATTCTCTTGAGAATAAAGAAACTTGTGAGCAGCGAATCCCCCTTCTCTAAATTTTGGTGAACCTAATGTGAACCTTATGATATCTATCTCTTTGTGTTGAGGTTCTCTTCCTCATTTTTGTGTAGGTTGTGAGCTTGCACGTTGTGAAGCTTTATGAGCTTCACAACTCATTCTATAACCTACGGGTATATAGTTAGGAGTGTGCAACATCGACACTTAGGAATGGACTTTACAAGGGTCACTTTGGCTCTCGCCTCTTAGGAGATGTTGTCGGCGACAAAGAAAAGTTACTTTGATGAAACCACTTGTGCCCCTACACCTCTTGTTTCCCCTTTTCCTCTACCTTTGAATGAGAGTGAAGCCATTCCTATTCCTACAGAGCATCTCATGGCCCTAGATAGGAGGCTATAGGATCTTGTAAATCACTTGGAGAGAGATAAAATCATGGCTAGGCCTGCTAAGGTTGCTAATGAGATCAAATATATGTTTGGAAAATATTGGACATGCATAGAATTTCTCCAACACCTAACTGATTTAGTGCAAGCATACATCCCCTCTTACAACTCTTAGTCAAGCATCACTCAAGGTCATGGGTACGACACCTATGAAATAAATATCTATCTTTCGATGCTCATGACATTGGTATGCATGGCTGAAATGAGCCCTTCTATTAACATATTTGCTCCCGATCCTCCCCTTACTTTCAGAGCAAGTAGAGTGCCTCTAGGATTTGAGTTTCTTCCTCCTGGGGGAAACCCTTCCTTTGGCAGTAGAATCTTTGACAGAATGGGGGTTGGTGGTTTTGGTATGTTTGGTGGTGGCTCTGGTGGTGGATACCATGGTGGATTTGGTGGAGGCCACGTTGGGGGCCCTCGTGGTGGTTTCGGCAGTGGTCATGGTGGTGGCTCCAGAGGTGGTTCTGGAGGATATTCCACTGGTCCTTTATCATCTTGTGACCCTATTTTAAATGATTTCCTATAGAATATGGTTCAAATGCAAAAATAGTTGGTGAATCTATCTCAGGCCACTGCTTAGCCCATATTTTAGCCCTTCTTCCAGCATAGCCCTTTATTGGTGATGATTTTGAACACTCCATTCTATCAGGGGATGGAAATTCCTAAGTTTGAGAAGTATGGTGATAAAGGAGACCCTCAAACACATGTGTCATCTTTTAGCGCAATGTGTATGGATTTATTTCACCACAATGATTTGATGGCTAAACTCTTTCCTCGATCTCTCAAGGATGCAACACTAGAGTGGTATTGGTCCTTGCCTGGTAACTCTATATTTTCATTTGAACAACTTGTGAATCAGTTTCTCCAGTAGTTTTAGGATAACATTGGTCCAAATGCGACCTTCTCAAATCTCATTCGATGTAAGCAGGGAGACTAGAATATCATTAATTTCATTACTCGATACCAGGCACTATATTCAAAAATCTCATACTTGCTACCCAATTCAGACATACATAAGTTGTTCATAGGCAACTTGCAACAATCTTGGAAGGAGAAATTTTCCTTGATGAAATATCCTTCTTTCATGCATATGTGTGTTGTGTTGCGGGATTACCAATAGACGATTTTTAGTTTAGGGGAACCTCCTCACACTCCCGTCCCAAAGGAAGATCTATAGTATCAATTTTAGTGAAAAAGGAAAATTTATTGCAAATGTGGTCACCACATCTAATGAAAAGAGCCTCAAACGCAATAGAAAATTTAATAAATTATTTGAATCTTATTCTTCTATTCTACATAAGCTGTTGAATGATAAGATTATAACATTAGAAAATACATGGCCTCTTAGAGAGCCTTATCTTGACTGGTATGATGGAAACATGTTCTTAATACCATCATGTCCACGGGCATGATACTGAATGTTGTATGTTCCTACGTCATGAGATACAGGATTGCATCGATGATGGTAGCATCTGTCTGAATGGTAAAAAGCATAATGTGAATAAGTCGGTGGCTAAGGTGAATAGTGAGTTGCATATTTATATGGACCTGCTTCCATCCCATTCTACAAACTTAATAATTGATCCTTCTGGTGCTTCTCCTAAGGCCTCAACATACATAAATGTGGTATTGTTTACTCTTAGTCCTCTCCCTCAACCTACGACTAGTTCACCAGATGTAACATTTACATCATAAGACTTACCCATGAATAGCAAAGCCTTTCCTCTGTATATTCTTGCTCACTTAAATGGAAACATTGTGATAGGAGTCCTTGTGGACCTCGTGAGTTGAGTGAATGTTATTATAGAAGAGACTCTTTTGCTCAATTATTTGCAAAGGGAGGAATATGAGAAGACAAAAACTACTATACATACTCATGATGGTCTCTCTCTTGCTCTTTATGGCTCTATAACTCTTTATGAGAAGACAAAAACTACTATACATACTCATGATGGTCTCTCTCTTGCTCTGTATGGCTTTATAACTCTTTCCATCCTAGTGGGATCTAGGGATTTGGATACTATGTTTGATGTGATCCTAGAATTTTATCTATTTAGGGTGAAGCTAGGAATCCCTTGGTTAGCTTCCATAAATGGAATTACTTTCAATATTCATAAATGTCTAAAATTCTCTCACGAAAGTGTTGTGCATGTCATGCATAACATTGTGTATCAACCATTGGTATCCCATGGGGGTTATTCATTAGATCATTTTTGGACCGCACCAGTTCATTTGCTTCCTCCAAGAATGGACCTGATTTACTAGAATTACATTAAGTATAAGATCAGGGACAAGGCGTAGCCGAAAATGACTCACCTTGTAGCGCAGTGACAAGTTGCCTCTCCCTCTCAAAAGGGGAAAGGGAAGCCTACCTATGCTTAGGGCCATTCTTATTCTTCTCCTTTCATTGTCCCACCTGTTGCTTCCTCTCTCTCTCTATTGTGACACTATCGACTTCCACCCCTATGCATCTCTTAGGAAGTTTGATGGTGCACACTTGGTGAAAGGCCAAGCATTAGGAATTTTAACTTCCCAGCTTACCCATGGTGCCTCACCCCATTTTGTATGGTAAGGGGAAGTGTCCCCATGGAGCATCTTCTGCATCTCGACCTCCAAATCCTCCTACTACTCCTACCTCTAAGGTAGTGAATGGGAAGAGGCTCATCATTGAGGTGCTTAAGCCTGCTCCCCCCATTATTGTTGTATCTACCTCTCCATCTCTTCCTCTTGTTCCCATCCAAGAGTCACTCCCTCCATCAAAAAAAAATATGATGGATACTCTGATGGCTAAATAAGAGTATTTAGTCCCTTCTCAAGCTGTAGCCTCTAGCTCTCAGAGTTGTAGAAACTACCTTGTGCATGAGCACAAGAATCAGAGGAAGGATCTGGCTGCTAAGCAAGATGCCTTGCAGAAGAAGGAAGGGGAGCCAACAACTCCTTTTACATCTTCTTCTATGTCCTCCCCTTCTATCCTTCTACTTTAGTTCCCTCCACCTCAATCTTGCTTTCGGATCCCCTTGCAAGCATGAATGATCCTCACCCAAAGAGGGTGTAGGTATTCATTGCTCCTTCAACTGAGCCTCCCCTTCTAATGTCCCTTTCAGATATCCCACCCTTTTCAAAACCCATGGACATGTCGAATACCTTGGTGGTGTCCACCATAGTTTTCTCCTCTTCCTCCTCACCCTCTGCTTCATTTTTGGGGATCTCGTATCACCTGATGAAGTGAAAGATGGAGGATGATCCTACTTGCAATGGGGGTTTGAAGATGGGCTCACCTTCTTTAGAGGTTGGTTCTGCATTGGCCTGTGTCATCCTAGTGACAGAGGTAGCCTCGTCATCTCTAAAGTTATTCACTGCTCTTGATTCCTTCAGTGAGGCTAGTAGTGGATCTCATGCACCTCCTCCATCACCCACTGAGTTGACACATGGTACTCCTATAAAGTGCATGTTCAACTCTGTAGATGATGTCTTGACTCTATCAGAAATCTTTGTGATATTATTGATGTTTAGCTCACAAGAATTGAGTGGAGAATACCTTGAGGGGCCCTCTTCCTTGGCTCTTGTTGTAGGAGAGATAGAGGGTACCCCCTTGATATTATTCCCTTTCAGTCTCATCCACCCTCCCCTTACAGTGATCTCGATTGGAAGAATGATGACCTCTTGGTTGATGAGGACTAGGGTGGTGCCTCTTCTTTACCTATAGATTAGATTGTGTGTGTGTGTGTTTTGTTCCCCCATGCTTGTTTTATGTGTTCCTAGGTGACCCTTTTCACCCTCATAGGTGCTTGGATAAAAGAGTGATTTTGTGTCATAAAACTTCCTCTATTTGTCACATCATTCTTCTCTTTTTCATGTATTGAATTTTTGACAATTGGGGACAATGCAAAGTGTTGGGGCATTTAGGCCTCCCTTCCATGTTGACCAAATTTTTTTTTTTCATTTTTTTTCATGTGCCCTTCTTCACATGGTCTGATATAGTAGGGAGTTGATGAAATTTCATTTATATATTATTATATCTATCTATCTATATTTATGAGTAGCTTTGACCCCAAAATATTAGTTCCACCTATCTCTTGTTCATTATTTCATGGTGTCTCCTTTCTTTTTACCTTTCTCTCTTCTTTTCTTGCTTTGTGATGTTGTGCTTCTTATGTGTTGTCCCTCGTGTGTACAAAAAATTTACCAAAATTGCATCTCATCATGTTCTGGGGGCCACAACATCACTTTCCTTCTTGATTTTCTCTCCTTAAGATGTCACGGACCTTTAAGTTTGGTATGCATCATACTAAGGGGGGCTATCACACTGCTTTGATTTTCAAAAGGTGTATTCGGTGGCCAACGAATCCCTTCTTGAAAATATCTAATTTCTAAAAAAAAAATTTAAAAATTGCATTCTTCAACATGGATTCCTAGATAAATTTTTCTTTCATCTCGGATTCGTAAGATAGAATCCATAATTTCCCTTGTGAGGGAGCATTATTTCTTTCAAATTCATTGATGAAATGAATCTTTCAAAAGGAATCCTTGACACTAGAATCATTGGCCAAAATGTTTATTTTCAAAAATGTTATCACTTTCAAACTAAGCATCCCTCAAGTGGACCCTTTCTTTTGAAGGGTTCTCGAGGGAGCCCTTTGAAAGCTCTTCCTTCAATTGTTGTCTGTCTACGTGACTATCTGCTTTTCTGCTTGCATGGCTTCTTTTTGACATCTAACACATTTTATCTATAGATTATAATGTTTCTTTGTAGGTGCACCTATGATGCTACTTTTCAATTAGCCTTGTAGGACTGAGTACTTGTAAGGCCCCATCAGACTCTGCGGAAACTCCCACATCCAACTTCCTTTAGGATTGAGCACCTTGGGGCACCTCCTTTGCAATTCCAAGGACTTGTGAAGCATTTACATCCTATGTGATCTCTATTTTTGACTTTGTAAGTCTATGGACCTATAGAGCCTCTTTGTTCACCTTCCATAGGTTTGTGGATCTGTGGTGCATTTGTTCAACTCTCCTTGGGTTCGATGACTTGTAGAGTGAGCTTCTCTTCCTATACTTTCAGGTGGGTTAGATTGTGGTCTACTTCCTCAATGATTTAGGTATACTCTCTTTGAACTATTTTGATCTACTTTACCTCACTAATGAAGGGTACTCCCATTATAATCTAAAACTCACAAAAAAAATAGATAATGACACAAACAAAATGCAAGAAGGAAAGCAACTATTTTTATTATTACTGAAATGAAAATGAAATTACAACATTATATTTTCCATCACATGGGATTTTTTATTACATAAAATTACAAATATTCAAATCAGAGCCACCATCTACTCTACTCTGGTTTCCCCTTTGTAGTCCCCCTTTACATCCTTTATTTGGAAGGTGTAACCACCCTAGAATCTTCTAGAAAGTGTAACTTCCTTAGGAAGATATTTTGAAATTTTATTAATTTTGGTATTATAACTTCGCGGGGTCATAACTTTTGATTCGACCATCATATTTTCTATTATAATACCTTTGTGCTGGAAATTAGGACCTAAAGGCCAACTACTTTTGTTTTCCACCAATTTTCAGGCCCATTCGGAGCCTCTAAGTGCCTCAAAATTGACCCTGAAGATTTTACTAGGATTTTCAAAAATTAAAATTTTAATATCTCTAAATGACAAATGGTATTGAAGTGATTTCTTTTCCATTGGATTCAATTACCATTTTGGAGGTCTGTGTAAGATTTTGTGTCCAACTGTGCATAAATGTAAACTTACAAAAATAGTAACCCTACCAAATTTAGCCCTTATTGAAAATAAACAACATTTTTTTTGGGTGATGCAAGATTGCTTTTACACCTTGGATGCTCCTGCATCACTCACATTTGGTAGCACATATGCTCACTAAAGTGTGGGAACAATGTAAAGGAGTGAATTTTCACCCCTTGCAAATTCCCCATTTACACCCCCTTACCTTAGAAAAATTATACTCGACGATGCTTTTCCACTTCATCCACTTGCTTCCCACCCACTTGGTGGTTGTTTGTAGTGTTAGTGGGGGAATTTTTGTTAAGGACACTAGTGCGCCATGCATAAATCTACACAACACACTTCTGTATTGATAGGATTCTCGTCTTTGGAATCTATAGAGGTGTTACAATTCTCCATTGGTGGTGAAGAGTAATGCCCTTACACCCTTGAACAACCTCAAATGATTCTTTTGGGCTGCTATTCATGTTAAAAACATCTCCTTCTTCATTCATTCGATCTTCCACACAATTTCTACACACTGCTTGAGCATTACACACTTCATCTTCATAACATTCTCCATTGTTGAAACTCAAAGGTGTTACTCTGCCATATTTTCTACATGTTGTTGTGATAATGGTGGACCTCATAGGCTTGCAAGCTTGCATCTCCATTCACGTGCTTGAGGGCACCTTGTTTGTGAAGTGATGTCGACTTCTTTTAGCATTGTCATTTGATTTCATAGCATAGTGTTGTTACCATTTCTTGGTAGTACTTTCTTTTGGTAAGTTCTTTATCATACTTTCTTTCTATCGTGGCTATTCTCAGTCTCTTTACTCTTTGCAAAATCACTAATACAAGTGAAGCTCTTCCAATTTGAGGTCCCCTCCAACATCCAAAGCTCTCTATCAAGGATTCAACAGTACATTCGTGTGTTAAAGAGGGACTGAGGAATATTGGTAATTCTCTCTCACTCTTATCTATTTGCGAATAGATTAGATCACTTTGTTCATTTGCTATTTGGTGGTGCGAGTTCTCCTCGTCAAGTCAGGATTGTTTTCACCACTTCTTTTTTGTTTATTTCATTTAATCTCTCTATCTATCTAGATATCTGTGAAGGTGGGAACACCAAAATAGGGGTTTGACTATAGTAAGCCCCAAAATAGCCCCAACATTTTTCCCTCGATCTTGTGTGTGCAACTCTTGAAGATATTTGCTTGTTCGAAGCTTCATTTATTGGGTTGTTGTAAGTGTTCTCTTCCTCTCATTCTCTCACTCTATCATTTACTTAGTTTATCTTAGTTTATTTCAATTTTTATCATACTCTATTGTTTTCTCACATTTTAAAGTTCTTTTTAGTCAATTTAGAAGTAGCCATTAAGTTGGTTTTTGAGATATTCTCAATTTCTAGTCTGTACGAGACTCCAATGCATCTTTGGGATGACAACATGTCGGGTTGATGTTTGTATTCCACGATGATGCCCTTTGGCTGAAAAATTGTTAGTTTGTCTGAAAACCTCTATGACCTACTCTTTCTAATTCTAGAACTCTTGCTTTGTTGTTCCTTGAGGTAGTTTAGGGAAATTTTCTCCCTAGGATTATTTTGAGAATAAAGATACTCATGAGCAGTGAAACCCCCTTCTCTATAGTTTCATATTGTTCAAAGGAAGTGTGTAATTCAAAGTTTAATGTGTTTTCATGGGTAACGATTGACCTGATGTTTACACTACATTTGAAGATTTGCAAGTGTTAATGAATGTGTAGCATGGCATGTGAGATTTGATTTGGGTCCTAGCTAAGATTTTTTTTTATCCACTTTCATTCCTATCCACCACAAGAATGTTTAGTGCTGACCTAATTTGAAATTACAAAGTGTGAAGCATGTATAGCTGACCTTGGAGAAAGCTTTCAAGGTTGTGGATAGTCTATGTATGAGTTGAGATGTTGAGGGTTGATAAGATAAAAAGGATAGATGTATGTGATGCAAGTAATACAAATTTCTGAAGGATAGAGTGTGAGTTTGAGTAGAGGAATGTGAACTTCAAATTGTTGGACTTTTGAATGTAGTGAGTTGAAGGTGTCCACAATCATTCAAACAATACTACAAAGGTGTTGGATCTATTATTGTGGATTCTCTATTGCATTGAGAATTTGTTCTCTTTGTAACATTTATCTTCTATCTTCTTTTCCTTTATGTGGTAGTGAGCCCTAGCTCTGAGCCTTTGTGGACAGTGCATCCTATTATGGCAGTTAGCCCTTGTACTAGTTTTGCAATTACTTATATTGTGAGCTAATCCTCACCATGGTTTTTCCCTAATTGGGCTTTCCACGTAAATTTGGTGTTCTCTTTTGTATGGTATTTGTTTTTTCAATTTTTTTTATCTGCTTTTCAAGGTTAAACATTATAACAGATTAAGGGTTTAATGAATGTATGTGGATCTGATTACTATTGAGGGTTTTGATGTTTTGATTTGGTACAAATGATTCACCCCCCTTAGTTGTCTTTTTCATTTAACACACTTTGTATCAATTTTTCTAGGAACCATTGTGGATCTTGTGCTACCATCTCATCTACAAACCATGCTACACTAGGTTCTTGAGAAGCTGCCTTAATTTCTTCTTCAGTTAAAGGTATTTGAATATTTTTTATTGTGAATATTTAAAAAGGATTTGGAAATGAGGGTTGTGTCTTAGGTGTCTTATTAGAAGAAGGCACAAAATTCATATTGCTAGTAGGATTGAAAAATGGATCTTCATTTGTGTAGTCCATTTTTTTTCTTTTCCTTTGTAACCTCATTTAGACCATATATGACTTGAAAATTGATGGAGGGATATAAATATAAGGAATGATAATGCTATGGTAGTTATGAAACTATGCTATATTTTTGGGGTTTTTAATATATAATAAATGCTAAATGATGATGCACTTATGGCCAAGATTAAGGTACAAAGTGACAATAGACAAAATTGAGATATGGTAATGTCACTATGATCCAAAATCTATGGTAGGAATAATAATATAGTATGCAATGATGCAAATGCAATGTTATGATCAAGGATATGGTATGACTAAAATTATGATATGAAGATGAAGACTAAGCACCTTTGTGGACCTAAGAAGAAGTTACTAACAAAGCTAAGATAGTCCAAAATAACAAATCTGATTGTCAAGACTTTAAAAGGACATGGACTAAAATGATGATGATTTACAAAGTGAACCTTAAACTAGAATCATGAGTTTGAAGGTCCAACTTAAATGACAAATATTAATTGATGAAAAGACAAGATCAAGGACAATCTAAATTTGTGACAATAATCTGATCAAAGGTATGATAAGTCTCCTAGTCTAAAGTATGCAAAATTGTATGCAACTAAGAGTGGCCTAGGATTTGACTAAGAAAATATGATGATGGCAAGCTAAAGAATGCAATGGAAACCTAAGTGAATGCAGTGAAATGAATGGACTAAAATGGTCAAGTTTTTAGTCGAATGAGATGATTACTATCTAAAATTGATTCAAAATAAGACTACACAAGAATTTCCTAAAAAAATTGACAACTAGCAATTGCGGTTCATTGTTGTACATATGCATTTTAATGTCTTAGGAAATTGCATCTCACTATCTGTCATATGTGGTTTACTATCTTGTGAATGTAGTTCACTAATTTCAGCAAATGCGGTGCTCTGTTTTGCAATTGCTGCGTATTTTTTTGCATATACAGTGAACAGTGTTTTGACCCTAGTTTGAATGTTTTGGAGTATTTTTTGTCTTAGGTATTTGTAAAATATGATTGAAAACACAACAAACAATATAGAAAACAAGTCTTGGTTGTTGAATGTCCATATTTTATGTGTATAGTGTAAGTTCAAGGGTTATTCACTCCAATTTCCATGGGTCTAATCACAATTTGAAAACAATTCACACACATAAAACACTTCCTAATCCTAAGGTCAATGGCTAATGGCAACAAATCTCAGGCCCACAACTTGGAATCTCCTTTAACTCAAATGTAGGGACACCTTAATGGGTGCATACACTCTTGTCTTTGTGAGAGAGGATAGGTAGGGTCCTCCAAGACTAGAAGGATGATCCAATCACCCTCTCCCTGGAAAGCTACATATAGCTTATACTAAGCCAAGGATTTTTGTCTCATCTCAAGGGAGCCATATGGTGAGTAACTTTAAGGTGCGATGCTACACCCTTGCATTGAGAATGACACCAAAAATAACTCAATCAATAGGGTGGGACTCTAAATAATGGTTTCTAGTTGCTTCTTGGGGACTTGATGCCTTGCAAGCATCCAACAGGCCACTTAAGGCTTTAACCAACCCTACTTGGTACATTAGAATACCAAACATAAATGTGAGTACTTCCCCTTTTGGATTGACATTGTACGCCAAAGGCTAACGTCAGTTTGGACTTGGCTTTGGCCTTATCCATTTATATAGCGGTCTGAGGGAAAAATAACTTTGGGTCATACCCCTTGGAGTGATTACTTCTCCAAAGGTAGGCCCTTCTAAAGGGTTATACAAAGTTGATACAAATATAATGCTTTTGATCTCCAAGATCATATAAAAATGCGAGGAGAGAGCATACACATGTATTTTCTCACACTTGCAAATGTTCATTGACCTTAGAAAACCAAATGTGTGGTGTGAAAAGGAGAGTGTTGAGAAGTGTTTTTGATTCCCAAGATCATATAAAATACAAGGGAAGAGCATACAAACCTCCAAACATAAACAAGATTGCCAAGCAAAGAAAACAATGGTTCTTTTTAATCCCAAATTGAAAATGTGACAATGAAAAGACACTTGTTCATTTTAGGTCCCAAATCCAAATGTTCCTACTTAGAAATCAAAGGAAAATAAAACTCTGCAAGAACATGGATTAGTAGTCTTGATATAAATGCCTTGTCCCCATGAATGCCACAAGCTACCAACCAAATATCAATAACACAAAAACCTGTACTATACTGAATGGAAAAGGCATAAAATTAAAATCTCCTAATTAAAACCCTAATTAATAATAACATGCAAATGTTGCTCACTCTATCACAGATGTGACTCACTGTACTGAAGCAAATGTGGCCAACTAGGTTGTGAGTGCAGTGAAGAAGATTGCAACTGTGGTGGATTGTCAAAGAAGATGCAACTCACAATCGAAATGGATGTGTCACAGTGTCTCATAGATGCAACACAACCTAAAAGCTGCAAAAACATTCAATTTTTGCCAATTTTCAAAAATCCCAAAATGCAAACAATGCAAGTAACCTGTCAATATGTAAAAATAAAAAGTCAACTAGTAAATAATTAAAATAAATAATTATTAGTAGAAGAAAAGGACAAACTAGTAAATAATTAAAATAATTATTTATTAGTGGAGGGAAAAGTGGAAAATAATTAAATAGATAGAATTTATTTAATTATGGAAGAAAAGGTTAATGAATAATTAAATAATTAAAATAATTATTTAATTATAGCAAGAAAATAATAATAATTAAAGAAATATTAATTTATTTAATTAATCAAAGGAAGAAATGAAGGGGAAAATGAATTAATTAAATAATTAAAATTATTTAATTATGCAACAAAGAAGAAGAATTTGATGTGGAAAATGGTGTTCATAGACTTAAGACATTTTTTAGTATCTACATATTTTTTTATATTTATTTATTCTCATTTATATGTATTTGATTCTTATTTATATCTTATGCAAAATTATTTTCATAATTTTCTTATCATTAATTTGCATCTTCATGTATTTAATCTTTATTTTAAGATTTTGTGTTCCCTATCTTGGATCAATTCCACAATGAGAAAGAGTGATTTTGTAAAGTATAAAATTGACTTAATATTCAAAATTTTGAGTTATCAAGTCTTTCCCTTTCCTACTAGCCATTGGGATCAAATTCCATGCACATTTGTGTAAGTTTAGTTAGTATTTTGATCTTAATTTATATGTATTTTTATATATTTGACAAAAATGTGTACCCATTTCAAAATGGGATCCTAAGCCTAAATATGAATGGGTACTTGTTTCACTTTAGGTATCTATTACAAAATGGGTACCCATTATAAAAAGGTAGGTCTATTTTAAAAAGCTTTTCAACTTTAAAAAAACTGATAGTCGAGTAATTTTTACCTGCAAGAATCTACAGATTG
Source organism: Sequoia sempervirens (assembly GCA_007258455.2). Lineage (NCBI taxonomy): Eukaryota > Viridiplantae > Streptophyta > Pinopsida > Cupressales > Cupressaceae > Sequoia > Sequoia sempervirens. The sequence goes on from VDFB02000007.1 coordinate 231,395,602, forward strand.
AGAGAGTGACTTGAGGAAAATGAGTCCCCATTTTGCAAGTCATCTATGCCTTCAAATTTCACTTGCCACCTCCTCCCTTCCATGGACCCAATTTTAGCAACCTCTTGGTTAATATTTGTGCTTTTTTTCCTATATATTTAATGTTTTTTGTTTGTAATTATGGTTTAAATTTCAATTATATAATATAACATTTAAGTTTGAAATTTTATGGTTTATATTTTAGGTTATTTTAATTTTTTTAATTAGGTTGAATTTTATAGTTTATAAATATAATTTCTAAATATATTCATCAAAATGATGGATACATACAATATACTAAAATCTAACCTAGACCTAAAAACTAAAACCCTAAACTGTAAACCCTAAACCCTAAACCCTAAACCCTATAAATGTAAACCCGAAGACCCTAAACTATAAATCGTAAACTCTTAGATCTAATAAACCTAAACCGTAAACCTTAAATATAGTAACCATATGATGTGTTCACTTTTACATTATTTCATCACCACCTATGTCATTCATGATGATCCTTCTCAATCATGTGGATCATGACCGGTTGATGATATGTGAAGTGATGAGCATAATGACACTTCATCTTATTATAACAAGGTTGATTAATATTTTTAATATGATGATTTTTTTTATGATTAAAATTCTCATAATACACTTTTTCTATATTCATTTAGTGATAAATAAGATTCAAAATTACATGAACTAAACCATTTATATATTTATAGTATGCTTCTATATATGATGATAGTACTTTTTTTTTATACCTTTGGTAATATTTTGACCATATCAATGGTTTAATTCATGTCATGTTTCTAATAAATCCTTTCATGGTTTTTCATGTGCTCACATAGATTACTTCACCATAGGACCTAGATCATTTTTTACTCATGATTATCATTATTTCCCTTGTAGTGACTCTTCCTTAGTGGATTCCATTAATTTTTAATGCATAACTGTGGGATACCAATTTTTTAATAAATACCCTTCTTTGGATCCAACTAGTTATTTCACATATCTTTAAACTTGAACTTGTATATTACATCCTCCTACATCCCTTCTTGCACATTATTTAGATATACCTAAGGATGAATAAAAACATGGGAATTTTTCATAATTTTTATTTGGTATATGTGATGATGAGGTGTCGTTATTTTATTATCTACATATTTCTTACCCTCCATCATCATCACATATGAGATGATATATGCATGTGAAATTATAAGAAATTTTGAGAATGATAGTTTTATTATGTGAACTACCTCATTTCTAGGATTGGAAAATTAGAATGATATATTGATAATTAAACACAAAGAATTGAATCATAAGATGACACCACCAAACTATTTCATTATCCTTTGTCATGTGAAATTTTGACTTATCCTTCACCAAATGGATTTTTGGAACCTTATTTTAAATATTATGTTGGTAGAATTAATCCATTACAACATGCATACAATACTTGCAAGTTGTGTTCCTTCTTTCATGAGGAGATCAATTTCTCACTAAGGTACTCCTATAAATATTGAGGGATCATGCACTTTCTTAATTTTATTCATTGCCTCATACTTTTCTTACATTTAATTCTTTAAGAATATTAGTTATAACATTGAGTTTAGGAATATTATAAAAAAAAAAATGGAGCTCTCTTCTAGTGGAGGTGTTTCTTCAAATTCTTCGAAGATGGGAAAGTATGGTTCTCTGGAAAGTGATAATGGAAGTGGGTTTTCTAATGGGAAAGTGGTTAGTTCGAATGTGTCAACTTCTTTTCTAGCCGATGGTAAGGATGGTGGGTCCTTTCTCATGGCTTGTGTTTTGGACTCATTAGTTTCTATGGCCATTGATTCTTGTACTACTTTTGTGAGGGCCCCTTCGAGTCTTGTGGATGTGGGTTTTTCTTCTTGTCTTGTGCCCAAGATTCATGTTGCTGAAGGATAGAAGCATGTTGAGGTCTTGTTTGATGGGCCTCGTTGGTCTAATCTTTTTAGTGCTAGATATAAAGGTAAGAGTTCCCCCCTTAGTTGGTTTCCTTGCTAACCCAACTACTGGAGAGTACTCTATTTCTATTCCTAACTGCATCATCGAGAAGAGTTTGGATTTGATGGACATGACTCTGGTAGGAATTTTTTTGGGTCCTCATCCAAATATTGAATTATTTCAAAATCTTGTGTTTAAGTGGTGTAGGTTGAAGGGTTGGGTGGAGGTTGATGCGATGGCGAGAGGTTTCTTCTCTTTCTCCTTTACCTGTGAAGAAGATGTAGTAAGTGTTCTTACTGGAGGGACATGGATGATTGGAAAATATTCTTTGGTTCTTAAGAAATTGGAGACTAGTTTTAACCCAAGCTCATGCTCATTCTCTTTGGCCTTGGTTTGGGTTCATTTTCCTACCCTCCCAGTGGAGTTTTTGGATGAGCAAGTGACTCCCTTGAGGAAAAGGTTGGTTTATGCTCATTTTTGTGTGATTTTTGACCAATATATTGATTTACCTAATAGGATCAAGATTAATTCTAAGTTGGGTGTGTGGAATCAAGAGGTGGAATATGAAACTATCCCTTTTGCTTATTTTCACTATAAGAAAGTTGGTCATTGGGAAAAGAAATGTCCACTCAAGCCTCTTAAGCCTCCTATAAAGCCTTCTCAACCTCCCCTTAAGGAGTGGAAGGAAAAGGAGAGGTCTTCTAAGGGGTTTGACACTATCCCTCAAAGTTATCATCTCCAAAGGGTGGTTTTGGGCGGGGTTCTGATGGTTGAACCCTTAGTGTATAAGGTGGTTGTTTTGTCTAAGGATCTTTCTTTGGGAGTGGATGCTTAGCTTGTGGCTTCCTCTATGGTGGAGGAGGTGGTGGATGTGTTTGCTATTTAAAAATACCTCACACCTGAAATGGATGTGGTTATCTCTATGGTGAAAGAGGCTTCTCCTATTATTGGAGCTCTAGATAAAGATTTCTCTCAAGAAGTTGTTGTACTGGAAGAAGGGGAGCTAGTTCATTCTATGGAGGACCATCTATTTAATCCAATTTATTGGGTAAAGGAGTTGGTTCCTACATATGAGGGTGTTTTGGATTTTGACAATCTGTATGGGTGTTTGGCTAAAGAAGGTTTGTTATTGGGGACTATGGGTGTGGTGGGGCTTGAGCAATTTGTTGAAACTAATCAACTTAAAGCATTGCCTACTCATGCTAAAAAAAAAATTCTCACCTCTTCTATCATTGTAGATGATTTGTGATGCTCCCTCTCTCAGGTTGATTCTAGAGAAGGGAGCCTCCCTTTTCTCTGGTTAAGACCAAGAATAGGAAAAAACATGTTTCCCCTTCTAGTGTTTTGATGAGAAATTTCCAAAAAGTGGACTATGGGACAAAATTGAGGGGTAGAGGTAGACCCACATTATAGAATCATAGGGAAAAGGAAAGAAAGTTGGATATTGTGGAAGGTTCCCATAAAACCTTGTTTGATAAGTGCTTGAAAAGAACACCTTAGAAATATTGATGAAGATTATATCTTGGAATATTCGAGAGTTGAATAACCCTCATAAACAGGATCTTCTTGCCAATTTGATGAGAGATCATGGACCTAATATCATCCTTGTTAAGGAAACTAACATGTCCATGGATAAGCTAGATACAATTAAGAATAGATTCTTCAAATATTGTGGGTTTCATGGTTTTGATGCTGATGGAGCCTCAGGGGAAGTCACTAATTTTTGGAATCCTAAGGTGGTGAGAGGGATGGATCTATTTGGAGAACCAAACCATATTACTACCTCCTTTCATCATGTTAGGTATAAATTCTCTTGGATCACCTCCAATGTTTATGCCCTTGATTCTAGATGTGCTAGAAAGAGGTTATGGGGGAATCTGAATTCCTTACAATCTATCCATCCTACTAATCAATGGTTGGTTATGGTTGACTTTAACATGCCCCTAAACAACGTGGAAAATAAAGGGGGCTCTCAATCTTTGGATGATAGTAGGTTTGACTTGATGAGTTTCATAAATTATAATGCTTGGTATTATGTTGATCTACGTAGGGCTTCTTATACTTGGTCAAATCGAAGAGTAGGTGATGCCCTTATCCAAGTTAAGTTGGGTTGGGCTCTCCTTTCTCCTAATTGGTTGCTTACCTATTCCTATTCTCTTTCGGATCTTACTAGGTTTGGTTTGGATCATTTACCAATTTCATTTTTGATGGATCTAGTGGGTAGGAAGATATCTTTTCCTTTTTTCTTTTAGAAGATGTGGGTTTCTCACCTAGAATTTAGGGATAAACTGTCATCATGGTGGAATATTCCTGTTGATATTTTAATGATGTACAGAGTGGCTAAGAAAATTTCCTCGGTGAATTTTAATGTCAATAACTTGAATAGGTCTTCTTTTGGGCATATCTTTTAGGAGAAAACTTGTATCAAGGAGGAATTGGATTTTCTATAGTATTCTATTCAAATTTTTGGGTACAACGCTAATGTGGCTTTTGAGGAGAGTTTTCTCTTATCTCAATTGCATAATATTGTGGCTAGGGAGGAAGAATTTTGGAAGCAATGGTCTCATACTATTTGGTTGTAATGTGGGTATAGGAATATGAAGTTTTTTCATCTCAAAAATATGAAACATCGGGCCTCTAACAAGATTGTGAGTATTCATCATAATAGCAAGTTTCTAGATAATGAGGTTGATATTAAGAAAGCTACCTCTTCTTTTTCTGTTGAGATCCTTTCTAATAATATTGGCCTGGATTTTTTTTTTCAAGATCAATTCCTTGATGTTATTCCAAACATTGTTACTGAGGATCTAAATAATATGATGTGTGGTATTACTTCTATGAAAGAGATTAAGAAGGTTGTTTTCTCTTTTGAAGGGAATACAACTCCTAGCCTTGATGGTTTCCCAATGCTTTTCTTCAAAAAAATTTGGGCTATTATTTCCAATGATGTTGTGGAGGCCACCAAGGAATTCTTTGGTAGTCACAACTTGCTAAAATAATTAAACTCCACTTTTATTTTTATTGTCCCAAAGAAATCGGGGGTGTCAAATTTTAATGAGTTCCTTCCTATTAGCTTATGCAACTCCATGTATAAAATATTTTCCAAAGTGTTGGCAGTTAGGTTGCAGTGTGTTCTTCCTCTTATTATTTCTCAGCAACAATGTGGTTTTATCTCTAGAAGGAAGATTCTTGATCTGATTATCACTGTTCATGAAAACATTCATTCGTTGTTGGTTAACAAGAAGGTGGGTTTCTTGTTGAAACTAGACCTTGGCAAGGCCTATGATCATGTGAATTAGTAGTTTCTTTTAAAAGTGTTAGGGGTGTTTGGATTTTTTGATAAATTTTTGAAGTTGATTGAGAGCCTCATTTCTATGCCCTCTTTCTTTGTGTTGGTTAATGGATCTCCATCTACTTTATTTAGGAGTCCATGTGATGTGAGGGAGGGTGAACCCATCTCTCCCTTCCTCTTTATTATTTTGGTTGAAGCTCTTGGAAGATCTATTTAAAAGGAAGTCTCGATTGGTGCTATCAAAGGGCTCTGTCTATCCTCTTCTCAGCCTTGCTCCCATCAACAGTTTGTGGATGATACGATTATTCTTGGGGAGGCCTCTATTACTGAAGCTAATGTCTATCAATTAGTTTTTCTTAATTATGAATTTTCCTTGGGGCGATTGGTGAGTCTCCCTAAGAGCACTATTTTTTTCCTGAACACCCTTGAGAGAAGAATGCAAAGAATCACACATATTTTTTAGTGTGCTATTGGGGAGCTTACATAAACTTATGTTTGTCTTCCCCTTTGTTTAGATTTCATCCCTGATTCATTTTGGTGTGGTTTGGTTGATAAATTCAATGCTAAATTTTCTGGGTGGAAAGGCACTCTTCTTAGTCAAGTGGGAAAGCTTTTGCTAATCAAATCTACTTTGCAGAACCTCCTTGTTTATGATTTAAGTCTCTTCCAAATCCTGAGGAAATTTTGGGAAAGGCTTGAGAGTATTCGAAAGCATTTTTTATGGTCTAGAGTGGAGGAAAAGAAGAGGTTGCATCTTGTCTCATGGGATGAGGTGTGCAAATCTATAAACAAGGAGGGTTGGGGTTAAGGAAAATTAAGGAATATAATTCTTCCCTTATGGATAAGAAATTATGGAACCTTCTTGTTGGAGGTAAGGAGTGGTCTAAAATTCTAGCCCATAAATATCTGACTAGTGTTGATAAACTCAAGAATTTTTTGTGGGATGATTTTTCACCCTCTTCATGGTCATTTTTTTGGAACTTCTTGATTAAAGTTAGGATGATCATCTCAAATTTTATTTGATGGTCTTTGGGCAATGGAAAATCCATTCTTTTCTAGGATGATTGGTAGATTGGACATGGTCCTCTTAAATATGAAGAATGGGAAACTTCGCTTCAAGATATTTGTGTTTGTTCTTATGGTGTGATTGTTGCTAACTACATTGCTGATGGTAATTTATGGAAGAGGATTCACAAGGAGTTTAGGGAATTGGAAATATTTTATCATTTCTTATCTTTGATTCATATCTTGGTTTCTCCCTTGGTGGATAAGGTGGTGTGGTGGCTGGCTCCTCAAGGTCAGTTTTCGGTGGCCTCAACCTTTCATTTTTAGAATAATGTTGTGGGACCTCATCCTCCTTGGGTGTTGGTGTGGTCTTTGAAGTTGATCCCTAAGGTTAACTTGTTTTTCTGGTTGTTATGCCAAAAAAAAATATTGAATAATAACAACCTTTAGAAAAGGGTTTTCTCAATGCCAAATAGATGTTACCTCTATGAGGAGGAAGTTGAGGACTCCTTCCTTTTGATTATTGGTTGTAGGTTTGTTGTCGAGGTTTTGGCTCATGTGCTTCAGGTCTGAAATTTGGAGTGGTTTTTTCCTTCCTATGTGGTGGATCTTTGGTTCCAATGGAATTTTCCTTCTTCCAACCCCTCTTTGGGTTTGTTGTGGTCCCTTATTTTATAGCATGTGGCTTGTGGTGTTTGGAAGGAGAGGAATAATCAATTTTTTTAGAATGTTGCTCTCCTTCCTTATAGGTTATTATTTACAGTTTGTGTGATGATTAAGGAGAATATCATGCTGGAACTGGCTGATTCTAATCTTCCTAGGAAGGTTCTAGTTTCTAATTATGATTTGTGGGTAGTTGATTAGTGGAAGCTCAATTTTGACATAGCCCAATAGTTGAAGAAGGTTAAGCCTGCATACGAGGGAGTGGTCTAGTATTCCCCTCCTCTTGGTTGGTATAAAATTAACTTTGATGGTTCTACTAAAGGAAATCTTGGACCTACTAGTTTTGGGGGAGTGTTGTGTGATCATAATGGTAGACTAGTTTCTACAGTGGTGCTCCCTTTGGGAACTCAAAAAAAAATTTAGAAGTTGTTGCCACCTATCATGGGTTAAAATTGGACAAGGAGAAGGGTGTGACTAAAGTGTGGTTGGAGGGGGACTCTATGAATATCATTAACTACTTAAAAAGGGTTATCTCTCCCTCCTAGTCAACTGAACATTTCATTGGAGACTCTATTGCAATATTAAATTCTTTCCAAGAATTTTATATTTCCCATGTGTATCGTGAGGCCAATGGTGTTGCTAATTTATTGGAAAACTTGGGGGTTTCATCAACTAGGTCTTGGAACTCTAATGACCAATTTCCCTTTGATCTCATATCAATGCTTAATAATGAGAAAATCGCACATGCATCTTATGAAGAGGGTCGGATTAGGATTTAATTTACTTGGTGTGTGGCCTCATAATTGCTTTCTTGTGCTAATTAGACTTATGAGGGGCTTAATCTTTCTTGATAATCGTGGCTATGTGATTCATGATCTCCTAAGGGACTCAACCTTAATGAAGACATGTGCCTGGGATGTTAGTGCAACATTATTTTTGGGTGATATTATCCTCCTTGCATTCTCTTTTCCTCATTTTTATGTAAGGAAGCTAAGGTAATGGAACAGCTTCCTACACTAACCTTGAGAGGAGAATAATGCAATTTTTTTATAGATCTTTAACAGGTACAAAAACTTAAATAGAAATAAACACAAATAGCATGCATACCACAACCCAATGATTTACATGGGGAAAACCCTTTTGAGATAAAACTCCACACTCCAAAAGTTTCCCAATATATTATCCAGAAATCAAAAGATAACAATATACTTGCAGAGAAAGCTTCTCATAGGAGTATCACCACCAGAGATCAAGAGACACCACAACTGCTAACAAACTCTCAGAATACACCCCTGTCTACATACATCCCACCTGCTTATAACAATCTTTTTGGAACCTTCTAGAATTAGGGTTTTACAAGGTCATTTTTCATTTGACATGTTAACAGAAAAAACTTGACATGTCAGTGAGAAAAATCCTTGACGTGTCAGTGAGAAAAATCCTTGATGTGTCAATGGGAAAAAACCTTGACATGTCAGCAAAAATATTTTTGGGGTGCTGCCTCAAACCCCACATCTTGCTATGAGTGTACAATATTTGAATGATCATTCACCACATACCAACATACATCCTATCAATAAATCATTTATAATTGCAAGGTTGAGACACATTTTCCCAAAATTTTATGGGTTAGTGCTTGTCTATGCATTTAAGTATGGGGATGAGAGGTGTAGAACAGAGTTTGTGTCATTTGAAGAGACTGAGGCCAATGGTAAGGTCTGAGAAATTCATGAAAAAGGGAGGGTCACCACTTTTATGGAAAAACTTCATGGCTTTGATTCCCAAATTTCATAGGATTTTGTGTATGCATGGCATAGATGTATCCTGAGAATTTTGGGGTTGATGTTAGTGTTACCGAGGACTTCATTATGAAATTTATTGGTCTCTCTTCACAGGGTAGGAAGTTCTATAGGGAAAAGGAAATGTTTTCATATGTGAGGATGAATTTCTTGTTAGATAAGGAGAAGGTCAAAATCAAGTAGTTGTCATGTGGTGGCTACAATAGGACTTTTATTAAAGCCATTTGTGGGATATGTCAATGGCTATTATGTGCTCCTACACTCTGGATAGGAGATTCTCTACCATCTATGAGCATGACTTTATGTTAGTAAACCATTTCCATCATGGTAAGTTCGTTTTCTTCCTGTTCTATCTACTCTTATCTTTAGAGAATGGTATTCTATATTTTAGGAAGAATTCCAATAACTCTTTTTTATATGAAGGGTTGATGCTTTTATTGTGGAACATATTAAGTCTAGATATGTGGTGCAGGAGCACCTAAGCCCTTAATTGCAAATTTGAACATTTGAAGGTTTGATAGGTTGGTCACTAGGTGATTCTAGGGATTTTGGAGTAATTTGAGTCTATTTACACTAAATAGGGTCTATTAAGACCATTTACTATGTAATTGGGTGGTTTTTGGGTCATTTGAGTTAAAATGTAAAAAGTTGCAAAAGAGTGTAAATGTTGTTAAAGCAAGAAATTGCAAAAATGCAACTTTTAGGAACTTAGAGGGACATAGAAGTTTAGAAGATATTTATGAACATTGGTTGGTTAGAATTTGAATGTAATAGCTATAAAAATCCTCTACAGGGCTTGAGGATGAGTTGTTGAAGTTTTTTTTTGAATCATCCATATCAAATACAATGAGTTTTCTGCAATTCTACTATTATTGTGCACTTTTTTGGATCAGTACGGCCCATACAGTCTGAGTTATGCTTTGAAACTCATTGTACTTTGTAGTATAATGTTCAAACTCTCTTTTGAACCAAGTTTGAGGGTTTATCATTGAGTATTGAGATATTTCTTTTTGGCGATCAGGATTGCACCCTTTAGGCAAGTAGAACTTGTCTATCCTGTCGCAACATGGAATCACTCTTTGGTTTGTGGGTAAACCAGTTGGGGAGAGAAAATATCCAGATTGGGTTGGTTCCCTTCTAACTAATCACCTAATCTAAACACCTTCAAAGGAAAGGGAGTAGGACGAAGACTAAAAAGCATTAACACTTAGACTTAAGATGATCAGCTAAATGTTGAGACCTTGATGAAACTTAACTCACAACACTTCCTTAACAACAATTAACTCTCACAATTCACCACAATGCTTTCAGTTCATCAGTACTTTTCCTAAAGACCCTTGAAAATAGAATACAATGTGCAACCTAAACCTATTGCAACCTTGACAATAACCCACAACAATAGGACTAAGAAGGATTCAATTAATTGAATCACAACAAAATCACACCATTAATGTGAGCCCATGACAAGAAAGTGAGAAGGAGAAATCTGCCGCTTTATTGCAAGTGGAGGAACTAGTCATCAAAATCTGATATCGGATGAGTTTATAAAGCTCTCAAAAATGGCTAAGAGAGAAAGAAACTGAATAATTCTGAACCCTGAGAAAAACAAGTTTTCTCAGATTTATAGCCAAGATGTGACCCTGAAGTGCCAAAATAGAAAAATCAGATCCACTTCCCCTCCAAAAGTCAACTCAACTACAATTTTGAGCTCCCTCAAAAAGCCTAAAAAATAAGCTCCCTCAAAAAGCCTAAAAAATAGCCTCCAAAACAGCTCCAAAAGGGGTCAAAAAGTTGGAAACTTCTCATCACCTTAAAGTTGATCCAAAAAGGCCTCAAAATCATGTCCAAAACTGCCCAAAACTGAAAATAGAAAGCTCAAATTGCCACCTCTTTTCCAAATTCGCCCAAGAACTAGAACTCAAAATATAAAGATTTATCTCACTATTTTATCAAACTACATTTAAAAATAGCAAATATTAAGATAATTTATAGAAACATTATCTTAACATTGCTTTGCAATATCTTGCAGTTTGAGTTTTTACAAAAAGAGACCAATCAGTCTCTGATTTGATTTTCACAAAAACAAGGAAAAAATATGATTTATTTTTTTATTTTTCCAAGTATAACATATCTCTAGCTGGGCATTTGATTTTCTCCAAAAAAAACTTAAGGAAACCAAGGCATGAGGTCTACATGATTTCTTTTTTCAAAATAAAATATCCCCTAAGGCTTTGATATTGATTTTTTAATGAAAATTAGAAGGTTCCTAAGACACAATAATATATTTATTTTCCCCTCCAAATATTGTGATATTTTAATCTAAGGCATAAAGCCTATATGATTTCTCAAAATCATAAAAAGTGTATTAAGGCATAAACTAGGAATGAATGCAATTATATGCAAAAGTAAGCTAAAATACCACAAGGGTATTAATGGGGCACTCTATTGTAAAATCAATGGAATAAAAAGCCCTAAGGTCGACCTAGGTTATATGGGAAACTTTGCACCCTCATGGAATTAACCAAGGCTTGATTTTTTAAAAGTAATGTAGAAAATCATAAGCTCAAATTAGGGCATATGAAGAAACCCTAACCACAAAACTCATCGAATACCTAATTCTTAGCCTTATTTTGCATTTTCATTTTGGGAAAAACATGCTCTGTTGTTGACCATCATGAGGAAACTAGGGTTTGGGCTAAAAACTGCATCTTTCATATCAAATTTCCTCCATTTGGTGTCGATTTTCTCCTGGAAACTAATGGTAATTCATTCATTGATCTCTCTATGGCACTTTGATATCATTTTGAAGGGTTTTTCAAACTCTCCAGGCCACGATCTCTTCACATTTTTGATGTATTTTTATGTTTGTAATTTATGTGCTGACTTTTTTCTGCTTGGAGCCCTCAATTGGATGCCTTCTAAAACTCCTTGCTATGGCCATTGAATGTGTTTCTCTTCATGAAAGAAACAAAGGTAAGCACTCTTGCATTTTCTCCTTAAATTCTATCGATACTATGCTTGATTTGAGCTCTACAAATTGTAGGAAATGGATGTACTTCGATGTGCATTTTGTGTTTTTTGATTCCCTTATTCTTTTGAAGGGTTATGGTAAAAATTATGGCTCAACCCTGCCATGAAAACACAAATCCGCTATATTTGAAACCCTAGCTCTTTTCGTGCTCATCTTGTCTTTGTTGGAAATGCATCTCCTTTTTTATGTGAAAAGATAATCTTGTTCATTTTCCTGTATTACCCTCCTTTCATTTATGTAGAAACTACTTGATTTAAGCTTCATTAGGCATAGGAATAATGAATGCTTTCATTATTTCTATTATTTGAGTATTGTTGGGGTTTCATTTTTTTTCATTATTTCTGGAAATGAAGGAATTAATAGCACTTGAAGCTCACCATTTTCCATTTATGAGGCCTTTTCCACTTTGATGGTCACAACCATTCTATCCTATTCAGAATCTGTACAATGACAACTGCATATCCATTGTTTATGCTTTTGTTCCCGCATATCTCTCTTCACTTGCACACAACACCATGTGAGTCTTAAACTTGTCTTCAGTATTCTATTGGTGTATTTCATGTTGTTTTAGTAGCTATCATGAATGCTCGAGCTTTTGCAAAATATGACTGTAAAAACCTTTGGTATTCACCATCCCTTAACAATATTTTTCCCATCAAATTGTGCATACCATCACTTGACATTGCATCCTCTATGATGTTCATGATGCTCACACATTGCTGCCTCCATTAGAAGGTGACAGTAGTTACACTATGCATAACATACTATATACATACTATCCTATTTACACCCCTTTTCCTTAGTAGGTATTATGCATTGCTTTGTATTTGAGGGAAGACATAAATTGATTAATGAAGCTATGAACTGACCTCCATCTATTTGGACATCATGATTTCACTCAGACAAATGCATCATGAATGCTCTTGATTCTTTTTCTTTGCACTGTTGTAACTTCATTTACTTGTTCTTAGAATGCAAGTTTAACTTTACTCAGATAATATTCTTAATGGAACAAGCTAATTTCTTTCCACTGTTTTCTTGAAATGCACAAACAAAATGAATCTCAAAACTATTTGGAGCTTCTAGTTGCTTATATCAAAACATGTTTTCTACTTCATGTAGTTTCAATCTTTTAACATGATAATGACCTTTGCATACATTCAATGAAATACATAGAGGCTCCATTTTCTTTCCAAGTGCACTGTATATGAATACTTCTATTTTACTTACTTGCTTTGCATAATGGAATTCAACCAACATGATATCTTCTGAAGATTACTCAGTGTCCATTACCATCATTCCTTGCACTTGAATGCTTGAGTAAATGCATTTCAGCCATTTCAATGATGCTTCTAGTAGTTCATTTGCAACTACTTGTCACAGTTCTCATGCATTTGAAAGTTCAAAAACATACACATTCTCATGTTTTCCTCTTCAGTTTTATGTTTCATGAGATCATGGAGTTGTGAGATCAAATTTCCTCTCATAATTGTGGCACCATAGTACTAAAATAAGTTTAAAACTTATGAATTACCTTCATGAGACATGTTATTTTACATTTTATTCATTCAATCTTCAGTGTATTTGATTCTCAGTTAGAAATTTCACCTTTTGATTCTCAAAATCCATCTATAGTTACTTATGAATTCATTCTTTGATGAAGGGGATATTGTTTCAGTACTCTTGGTGCTTCCTCTTTATTCTCCTAAACAACAATACTGATAATGTAGACACAATTTTGGCATTGAAGATTTTGAAATAAGAGCACTTGATTATGATGCCTTGGAGCTTTTCCATTTGTTACAACTGTAATTGATGATTTTCAAACAAGTAATTATGTATGCTTTTTCACTATCACATTCATGATATTGCACTTGAATAGTTGATCATTCATGATTTTCAATTCATTGCACATTGATTGTTGACTATCCTGAATGGTCAACTATTTGATTCCCTTTGGATTTTATGATGCACTCCTTTTGATAAACATCTCTCTTTGGGAAGTTTGAATCTATTTCCTTCTCAATCCCTTTTTAAATGTTTGAGGGATAGCATGTTGGGTCTCAACCCTTGTGGGAGCCCATTTTACACCACATGCTTTATGATATTCGAATTGGATTAGCAACATGACTTGTCCTATACCTGCACATGGAAACAAACAATGTTAGATTAAAACAATATATTATTATGATGTTTCCTCGCTGGCTTCTGTCACACTTCTTACTCTTGAAAACTCTAGTTGTTTCAATGTATCAGTAGTAGCATTCTACATTATTGTTGATAATTCATATAGGAATGTTCATAGTTAGAGCTCTAACAACTTTTGATATCTCTTGCAGGTCTATAAGGAGCTCGAGAACAAGGATGGTGCACCATTCCAGAATTAACTGAAGACAACAAGAAATGATGATTATGTTCTTTCTTATGTGTTTTCCTTTCCTTTAATCTTCAGTAGTGTAGAATGTTCCTTTTGATACATTGTCACAACTATTCCGATGACTTGTGTAGGACACCTAGTTATTACTTTCAAATGAATACAATTACAACATTTGTGAAGTACTTGTTCCAATTTTGTATTTTATTTACTTGCAAACCATGAATGGAACATTGTGAATGAATCTAGCACTTCTTTTACATTTCATACAATACTTAATGTTGCAATTGATAACAAGCAACTAAAAACATTGTATTTTAAAATTCCACAATAAACTCAAACACTTGCAATGGTTAAACATTTGCAGAGGTAAATTGGAACTCTTCACCTTAAAAATGAATCTTGAATAGACCAACTTTGTCAAATTGAGCTGTAGTGAAAATTTGATACCAATTCTCTTCAATTTCCTGTAGCATCCCTATTAACTTTGTTTTAAGGGTTGAAGGTCATTTAAAATGTTGAATTGACCCATTCCACTCACTGTCCTTATTGTAACTCATGGAATGGGTACAACACATTAGGTTTTAGGTTTTCTCATGGTTTTGTAGGTGGAGGAATCAAGTTGTTGGTTTTGGGATGATGCCCTAGGGTTGGACAGTATATTTTTCATGTGAAAATGAGGAGTTGAATAAGGGTTTTGTCAAATTGTGGAGGGAACAGTATATGTAATGGTTGTTTAACCTTGTGTAGGGTATTTTTGGTCTTTTGGATGCATTGGTTGAGTCGGGTAAGTCTGGGAAATAGGAATTTCAATAAACCCTTGGAAATTGCATGAAAAGTGAGGGTTTGGAGGATCAACATCCTAGAAGTCTTGAATCTATGAATTGATGATGGATTTTGTTGTTTTGGAATACAATTAGTAATTGTCTATTGAGTTTGAGATAAAAATTGGTGTTTAGGAGGTACTTCCTTTGTAAAAGAGGGATATTAGGTGTCCTAGAAAATAGGGGCAATCTATTGGTTTCCTATATTGTCTCAAAGAAACCTCATGGAGTCTGTTGGTATGTTATGTCGAGTCATAAAGTGAGTCTTAGAGGGTGTCAAGAAGGTATCTATCCAACCTTCTCTAAAATATATTGTGAAAAGTCAGTTTGTGAGGACTACAAGCCTTTAGGTGTGCATTTGTGAAAAGGGAGTGGATTGTGCTGTATGGGCTGGTTATTTGTTTGAGTTTGATCATTTTGTGTTGGTTGGGGGGTCTCCACCACCTAGGTTTCTATCAGGTGGTATCAGAGCTCAATTATTAGATCTTTTGTAGGTGATTAGTTGAATTTTGTAGGTTGGAAGGTGAAAAGACAAACTTGTAAAGATGCCTCCAAATAATGTTGGTGCTGCTAGAGAGTTGCAAGAACTAAAGGAGAAACATGCCAAGATTTTGGAGTCACACAATGATGTGTTGGCAAGGCTTGCTGCCTTGGAGACAAAGAAGAGAAGAGATGGAGTTGAGAGTGAATCAGATGAGGAAGAAGATGAAGAGTATGAGGATGTTGATGAAGAATTAGACCCTGAAGATCAGAGAATGGAAAAATTTCTCAAGGCTATCAAAGGTGATTCTCATAAGGTAAAGTTTGTTTTACCTATGTATGGTGGAAATTTGAATGAGGAAGAGTTGCTTGATTGGATTGCAGCCATGGACAACCACTTTAAAAGAAAAGAAACTTCAGATGAGCAAAAGGTGAAGGTGGCAAAGAAAAAACTCAAAGTTCATGCTCTTCTATGGTGGGACTACGAGCAAACAAAAAGGAGAAAGCAAGGTAATTCAAGGATAGTTTCTTGGGATAAGATGGTAGTAAAACTTAAAGGTAAATTTCTTTCAAAAAAATATGAAGTTCAATTGTATAAGAAATTGTAAGGTTTGAAGTAAAAGGATTTAGATGTTAAGACTTATATTGATGAATTCTATAAACTAAGTATAAGGTCAAGAATGGATGAAGATGAAGTTGAAAAAGTGGCTAGATACCTAGGTGGCCTTAGATTCAATATACAAGATGAATTGGTTGTTACTAACCCAAATACTTTTGAAGAGTGTTTCTAATTGGCTATTAGGGTGGAGGAAAAGATAAAAAGAAGGAAAGAGAATTATGTTAGAGGAAAAGGTAATAATACAAGAGGGAGAGGATCAATCCCTACATCAAGGCAGCCATTTGAGGAACAAGAAGAAGCAAGTAAAGGTAAGGAACAAGGTGTTTATGAAAGAGGGGGTTATAGGGGTTCTAGAGGTAGATTTAGTGGTGACAGAAATTCAAATGTCTTTTCAGGAAGATGCTACAATTGTAATGAATTTGGTCATCCTTCTTGGAAATGTCCTAAAAAATTTGGTACTTCATCAAGTGGAGGTGAAAAGAGGACTGAAAGGAGGGAACAAATAGTACAAGAAGAAGAGTGTGAGAGTACTAATTCTACAAGTTATCATGCTGCTCCTAAAATAGGTGAAGCTTTGACGATGAGGAAGACCATACTTAAGGCAAAAAAGGAGATGGAACCATTGCAAAGAAAGAATCTCTTCAAGACCACATGTAAGTGTAAGAATAAGGTATGAAAAATTGTCATTGATTCAGGCTCTATTGAGAATATGGTGTCAAGTGAGATGGTTACTAAACTGAATTTGCAAAAGATTCCTCATGAATTGCCATACAAGGTGTCTTGGTTGAGTGATGGGAAATCTCTTTTGGTAAATGAACAAGCTATTGTTGAATTTCAAATTGGTGGCTATAAGGACAAGGTAGTGTGTGATATTTTTCCCATGGATTGTTACCACTTACTCCTAGGTAGGCCTTGGAAATTTGACAGGCATGCAATATATGATGGGAGAGAAAACACTTATACTATAGAGAAAGATGGATGAAAATTCACTTTGACTCCACTTGTGGAAGAAGAAAAAGGTAAGGCTAAGGTAATCATTTGTGGGAAGAAAGAACTTGCAGAGGTAGTGAAAGAAGATAAAAAGTTGCGTACTACAGTCCATTTGAAGTTTGAGAATGTTCTGACAACAAGTGTGAAGGTTGATACAGTCATGAAGGATGGGTTGACAGTGAATTGGGATGATAATGTATTGGTTGGTACAATGGTGTGCCCTGTGGTTGAGAATAAGGCTAAAGGAAAAGTGGTATTTATAGGTACATTGAGTATAGTGGGTTATAAGGATAGTATGATGGGACAAAAGGTTGACAAGATAGTGGGACTGATGATAGTGGTACAAGGATATAGTGGATAAGGAGTTAAGGGTAGATGCAAGCATGAATTTGAGGTAAAAGGGAAGTTAGTTCAAGGAATCACTAACAATTTTTTGTTTTTAAGTATAAATGAAGGAATATAATCAGGTTTGCTCAAGGGACTGGTAGAAGACCATCATCAGGTCTGAATGCAATGGTGGAATTATATCCAAGTGAAGGAAAGGTCAAGGATGCAGGTTATAGTGCAATATTTAGGTATATGAACTAATGGAAGGTGTTTGCAAATTAGAGAGTATGTGGAAGCATGGAGGAATAGAGGCAAGTCATAACTCATGTGACATGAGTTCTTTTTTAGTGGGGTCGTATGGTGTAGGAGCACCTAATCCCTTAATTGCAAATTTGAACATTTGAAGGTTTGATAGGTTGGTCATTAGGCGAGTCTAGGGAGTTTGGAGTAATTTGAGTCTATTTACACTAAATAAGGTCTATTAAGACCATTTACTATGTAATTGGGTGGTTTTTGGGTCATTTGAGTTAAAATGTTAAAAGTTGCAAAAAAGTGTAAATGTTGTCAAAGCAAGAAATTGCAAAAATGCAACTTTTAGGAAGTTAGAGGGACATAGAAGTTTAAAAGACAGTTATGAACATTGGTTGGTTAGAATTTGAATGTAATATCTATAAAAATCCTCTACAAGGCTTGAGGATAAGTTGTTGAATTTTTTTTTTGAATCATCCTTATCAAATACAAGTTTTCTACAATTCTACTATTATTGTGCACTTTTCTAGATTTGTACGGCTCGTATAGTCTGAGTTATGCTTTGAAATTCATTTTACTTTGTAGCAGCATGTTCAAACTCTCTTTTGAACCAAGTTTGAGGGTTCATCATTGAGTATTGAGAGAGTTCTCTTCAATTTTCTATAGCAGCCCTATTAACTCTGTTTTAAGGGTTGAAGGTCATTTAAAATGTTGAATTGACCCATTCCACTCACTATCCTTATTGTAACTCATGGAGTGGGTCCAAAACATTAGGTTTTAGGTGTTCTCATGGTTTTGTAGGTGGAGGATCAATTTGTTGGTTTTGGGATGATGCCCTAGGGTTGGATAGTGTATTTTTCATGTGAAAATGAGGAGTTGAAGAAGGGTTTTTTCAAATTGTTGAGGGAAAAGTTTATGTAATGGTTGTTTAACCTTGTGTAGGGTATTTTTGGTTTGTTGGATGCATTGGTTGAGTTGGGTAAGTCTGGGAAACAAGAATTTCAATAAACCCTTGGAAATTGAATGAAAAGTGAGGGTTTGAAGGATTATGATCCTAGAAGTCTTGAAGGTGTGAATTGATGATGAATTTTGTTGTTTTAGAACATAATTAGTGACTTTATATTGAGTTTGAGAGAAAACTTGGTGTTTAGCAGGTACTTCCTTTGTAAAAGAGGGTTATTTGGTGTCCTAAAAAATAGGGGCAGTCTATTGGTTTCCTATATTGTCTCAAAGAAACCTCATGGAATCTATTGGTGTGTTGTTTGAAGTCATGAAGTGAGTCTCAGAAGGTGTCAAAAAGGTATTTTTATGGCCTTCTCTAAAATATATTGTGAAAAGTTAGTTTGTGAGGGCTACAAGCCTTTAGGTGTGTGTTTGTGAAAAGGGGAGTGGATTGTGTTGTATGGGCTGGTTATTGGTTTGAGTCTAATCATTTTGTGTTGTTTGGGGGGTCTCCACCACCTAGGTTGCTAACAGGTGGTATCAGATCTCAGTTATTAGATCTTTTGCAGGTGATTAGTTAAATTTTGTAGGTTGGAAGGTGAAAATACAAACTTGTAAAGATGCCTCCAAAGAATGTTGGTGATGCTAGAGAGTTGAAAGAACTAAAGGAGAAACATGCCAAGCTTTTGGAGTCACACAATGTTGTGTTGGCAAGGCTTATTTCCTTGGAGACAAAGAAGAGAAGAGATGAAGTTGAGAGTGAATCAAATGAGGAAGAATATGAAGAGTATGAAGATGCTGATGAAGAATTAGACCTTGAAGATCAGAGAATGGAAAAATTGCTCAAGGTAGTCAAAGGTGATTCTCATAAGGTAAAGGTTGATTTACCTATGTATGGTGGAAATTTGAATGAGGAAGAGTTTCTTGATTGGATTGCAGCCATGGACAACCACTTTGAAAGTGAAGACATTTCAGATGAGAAGAAGGTGAAGGTGGCAAGGAAAAAACTCAAAGGTCATGCTCTTCTATGGTGGGACTACAAGGAAATAGAAAGGAGAAAGCAAGGTAAGTCAAAGATAGTTTCTTGGGATAAGATGGTAGCAAAACTTAAAGGTAAATTTCTTCTAAAAGACTATGTAGTTCAATTGTATAAGAAAATGGAAGGTTTGAAGCAAAAGGATTTAGATGTTAAGACCTATACTAATGAATTCTATAAACTAAGTATAAGGTCAAGAAGCGATGAAGATGAAGTGGAAAAAGTGGCTAGATACCTAGGTGGCCTTAGATTCAATATACAAGATGAATTGGTTGTTGCTAACCCAAAGACTATTAAAGAGTGTTTCCAATTGGCTATTAGGGTGGAGGAAAAGATAAAAATAAGGAAAGAGAAGTCTGTTAGAGGCAAAGGTAATAATACAAGATGGAGAGGATCAATCCCTACATCAAGGTAGCCATTTGAGGAACAAGAAGAAGCAAGTAAAGGTAAGGAACAAGGTATTGATGCAAGAGGAGGTTTTAGGGGTTCTAGAGGTAGATTTAGTGGTGGAAAAAATTCAAATGTCTTTTCAGGAAGATGCTACAACTGCAATGAATTTGTTCATCCTTCTTAGAAATGTCCTAAAAAATTTGGTACTTCATCAAGTGGAGGTGAAAACAGGATTGAAAGGAGGGCTCAAATAGTACAAGAAGAGGAGGGTGAGAGTACTAATTCTGTAAGTTATCATGCTACTCCTAAAACAAGTGAAGCTTTGATGATGAGGAAGACCATACTTAAGGTAGCAAAGGAGATGGAACCATTGCAAAGAAGAATCTCTTCAAGACCACATGTAAGTGTAAGAATAAGGTATGCAAAATTGTCATTGATTCAAGCTCTACTGAGAATATGGTGTCAAGTGAGTTTGAGAGAAAACTTGGTGTTTAGGAGGTACTTCCTTTGTAAAAGAGGGCTATTTGGTGTCCTAAAAAATAGGGGTAGTCTATTGGTTTCCTATATTGTCTCAAAGAAACCTCATGGAATCTGTTGGTATGTTGTGTTAGGTCATGAAGTGAGTCTCAAAAGGTGTCAAGAAGGTATTTGTATGACCTTCTCTAAAAGATATTGTGAAAAGTTAGTTTGTGAGGGCTACAAGCCTTTAGGTGTGTGTTTGTGAAAAGGGGAGTGGTGTTGTATGGGGTGGTTATTGGTTTGAGTTTGATCATTTGTGTTGGTTGGGGGGTCTCCACCACCTAGGTTGCTATCAATATGTTACTAAAATCCCTATTCCTAGTAGATCTCATAAGTCGAAGGATTCAAACTATGACACAGGTGAGGATTCTATTGAGGTGGAGGAAGTTGAAGGTGAGTCACAGTTTGGTGATAAGGAGGACTCACCTTCTTGGTCTGATGTCTATCAAACTGACTTTGAGTTGGACAAACTCCGCTTGTCTATGGCTAAGAGTAAAAGTTCTTCAAAGGCTAGGAAAGGTGGTCGGGTTTCTAAGATGGAGTATGTGCCCTCCCCTTCGAGTGTGAAACATAAAATATTTGGTGGAGTAGAGGAGGTAAATAAGGGTGGTAAAGATTTTGGTGGGAGGAAAAGTTTGAGATTGGGGTCTACTAGTGTGAGGGATGTTATTTTTTAGGGTGATGAGGAGTCTATTCTGGAAGTTGTAGAGGGGGTAAAGGTGATTAGTGTGATGAAGAAGGCCCTTGAAGTGGAGAAGGTTAAGGGATCTAAAATTATTGTTGATCTTGATACATCCCTTGCCATCTTGATCTTTGTGGGAAAAGGAAAAGAGCAATTTGTTCCCCCTGTTGGTAACCATTGTGAGGAGTATCCTACATGTTGTCACCAGGAGATGAATTTGAACTAGGAATTGCTAGACCTTAATCAAGTTTCTAGCTTGGCAAAGGATGGTTTGGATGTCTTCTTTAATTTGTTTATGTGGCTCCTTTATGAAGCCCAAAATATGCATGGTAAGTGCGATACGATTGCAAGGTGTAACATTTCTACTTTGAGAAGCACTAGGGAGTTGAATTCAATCTTTAGTATGGTTAAGACCATGAATAGAACTCTTAACTAGATGACATGGGACTGTGAAAAATAAAAAAATGGATCACAACCCTACAATTGCTGCCCTTGAGAAGAATTTTTAAAAGTTCGTCAGGATCTCTATACTTTGGTTAATCTCAACAAGGATTCTCTTGAGACTACTATGGAGGGTCTAGTGCTTTTAAATGAGAAGGCTAAGGAATGGAATCATAAGCTCCTTCTTCCTGAACAAGGGGTGCATGTTGTGGGTGTGGATAATGATGCGAGGAAATAGGTAAATGATCATGGGGCAGGGCCAAGTGTGCATACTCAAAGGAAAACCAAAAAAGGTATTGTTATCTTGATGCAGGATGTTAAAGAAGTCATGGAGATGCATTTAAAGGTCATCTTTTTAGGCAACAAGGATTTCAAATAAACTTATCTACCTTCCGCTCTATTCTTTTTTTGTCAGCTACTTTTTTTGTTGTTGGTTTGATGGTCGACTAATTGTGGTTTAATCAACTTTTTGTCTTTTGGGGAAGCTTCCTTGTCTTATCTTTCATGTTTCCTTTTGTTTTGTATAGGGTTTTAGGAACCCTTCAAAACCTATTTTCTGATAATAAAAAACATTGAGTTTAGGAAATTTATTTCTCAATTCATGTAATGCAAATAACATGAAGAAACTAGCTAATTAAGGATTTTACCTTTCAATTTCAATTTTGAATAATAATACATATTCACTTAGTTATGTGATGGTTTAATTTAAATTTTTAAAATCAAAGTATTTTCTATCCCTAATCTTTTATTTCTAGAGTTATGCACTATTATGTGTAAATGTGAGTGTATATCTTGTCAAAAAATCCCCTTTTACATCATCATATATAGTGAAACTTTACCCTTTTCTACATTAGTCAACATCATCATCACATTTAGGAAATATGGATAATAAGATGTACCTAATAATGATCATCATGCATATCCCTCCAAAATAATTTTTTAGGATTAAATTAATGATTAATATATAATGCTAGGATTAATGTCAATTTTTGGGAATATTTTTATTGTTTATAATAACCACTTCAATAACCTCCAAAGGCCCAACAAACTATGAGATGTCTTTTTTTATTTACCAAGTTTGATAGAGATTTTCTATAGTTTGAGTTGTAGTAAGAACTTAATCTCCTAGTAAAAAAAAGTGAGGTACTCTTTTCAAATACATCTAAATTTTTTGATTGTTTGATGTCTCTTTTAAATGCTAACTTTTTTTTAAGAAAAAAGGCATTTAGCCTATATATATTATATTATAAAATATAGAAATTAATAGAATAGTTACCAAATAAATAGTATTCCAATTCTAGTTTGTAGGTTTTGAGTAACCTTGACTTATGTAACCTTCAAATGATTGAAAATATAGGCATGCAGACACAATTAAATAACAAAAAAGAAGTGGCAATAGCCACTATGGTCAATAAACTGGAGAAATAGACCAAAAAACTAACTTATATGTTCCATGACCAACCTTGATTTAAACAACAACCTTACTCCTCCATCCATGAAAAATCCCATATAGTTTTCTCCCTCATGCTTTGACGAAGTTGTGTCCACTTGAACCAGAGGCAGAAGAGGTGTGCAAGTGGTGGCACAACGCTAGCATTCAATTGGTTTGCATGATTGAGAAAGAGGTTTATTTTAAAAAACCTCTCTTTAAATTTTGCATCCATTTCTAAACAGATGTCATTCGGATTTTGTTGCAGAGCCCTCAATAGAATCCTTTCATTCTTGTGTTCAAAGGCTATCTTCATGGAATCATATATTAGCACAAAAGAGCTTCATTGCCTTAGGTATTTCCTTGGGAGAGATACCTTCAATATACCCTTTTTCCCTTGAATAAATCATAATCTTGAACCCCCTTGAGAAAAGCATTCTCAACAAGGAAATGGGGTTTAAAAATTTTATTTGCAATACGTCCAATTGATACAAATGATTGTTGAAGATCTAGAATGTTTGACAAAAAAATGGCAAGTACCTAGGATGGAAATTACAAGTGCCTAACATGTGGGCTAATTACCTCAACTCCCAAAATTGTTCACACACATTCCTCAACACTAGAGTAGTTCAGATTGAATATTATCTCCAGATTTGTGTGAGCGAGGTACCATGTAAATGGGCATTCCCACCCATGAAATTTCATAGGAACTTTGAATTTTCGTGACCTATACTCCAATATCTTTGCAGTGAATTTCCAAATGTCAATCCTCTAGAATGTATAACGCCACTTAAAAACCCTTACAATGCCAATTAAAAGCATGAGCTGGAGACAGAAGCTTGCAGAGGGCTTTAGTTGTTGTGCCCAAAATGACACGACATACATCATTTTAAAGCATCCAACCAACCATTAGGACAAATGATTTTGTAATGGGTGTTAAAATGATAATGCATCTCATCTTATCAATGCATGTATTAACTAACATGACATGAGTCTCTAGCTTGGTGTCCATCTTTTAATTATTGAAAGGATATATTGAGGTCGAGTGAATCCTGAATGATCTTCATTATATTAGATGCTTTCCTAGTACTTGAATTACACACATGTTAATAATTGAAACTTTTAGAGTTTAAGTATACTCAAACTTATATGCATCCACTAGAAGCATAAGTTTTAAAATTTATACAACCTTAAAATGTTCTTCTTTGCTCTCTTTCCTTTAGAACATATTATTGACATGTAATCTTTTATCCAATTTTTTAACTAACTAATCTTATAACTCCCTCAATTAGTTACCAACAACAGTTAACCCTTCCATTCATTCATTACATAGAATTAGATTTGATCTTTCATAATCTACTATAGCTGCCAACTAAGGATATGCACTGATGAGATTTCTTCCATTTGATGTTTCCACCTCATGTTGATCAGAACCCATGTTTTCAATCCAATCAAACAATTGATTACCTTCTCGGTAGGTATGAGCTATGTAAACTACTTGAAACTTGCTTAGCAATATCCAAACCTTCTATATAATGTATTTTAGTTTCCAATTCTATACTTTCCTTTCTTTGCATGCATTTACTATTATTAGAGAGTCTCCTTATATATGAATTCTTTGAATACTAAGTTTTTTAGCTAATTTTAATCCATTAAGCAATGCCCGAGCCTCTATAATATTATTGGTGCCACCAAGAAGATGAATTTATTTAGCACCTACTACTGAACTGTTGCAATTTTGAATACATACTCTTGCCCCTGATAATCCCATATTTCCCTTTGACGCACCATCAAAGTTCAATTTACAAAAACCTGGTGAAGGAGGCATCCACTTTATTGAATTCCTATCTAAATTTCATTTGGAATGGTGATGAAAACTTCCTTTGAAAGGTAAAATAATGTATTCCCATTGCTTTAAGATACTTCCATCCCAATTTGTAAAAAGAGGAGCAACATTTTTGTGGGTTTGAACATAAGAATTTGTTACCTTTGATATAGCTTTCTTGATTTTTATTTGAATTTGTTGAATTAATGAGCTTTCTTTCCTAAAGATGTGTTTGTTTCTTTCCTACCATATATTCCAAACTACTATTGTTGGAACTATCCTCTAGATGCATGTAAATGAAGATGACTTGTAAAGAATAGGCCAACTGAAAAAAAGGTCCTAGAGAGCTTTGGGTAATGGGAAAAGGCAACTTAATTTCCCTTTAGTGAATGACCAACAATCTTGTACATAAGGACATTGTACAAACAAATGATCCACATCTTCAAAAGTCTCCCCACATAAAACACATTTGAATGGATCTACTATCTCCAGCTTATTCAACCTGTCACTTGTTATAATATTGCTTCTTAAAGCCAATCGGGAAAAGCTACCATCCTTTGGATTTCCACCACTAAAACATTTGAAAGTTAATTTACCTTTGTACTTACCAGCACCCTTTTTCATCCTTCTCACAAATTTAGCTTCTACATCATCAAGATCATCTTGATTTGAATCTTCAATCTTCTTTTATTTTCCAACCTTAAAAGAAGTCTCCAGTTTCACACCAATATTCAAACCAAACTCTCTCATTTCAAATATACTTAGTGTACCATACAACTGATCTCTAGTGTAAGTCTTAAAATCTGCAATTTCCTCAATAGAAGAAAAGTCTTAAAATCTGCAATTTCCTCAATAGAAGAAACTTTCTGACCATAATATTTAGGAAGAGTTATGAGAAATTTATTCACCACTTTTGGTTCTTTGAATTTTCCTCCAAGACCTTTGATTTCACTGACAATTTCATCAACTCTCTGCATTTAGCTTGTGATATTCTCTTCTTCAAACATTCGGAAGTTCTCAAATTGTCTCTTCAAATTCTACATCTTAGCTTGTTTAACCTTAGCATCTCCTTCATAAATACTTTCGAGCTTATCCCAAATTTCTTTATCAATTTTCAAATCCATCACTTTCACTAATTGAAAATTTGTAAGACTACTCAAGAGAGAAAACCTTGCTTTACCATTTGTTTCATAGGATTTAATCTCATCACTAGTACTCATTCCATTTGTAGGTATAGTGTATTGAGTCCTCACTAGCTACTAGACATCATATCCAAGGTAAACTAGATAGCCTTCCATATTTACCTTCTAGAATGCATAGTTTGTGCCATCAAACATAGGTATCTCCTTCTTGTTCACCATCCTAGATCTAACTCAAGTGGATAAGATTTTCTCCAAGGAACCTGGCTCCGATACCAATTGTTGATTGAATAAGACAACTAGGAGGGGGGGTGAATCAATTGTATCTAATCAAATAAAAACATCAAAACCCTCATTAACATACAAATCCACATGCATTCATTAAACCCTTAATCCATTATGAATATTTAACATGAAAATTAAATAACAAAAACTAAAAAAACTCAACACCAAACACAAGAGAACACTAGATTTTATGTGGAAAACCAGAGGAGGGAAAAACCAAAGTGAGTATTAGCTCACAATATAAGTAATTGCAAAACTAGTTACAAAGTCTCATTGCCAGAATAGGACATACTATCCAGAAAGGCTCACAACCAAGGCTCACTGTCAGAGTAGAAAAAGAAGATAGAGAAGAAATGTTACATAGAGAGCATGATATCAATGCAACAAAAAATCCACCATAGTAGCTCCAACACTTTTGCAATATGTTTGACTTATTACATACACCTTCTGTTCATTGCATCCGGTAATCCAACACTTGAAAGCTCTCAATGCTCTACTTAATTTCACATCACTCCTATCATACACTTTGCAATTTCATCTATCTTAACCTCCTTTAAAAATTCAACTCACACTTTACCGTCCTCAAGCTTGAAACCCTCTCCAAGGTCAATAATGCACCTCAAACATGCAAATTCAAGTTAGGTTTGCACCCAAACACTTTCATGGTGGGTAGAATTGAATGTGGACCACATCAATATTTAATTGGGACTCAAATAAACAATACCACTTAACCACACACTACCACAAACAATATTTATCCTTTGCATGTAGTGTAAACACTAGGTTGACCATTGCCCATGCAAACACCATTATCAATTAAGTACATGCTTCTTCAAACCCAAAGATGACTTGTGAACCAAACTCCATGATTGAACATGATCTAGAATATTCCACAAACATCCTAAAATCCAACAAACTCCTTCACAATAACTTCCACTTGAAGAATGTACAAACCTAGTAACCTAAGACCACTTGTCCAAACATTGTTACTTGAAAACTTATCTTCCAAAGCACCAAACCTCAAATCCTCTTGACCGAGGTAAAATACCAACACCATAAACACTCTTTCAGAATTGTAAGACTTGAAGCACAAATGCAGAGAAACACATAGCAGAAACATTTCTCCCAGACACCTATGCAATGCATTGCCACACACTAGTGAACACAAATTCTATTATATGATGATCCAACATACCATCTCTTGAATATAACCTCTATGAACACTTATCACCAACATATATGAATTTCATAGGTTGATCTTAAATTTAGAAGAAATTTTGAGCAAAACTAGAACATCTCTTTGCAACCCAGAACAACACTACAAGACATTGTTTCCTCTTTTTATCAAATTTTCTCAAAATCACTTGGAAACCAAGCACCAAAGACACATTCACAACATTTTCAGTAGTACCACAACTATAGATAGAATCTTATCAAAGTAACACCAAAGGCTAATACTAATAGCTTAACTGATGACAACATAATGCACCAAATCAAAGCATAAACAACACCAACTGTTCATCTTTAGCACCAATCTCCTCAACACATACAATTGACACAAATTCCAACAAAAAATTGTCAAAACCAATGACAACACCAATCTGCACATACTTGCAACAAGAGTAGTAGGCATTGTATATCCATTTTCAACTAACTTCCAAACACCATACCCTAGAGAGATAAGAAAAGCTTCCATCCTAGCTTTCTAGTAAGTATAATTTGTTCCATCAAATATAGGAGCCTTGAAATGCAATGTAAAAAGTATAATTCATTTACAAGTGATTCTTCCTCAGTAGACCAATCTCCTTCCCCTTGTTAGAAGAAGAAAATAATACAAGAAGATGATCTTCCTTTTGATGAGAAATTTGAAGACGCATAGGCTACACAAACAGAAGGTGAGACAAAGAACAAAGCAATCATTGTGGAAATTTCAGGAGAGAAACCTCCTATTGTGTATCAAAGAAAAGATTCTCCAAGGAATGGGATCCCATTCCCAAAATTAGATAATATTGATAAAATTACAAAGGAGAATGTACAAATTGATATCTTGAAGCAATGGTGGAAGGATAATTTTACTCATGTAACTACTGTTGCAATTACAAAAGACCACTTAGAAGATGTAGCAACTTTTATAAGTTTCATGTATAAATTCCAAGATTCTTAGCGTAATTGGATTAAAATGCTTAAGGGTTTTGAAGTTGAGGTAGAATCCATGTCACATAGGGTTAGAACAATTCCTAGGCTAGCCCTAGAATAGTTAAATGTTGTGTTGTCAAAATTCTAGGAATATTCCAAGAGGGATCAAATTGGGAAAAATTCTTTTGAGGAGAACCTACCTTGAATTTTGTGTCAAATATTTATTTTATTTGACAAAATGCCCCATTCCTAGCTAGTTGTCTCAACTTTTATGATATATGTGTTTTTTATTATTAAAAAATGTAAAATGCATTAAATGAAAGGGGATGACCTACTTTAGCCACCCTTATGTAAAATATCCTTAGGATTAAATTCTAGCCTTTGATCTCAAAAGGATATCAAACCCTAAGTTGTAATTGAAAATCTATAAATAGGAGTGTTTTTCCTCATTCTAAAGTTGGATCTGGAATTTTTGTAAAGACATTTTGAAGATAATACAAGAAGAATACATTGAATTGTGGTGTTCATTCTTGTTGCTTCTAAATATTGCATGGTTCCTATTTCCAATGTCTGTTTCAATTTTTGTTTCACTTCATTCATGTCAATGGCAATGTGTTGAAGATATTTGATGAATTTGCTGCTCATACCATTTGTGATTTGTTGTTAGTAAGTTACAATGCATGGTTACTCTAAGCCAATTATTGCATCAATTTCAACTATGGATTTTTTTGCATGTTATGCCAATCATTAGGTAAATTTGTGAATGTTTATGATCTAAAAATTAGAAGATTTCCTTTGAATATTGGACCATTTCTATGGAATCATAGGGTTAAGCTTGATTAAGAAAGAATAAATTTTATGGGGATTTATCTATCTGCAACATTAGTTATTATGATAGCAATAGAGGGTGGAAAAAAATCCACTTCCACAATACAAAAGGATTCCAACCTCCTTCTTTCCCTCAAAACTCAATCTAGGCTTATTTTCAACTTTTCAACTAGTCACTCTTGTAGGTCTGCAAACCTATTTTTCCCACCTTAACTCTTATAATACCTTAACATACTCTGCAAAAAACCACCATTTTAGGCACCCATTTAAGCCCTCTTCAACATACATCAAACCCTCATAAGACTCTTTTGGAACAACTTTCACAAAATAAGTAAACCACGTTGTCCACAAGGCCAAATAGGCCAAATTAACAAAGCAAACCTCCTTTATTCTTCCTTCCACACACAAAAAACTATTGGGAGGTATTAACCAATCTTCCAAAGTACAAAATCCACCACTTTTAGGGTGTGATAAGCCCTCTAACATCACAAACCCCAAAACCTTCTCTTTTCACAAGTTAGGCAAGGGTTTATTGAAAACCCATACTCCAAACCTTCCCACAGCCAACCAAATCCTGAATAACCTTTTAAAAAGTCTGCACAAGCTTAAAAGTTCAAGAAATATTTCTGCCCCCAAATATTTCTTCAAACCCTTGCACTAAACCACCATTTTTCACTCAAAAATGCACCACTTGACCTCAGGGCATCATCTAAAAACCTTCTATTCATTTCCTTTTCCCATAAAACCATGCACACATATTTTATAACCCTAACTAAGCCTTTCCACCAAGTTACAGAAGCATAAATTGGGTGGAAGGCTTAAAATGACATTTTGATGCACTCAAAACCCTTAAAACAGGGTATACAAACCGACCCTCAGTAATTGGCTTCTAAAATACACAAAAAAAATGAAATCACTCCAAACCAAGTTTGAGATAATTTTAAGCTTGCTTCCCACTAGATTCAATCCATTAGAGTGAAAGATCACCCTGTACATGACCGTACAGTTCAAAGAAACTTTAGAAATTCTGGAAAAAAGACAATTTGCAAGGAAAATAAGAAGTTTTAATTGATTAATTTTCAAATGCAGATGATCCAACCTCAACCTTAAACTTATGAGGAATTTTTAAGGACAAAATACACTAACATTCCCCAATTGATTTCAACCACCAAAGAAACAACTTTTAAAAAATCTATCCGTTGTCATTCAAATTTGTTGCAATTTTGCAACTTACAAATTTGACAACTTTCCATTTTGACACTTTATTGCACTATAAACTCTCTAAACACACAAATGACTCAAAGATTACTCCCTAGACACTAGAATTTCCTTGAAATGGCCTTATTACATCCAAAGACTCAAACTTTCAAAGAAACCAAACTAAGATCCCCCAATTTCATGTCTTAGTCTTGGTGCACCTACACCATATTATCATGATTGCCCTTAGGTCTTAGATTTAAAATATATCTTAACATCATCTTCTGATTTTTTTATAAATATGGGTTAGTTTTAATACAAAATCATCACTTTAAGTTGCCATATTTGATGATTTGAAGGCTATTTTTTATATTTAAGATATAAGAATACAGTTAGAGTTTTTTTTACCAATTTTTAGATTTTACAAAACCTTGTTTCTAGCAGTTTTTGAACCATAAATTCCCTTTGTGAAACAAAAAATGCATCGAACCACTGAGTTTTGTTTGAAAATTCAAGACCTGACAATTAAAGCAATGGGATTATCTTTCTAAATATTTCTAAAGACGTATTTCCTTTCAAGAGATAGGGTACTTTGTTACTTTATCTATGTTGGTATGTGTAAAAACACTAATCAACATGCCCCAACCAAAAAAAAAATGTAAACTATAAAATTCTTGGGATATATAGGTTACCACCATAATATCATCAAAGGATATGTGGAAATTGTAGCACCACTGGAATATTTGTTAAATAAAAATCTAATAAAGTTATTTATTGGACAAAACCATGTCAAAATTCATTTGATACACTTAAATAGAAGATTGTAGAAGCACCTATCTTGATATTTCTTAATTTTAAATCCAATTTTCATGTCCATGTGGATGCATTTGGCATATCTATTGGAGTATTCCTAGGAAATCCCAAGGGAAACAAGGATCATCTAATTAATTTTGCAAGTAAGAAAATATCACAAGTGAAGAAAAACTATACCATAATAGAAAGAATGGCCTTGTAAATGGTGTAGGCATTACATAAATTTAGAAACTAATTATTATATACACCATTTACCTTCTATAATGACCATGAACTATTAAAGTATTTGTTGAATAGGTTTATAATCCAAGGAAGAATGTGTAGGAAATTGTTGTTACTTCAAGAGCATTAAATGAACAAGACAACTGAGAGGGGATGAATCAATTGTATAAAATTAAAACATCAAAACCCTCAACAATAAACATATCCACATGCATTCATTAAAATCTTAATCTATTATAATATTTAAACATGAAAAGTAGATAATAGAAACTAAAACAACCAACATCATACACAAGAGAACACCATATTTATGTGGAAAACCCAATGAGGGAAAAATGACAATGAGGATTATCTCACAATATAAGTAATTGTAAAACCGGTACAAGGGCTCATTTATAGAATTAGACACAATGTTCAAAAATTCTCACATCCACGACTTAGTCCCATAGAAAGGAAAAAGAATATAGAAGAGAAATGTTACACAAAGAACAACTTCTAAATGCAACAGAGAATCCACCACAATAGCTCCAACACTTTCATAGTCATGTTTGAATGATTGTGGACACCTTCAGTTCATTGCATTTAGAAGTCCCACACTTTGAAGTTCACACTAGTCTACTCAAACTTGCACTCTACTCTTCAGCAATTCGCATCACTTACATCTAACACATCTATTCTTTCTATCTTAACAACCTTCAACATCTCAACTCATACTTATACCATCCTCAACCTTGAAAACTTTCTCCAAGGTCAACAATACACACTTCACACTTTGCAATTTAAAATTAGGTCAACACTAAACATTCTCGCGATGGATGGGAACAAAAGTGAACCAAAACAACACTTAAATAATACCTAAAATAATCTCACATGCCATGCTACACCTTCATTAACACTTGAACATCTTCAAATGTAATATAAAAACTAGGTCAGTTGTTACATGTGAAAACACATTAAACTTTGAACGACATGCTTCCTTTGATCAATCCAAGAATTTCAAACAAAAAAAATCACCTAAACTCGATCCAAGAGCATCTTGAAAACCAAAAAACTCCTTTGCAACAAATCTCACTTGAAGATTATAATCATACTGTTTATTTAGACAACATTTCCAAACATTGCAATACTCTGTAACTTATAATACCTTCTTCAATATTCCTAACCATGAATCCTCTTGACACAGATAAGATAACACCATCAAATCTCCTTCAAAACCAAAAGTCCCAAAAAGAAAATACAGAGAAATGTAGAGAAAATACATTTCTCCCAAAAACCTCTGTACACAACACTACAAAACTAGTTCACACACTGGTGAACACAACTTCCTCTAACCAACGATCTAGAAACCAAAATTTTCTATATAGAAACTCTGAACATCTCTGACCAACATATCCAAACCACAAAAGAATATCTTCACCCTAGAAGAAGTGCAAAGAAAAACTGAAACACCTCTACAACACCATGTTTCCTTATTTTATCAATTTTCTTAGTATCCTCAACATATGAACTATAAATAGAATCTTATCAAAGCAATAATCTCTTCTCAACCACTGTACCACTACCATCAATGAAAACACAAGCTTGTTGACATCAATGAAAACAACTTCATACTTGCAACAAAGAGTTCAACTTTAAAAGTATGGTGAAACCAAGGAGAAACAATCAAGGACCATATTATCTCTCCAAAAATGACACTAGTGAAGAACCAAATGATCAATAATAATATCTTCCTACAATAAACCTATTTAGAGTAATTGGAGTACCACAAAAACTTCATGATGTGACCTCACTACTCAATGCAAGTAAATATCCACCATACATGTCACCATAAGATAAATAAATATTATTGCGGAAGTCCCTACCTTTTATGTTTATTGAAGGATAACTATACAAAATAGGGAGATATGAGAATATTTGAAGAGTAGTATACGATAATGAAGGAGAAGATATACATAGAGAAGCTCATGAAGGAAAACTTGGTGGCCACAACTTAGAGGAAGCTATAACAAAAAAAGTGAAGATTGTAGGACTTTGGTGGGAAACTCTATATAAAGATGAAAAATAGTATCCAAATAAGATGAAATTTTTCAAAGGGTGATAAGATCTACCACAAGGGATGAAATTCCATTATGACTAGTCCTAGCTCAAGTTCCATTCAAGAAATGGGCTATAAATTTTATTGGACCAATAGATCCACTAGTAAGACTCTGTAAGTACAAATTCATCATAATTCAGGTAGAATATTTAGTCAAATAGGAAGAATAAAAACCTACCAAAGATTGCACCAAAAAAATGGGCGCAAAGTTTTTATATGAGAATATTATCACTAGATTTGGTTACCCACTTAGTAGAACTAGCAATCAAGGGAAGCATTTTGTGAATAAATTAATTGCAATGTTACAAAGAAGATTTATGATAATACATAACATATTCTCTATGACCCTTATCTACTACGACAATTGAATCCATAAATAAGATAATAGGAACCAATTTAGCTAAAATGTGAAACAATAATAGAACAAATTGGGATATAAAGATACACAACACTATAGAAATACAAAAATACATATATAATATCCATAAAACTAACCCCCCTTAAATTAGTATATAGGATGGATGCAAAATTTCCCATAGAATTTATAGTGTTGCAAATCATTGTACCATAATCACTCTAAGAATGACTAAAAATAAATCCTTGAAAAGAAGAGAAGAATTTGAAAAATTAGATGAAAATAGATTATTTGTTGTTTACTATCAAAAAATGGAGAAGAAAAGGAAAAAGTCCTAGAACAAAAAATGACAAGGCATAAAATATTTAAGATGATATGATTGAGTCCATATTATATTGATGATATGTTAACATCTAAAGTATTAAAACTAAGAACACTTGATGGATATATTTTATAATGTTATATTAATGGTATGATATTAAAACATCACCATCAACCTATTAGATAAAAAAACTTCATAAAAGAATTTTCATTTTATGTACTATATTTGTAACATAAATTTACTATAAAATAATAGATTAACCTAAAAAAAGGAGTCGTATAAAAGAAAATGGCTAGAAAAATGTAAGAAGGTGAGAAACAGTCAATACACTCTCTAATGTTAGTGTTGTATAAATCCACATATTCACATACAACATTATTCACTTTGCTCATACTTGCTTCCTCCACATAGCCTAAAGATTATTCTATAAAACTATAACTCCTAGTCCATCTTTTACATTTGCTATATTACACAAAAAATAGTTACACCAATGCTAACTAACATCTCTCAAAATCCCAAGCCCAAACACAAGAAATTCTTTACAATGCAATGGAGGTGGATCAAAAAGGATCTTTCTCTAAAGTCCCCATAGATGTAATTTACGTCAAAGATATCAAAAAATATACATTCCCCTCTCTTATAAATATAACACACAAAGCTTGAGTAGCACTAAAAGAAATTACTTTGACCATGAAAAGAGGGTTACTTATGGTGCAGGGGCACCTAGGCCATTTTTTTGTAGTTAGGGGTCAAGTGTTAGTGCTTAGGGTGTCTTAATGTTTTTGGTCATGGATAAGGTCCTTTGAGACCATTTTGATGTAATTGGTAAGTTTTGGGGTCTTTTGGTTCAATATGGTAAAAGTTGCAAAATGTTGTAAAATTGTCATATGTAAAGTTGCACAAAATTGCAAAGTAGAGGAATACCAACGGTCAAGTATTTGAAATTTGGTTTATGGTAGTTGAGTTAGTTGAGTTTTGTGGTGTTAAAGTTTAAAAAGGCCTCAAAAGGCTTGTAAAAGGTTGGTTGATGTAGAAATCACAAATTGAATATCAAATACACTAATTTTCCTGCGTATTCCTAAAAATTTATGTGTTTCCAGTCAACAGTACAGTCTGTATAGAGAATAATTTAGCATGAAATGAATTGGAACATGTAGGAGGGTGAATTCACTTTCAATTGCATCTAGTTTGAGGTTTTTTCATTTAGTTTTGTAAATTTTATAAGAACATTTTTGTAACTGCCTGTGTAAGATTCATCTTGAGGGTTTGAAAGCATAAAATGAAGTTCTAGGCCATTCCACCCACTATAAACTATTGTAACTTGGTGGAATGGCCCCATTATGTGTGTGCTTGGTGTGTGTATGATCTCAGGAGTAGGGGAGGTGAGTTATTGATTTTGGGGTGAAACCCTAGTTGAGATTTTGCATGTTTCCAAGTGAGAAAGGGGTGTAAGAGTTAGGTTTTGGTCAGGGTTTGTTGGAAGAGGCCATATAATGGTTTGTGAAGCAAGTGTATAACTTATTCAAGGTTTCTAAGGTGTTGATGGAGTACGGGAAGAAGGGGAATATAGATTTTCAATATTAAATTGAGGGTTTGGTGTTGAGGAGGCTAGATGAGAATTTATCATGATGAAATTGATTGATTTTGGATGGTTGTAGTTTGGTTAGTGCTTCCCCACAAATATTTGAGGTTGGTAAGGTGATTTGAGTATACTTGCTTTGGAAAATAGGCCTAATTGGCCAAGTAGGACAACATAGAAGCCCTACTTTGATGAGGTTGGTCCAAAGTGACCTTGGGTGATTTTTGGATATGTTTCGGAAGAGATTAAAGGGTGTTTGAAAAGGAGGGTGGTTTGTGTCTTTGTAGATTTTCATGTGAGTTGTGCACAATTTACCCTATTTGCTATGCTATAAGGGGAATTGGTGCAAATTGTGAAAGATTGGTAAGTTAGAGTTGTAAGACTTGAAAGATTGTTTGAATTGGTTCAAATTGTGACTGAAAAAAGTTTTCCTCCCTACTCTGCATCAACTTACCATAATATAGCTACCACTACAATTTCATTCTTTTCTTCTTCCCCATCCTCTTTCATGAGGATCTCTTCTTTAGTTCCATACATGTGACTCTCTACTCTATATCCTTTTCTTACTCCACCTTTCTTTCTACCTATACATAAATTATCACAATGCACATTAAGGAAATCAAACAATTATTTCTCGTGTTCTTTTGACATGTCTCTCTCCAAAAAAATATTTGTTTTTCTCATATCCTCTCCCAACAAGAGATCATAGTCATCTTCATCAATTTCCGCATCAAATATGGGATCCTAAAATACCACCATTTCTAATCCTCCATCTATTTCATTTACTCCACTTCTTACAAGTAAATCAACATAAATATTGTCTTAAAAATAAAAAATTTCCTAACTATTTTCCTTTCCACTTCATCCAAAACCACTTTAGATTCATCATTTACAAAATATTATCTTTCACTCTTCTCATTTTCTATACACTACTGACCTATTTTCTTCATTATTTATATTCACCACTCTATTCCATTTTTCATTAACCTCCTTCATGAGAATCATCTTTTCACTATCCCTTTGCATGAGTATATACTTTACTCCTAATCTTCTTTATTTCTTACTTCTTGTTAAAAAATACTATTATATAAAATAGGGTCTTCGACATTACTCTTTATTTTTTCTTCATCTTGCACCTCTTCACCTATATCCCTTTCATTTTTAATTTTTGTAGTTATGCCTTTATCTACATTCTTCTCACTTTCAATAATTGATTTTTAAAATATTCCACCTCCTTTTTTTCTTCCATATAATCAACATAATTCAATTCATTATCTTTATATTTTTCAATCTATGATATAAAATCACCTTCTTCACATTCTTCAACTCCGTTCTCTTCAAAAAAATATCTAAATTTCTCTATCTTGGGTTCCTTGCTTTTATGGTCTACAATGACTATTCTCTTATCCCCTAATTTTTTACTTCATTTACAAATGTGTGGGTTGCTCCAACATGATCTTATTTCCATGAAATGTTTTTACCAAAGTTGCAACACTTCTTTTCTTCATCATTTATACTCTCACTATCCTCTTCCAGGAGGGTTTCCTTCTTTCTATACCTCTCTATTTCATTAGAGATACTTATTTTTTTCCTTTGATATAGCTATCTATCATCTATTTATGTCATTCAATATCACATCTTTTACTTTTCATCATGTCACCTTCACATAAACTCTCTACACATTTTATCTAATCCACTTTAACTCCTTATACTAGATAATATACGATACATCCAATCTAACCTAGAATATTCTCAACTCTTCATAAATACCTTCTCTAAATCTTCTTGCCCACTCTTCCACAAATTTTTTTTATACTAGTCTCTTCATGAACTTTATCATCCTCCTTGAAGATATATTCATTAAATTTTGTAGTATTTTTCAAATTCCCTAGAGACTCACATGTCTCCTTACAATTACAAGATTCCACTTGCAACATTCTTTAACCTCTAATGTATAAACCCTTTGCAAGTACAAGACTCTACTTGTAACAAATCTCTCACAACTTTCAATTTAAAAACTTACCTTTTCTTGCTACTTGTGCCTCCTTCTCTACCCTCTATAATTGTAGGCCTCTTCTCATACCTACAAAAAAAATCTCTAGGACTCAAACCCTCTATACTTATAGGCTTCTTCTCCCCCACAAAAAATTCCTCTAGAGATCAAGTCCTTTGTAGTTACAAAATCTCTTCTTCTATAAAAAATCCTCTAAGATTTTCTAAGACACCTTTTA
Organism: Sequoia sempervirens; assembly: GCA_007258455.2. Classification (NCBI taxonomy): domain Eukaryota; kingdom Viridiplantae; phylum Streptophyta; class Pinopsida; order Cupressales; family Cupressaceae; genus Sequoia; species Sequoia sempervirens. The sequence continues at coordinate 231,433,707 of VDFB02000007.1, forward strand.
GCTTCCAAGGTTATACAATCTCTCAAATTTATTTTCAATTTCATTTTTTACCCAAAAATAATTCATTCAAACATATTTCTCATATTTTCTAGCATGATTTTCATTTTCTTTCTTTACTCTTCTTTATGTGGCTTCTTCCTCTTTCTTCAATGAGCCTTTTATTTTGGCCTTTAAACTATTCCCTATGAAAAAAACTCCACAGTCTCAACTTCAACATGTACTAGCAAGAAAGCCTTTCTATAATACCACTTGATGTATTCATGACTAAAAAGCCTTAATAATCGACCAAATTTCATAGCCAACACAAAAATTGATGAAGGGTACTCCCCTTACAACCTGAAACTCACAAAAACAACAGAGAATTGCACAAACAATATGCAAGGAAACAAAGATTTTCTATTATCACTGAAATGAAAATGAAATTACAACATTACAATTGACAACACATGGGCTTTCTGATTACATAAATCTGAAAATTTGTAAATCGGAGCCATAATCCACTCTATTGTGCCCTCTCTCTATAACCCCCATTCATATCATTTATTTGGAAGGTGTAACTTCCCTAGAATCTTCTAGAAAGTATAACTTCCTCAAGAAGATATTTTGAAATTTTATTGATTTTGGTAGTACAACTTTGCGGGGTGATAACTTTTGATTTGATCGTTAGATTTTTAATTATAATACCTTTTTGGAAATCTCTTGAGAAGACACACCTCAAAAGGTAGTACACATAGGTACACTAATTTTTTTTTTAGCCAATTTTCAGGCCCATTTGAAGCCTCTAAATGCCTCAAAATTGACTTTGAATATTTTGACAGGATTTTCATAAATTGAAATTTTAATATCTCTCAAATGAAAAATGATATTGAAGTGATTTATTTTCCATCGGCTTCAATTTACCATTATAGAGGTCTAGTAATATTTCGTTCCCAATCGTGCATAAATGCAAACTTACTAAAAATAGTAACCCTACCAAATTTAACCCTTATTTAAAAGAAACAACATTTCTTTTGCGTGATGCAAGATTTCTCTTACACCCGAGTTAAATTGAAAAGTGGCCCTAGCACTTCTCAAGAGTTAGAGGGAAACCAAGATGGTTAACCTCAGCCTTAGATAACCATGATGAATCTTCAACTGGATTTCCTCTCCATTTCACCAAGTACTCTGCATAGTCCCTGTTTCTTGTTCTTCTACCTACATGGCTATCTAGAATTTCTTCTATCTCTTCCTTCTCTGAAGTAGGTGTTGGAACATTCCATCGTGACTCTGTTAATTCATTCGCCTTATCTGCTTCATGATATTATGTCAAATTAGCAATGTCAAACATAGGTGAAACATGAATCTCACTTGGCAACTCTACCTCATATGCATTTCTTGAATCATGTTTCTTTAATATTTTACATGGTCCAAACTTCATCTTTAACTTGTTGTATGTACCAACTAGAAACCTCTCCTTTAAAAAATGAACCATTACTTCATCTCCTACCTGAGACTCCTTATACCTCCTTTTGTGATCCACCTTAGCCTTATACTATGAGTTCATCTTATTGATATATTTCTTCACCTCTTCATACAAATTCTTTAGGTGCTCAACAAAATCTTCAGCCTCGGCACTACTCTTCTCCTCTTTATCCATCTTTCTCAGTTCAAAAGTAGTTCTTGGACTAATCCCATACATTGATATGGAATGGTGATTTACTAGTTATTGTAAGCAAATTCTTCCTGTGGTAAAATCAAATCCCATACCTTGGGTTTGTCTCCTACTAAGCATCTCAACAAGTTACCCAAACTCCTATTCACCACCTCCCTTTTTCCATCTATCTGTGGATGGTGTGTAGAACTAAACTTCAAATCAATCTTCATCTTCTTCCACAATGTTCTCTAAAAATACCCAACAAACTTGGTATCTCGATCTGAAACTATGCTCTTGGGTAGACCATGTAGTCTCACCACCTCTTTGAAAAATAATTCTATAACATGAACAACATCACTAGTCTTATAACACTAAATAATGTGTGCCATCTTCAAAAATCTATCCACCATCACATATATGGAATCATGCCCTCTCTGTGTCCTTGGTAAACAAAGAACAAAATCCATAACAATTTCCTCCCATGGCCTCTTAGGCATAGGTAATGGCTGATACAATCTATTATTTTTACGTGTTCCTTTCACCATCTGACATAAACTACAACTCTGCACAAACTTCTTCACATCATGTTGTAATTGTGGCCAATAGTATTACTCATGAACTAATCCTCCACTATGTTTCTCCTTGATCAAGTTCTCTCTCATGGAGCTCCTTGGAATGCACAAATGATTCCCTCAAAACAACATACCATCTTGGATTGTAAAATATAACCATCTCATCCTATCCAAAGTAATAGGCTCCTTGCAAGCTCTCCAAGCCTCTACAAAATTAGGATCCTTAGGATACAAGCTCTTGAGTTCATTGAACCCAACAAATTCAATCTACATTTCTATTAAGAAATTTTTCCTCCTACTTAAGGCATCTACAACTCTGTTAGATCTTCCATTCCTATGCTTCATAACAAATGTATAACTTTGCAAAAATTCAACCCATTTCAAATATCTTTGATTCAACTTCCCTTGACTATTCAAATATTGTAAAGCTTGATGATTAGTAAATAAAACAAACTCTTTTGGAAAAAAATAGTGTCTCCATTTCTTCAAAGCCTAAACTATAGCATAAAACTGTTGATCATAAATAAATAAAAAATTCTTTGCATTATTCAACTTTTAACTAAAATAGGCAACGAGTTTACCTTCTTGACTCAAAAAAGCTCCAATGGCATTGCCATTAGCATCACAATCTACTTGGAATACCTTGTTGAAATATAGAAGTTTCAAAATATATTTCTCTATAACTTTCTTCTTCAACATATCAAAAATTTATTCCTGCTCCTTTATTCCACTTAAACTCTTTTCTATCCCCTCTCATTATTTTAGTTAGAGGTGAACAAATACTATTGAAACCTTTGATAAAATTTCTATAAAAAATTGTCAAACCATGAAAATATCTCACCTTTGTAGCACTCCTTAGTGTAGGCCATTCAATAATAGCTTTCGATTTCTTTGGATTGATCTTAAGGTCCTTTGTTGAGATAACCAATCCTAGGTATACCAACTCTCTCTTTACAAAACTGCACTTCTCCAAATTGATCAACAACTTCTCCTCTCTGAGCTTCTCAAAAACTTTTCTAACAGCTCCTCCAATGTCTTACTAAAAATTGAAATTTCATCCAAATAAAAAATGAAAAATTTACCCAAAAACTCTTTCAACACCTCATTCATGAGTCACATGAATGTATTCGGTGAATTATTTAGCCCAAAAGATGTGACTAACCACTTGTACAAGCCCTCTTTTGTTTTGAAGGTTGTTTTCCATTCATCTCCTTCTCTAATCTAGATCTTGTGATAACCACTCTTTAGATCTATGTTGTGAAGTACTTAGCTCCACTCAAAATATCCATGATGCCATCCATCCTCGGCAAGGAAAATCTATACTTGATGGTGATTTTGTTGATGGATTTGGAATATGTACACATCCACCATTCCCCATCCTTCGTTGGTGCTAGTAGTGTAGTTACGACACATGGTCTCAAACTCTCTCTGATCAACCTATTTCACAACTCTTGCACTATCTTCTTCAACTCTTCGCTCTTTGATAGAGTCATAAAATGAGTTACCTTATTTTGCAAACTGGCTCCAGAGAATCAGGTCCATCTAGTGGCTAATATTCCTTACTCGAGGTAAACCTTCAAGTACATTATCATAAACAATATCTTGAAACTCATTCAATAAATTTGAAACCCTCCTATGGACATGAAAAAAGTAACCCTTTTATATTTTCTTGTTTTGTCCCTCCTTGTACTTATTTGGCTTGATTTCACCTTGATTTAATGTTGAAATGTGGCCCACACATTCACATTAGGTCTTGAATCTTTATGAATATTTAAGAGTTAATGATGTCTTGTAAAGGTGTTGTGAAGTGTTGTAAGACATTTTCACACTTTTCTAGACTCTTCTTATTATAATTCACTTACATAGCCCCTTTTAATCACTTACCAAGTCTTATTTTAAAGTGTTGTAAAGTCTTGTAACAAACTTTCATGCTTTTATAGACTTTTCATCACCAAATACACCTTTCTTATGCTTTATTTGGCCCCTTTACTTACTTACATGCCTTAATTAAGTGTATTTTTTAGTACAAACCCAACAAACATAATTTAAAAAAACTTAATTCCTGACACCCATTCACATGCCTTGAGTGGGACCCATTCACCCAGGGTGGTGAATGAGTCCCTCTTGGAACAAAAATCAAAATAAACTTAAATTACTAGCCTGTTTTTATTCCTAAAGACCTAAGGTCAACCTGTGATGTCGTATTTTTGGGAAATTAGAGCATAGGTGTGTATAAATACATGATTTTCTATTCATTTTAATGCCCATTCATTTAAATATTCATTTTTCATCCAATCTATCTAAGCAGTCACTTAAGTATCATTGCATCATTTAATCCAAGCAATTATCAAGCATCTTGGAGCATCCATTGGCATATCTTCAGACTTCAACAACAAGGGTTTGGTGATTTTATGACTTTTGCATGTTATTTTTTCATCATTCCTTCCTTCTTTATTTCATTGTCAAGGGTTTGATTACTAAAGTGGGGTTTGACCAAGGAAAACCCCTATACTCTAACTCTTAACCATTTTCCTCTCTTTCCATGTGTGTTTGTAGGTCTTGTGGGCGTATTTTTCAAGAAGAGAGGTGTTGAAAAGTGGTCAATAAGTCATCAAAGTTATCAAAGTCAACATAACCCTAATTGGAGCTTGAAGACCCTTTTTAGCCCATTTTCTACAGATTCAGATCTAGCAACCTAACAAACAAAAAAGTACAATCCATGACACACAGAGTTGACCTTTGACTTTGCAAATTTTTGTAGGTGGAATGATTCACCATTCGTGGTGAATGAGTCTCACTACCAGACTGGAAAAAAGATTTTTCTAAAGTTCTGAGTTCTCGAGATCCTGAAACCTATTCTGGTAGATTTTACCAGAAGTAGGACTGATTCAAAATCTATGGTGAATGAGTCCCAGTGGGCATCAACATTGAATTCTGCAACATTCCAGAGCCTTTCCAGATCTACTTTAAATTTCTAGGTGCACCCCATTTAGTTTCATTCAATTTTGCTTGCATTTGTTTATATTTGTAGTTCATGTTTGCATACAACATTGTGTTTTCTATCACTTTGCATTTCCTAGTTTACATTCAATAATTGATCTATTCCATTAGTTTTCTGCATTTATTTGATCTCATCTAAGCATATTGCACCCACATCACATCCATCTTTGAATGTAACATTGCATTTTGGCCCCAAATCTTTACCCTTTTAGGTGAAAAACCCTACAAGGGTCACAAGAATTTTGGGTTGCCAAAATCTTTGGTTACATTTTGGTGAACCTAACTTTAGAGCATTTTTACTTTTGAAATAAAGTGAATTTGCATCCTAAGTTTAGTTTACATCAACATTGCATTAGGTTTTGCATTGTTTTGCATCCTAGGGTTTTCAAAATTGCATTAGTGAAAATATCATATAGTTTTCATTTTTGCATTTCAAATCATTTGAAAACACTGAAATTCTACATCTACATCATAGTTTTTCATCATACAATCTGAAACACATTAAATTACATTAAAATTTTCTAAAAAAAACTTAAAAAAATTTATCCCTGGACTAATTCGCCACCCTGGGTGAATTAGTCTAGTTGCACATTTTGCATTGCATTTTCTGGAATTTTCTAGCAATTTTCTTTATTTCTATTTTCTGTTATTACATCTCTATTATAGTTTCTAGAATTTTTGTTATTAGCATTTCATTTGCATCCACCCCATATTTAGTTTCCCTTGTATGAGCGTTTGGTGCCCTATTGATAATAATTTAGTGAGAAGAAGTTCACGACTCATGGCATCCCATGATAACACACTTGTTATGGACCTTGGGTTGTCTCGAGCTACTAATCCTGGTGTTGACAATAGTGCATTAGGCATGGATCCCACCTTTAGCAATAATTTTCCTTCCCATAACATGCAAGTTGACACACAAAATGATCATGTTCCGCAAGAAAACATCATTAACATTCATGAGGATTTAGCACATTTGCAACAAAACATGTGTCTTGAAAACATTTCAACCACCATGATTTCTGCCATAGACAAAATCCATCATCTACTTGAATGTAATTGGTGCAGGAGCACCTGGCAAAGTTCAAGGTTTCTTGAAGTTTTGGTGAAGTTATCTTTATTTTGTTGTCATAAGGTCTTATAGACCATTTTTTGTTGAGCTTAAGGTGTCTTTGGGTCTTGGGGAAAAAGGAGGTCAAGAGTTCTAAACATTTAGGGGCTCTTTTTGCTGAATGGGGAAAAGTTGTCAAAAGTTTGCAAAACACATTGGGTTTTATAACTTGTTTCATTAGGTCACCCAAAAGCTCGACCCAAGCTTCTAAATTTTTGTGTAGGCCCATTTAAGGTAGGCCTCGACTTTTTGATAGGGTTGGAGGATATAGTATTTTGGAAAAAAAATTGTAATATTGCTGATAACAGCGTTCAAGAAAGACAATTTTCTGTTTTTGGAGTTGTTAATGAGTTTTAATGGAGGAAACTTACTGTGATCTTGTTAGTAGAATGTAGTGTTGATATTGTGCTAGCTTGGAGTGCCATTTACTTTTCTTTGCAAATCGTTTTTCATCTTTTGTTTGTATATAGTTAGTTTTCTGTATTTTCAGGCCTATACAGGCAGTTTTGAAATAATGGAGTCCTAGAGCACTCTCCCACCGTACAAATTGTATGGCCTCTTGGGATTTGTGTTTAGGCTCCCTCCTTGTAAATATGGTAGCTATTAGGGTTTGTGGCAGTGCAAGAGTTTCAAGAAAAGCTTTGCCCTAGGCGAGCCAGTGCAGGTCTGGTTGGGGCAGACTTGGAGAAAAAGAGCCATAACTTGCAGGGGAATAAAGATCTTTAAGAAATTATTTTCGCAGAATTTAGGGGGTGGTCTTGGTTAAGCATGGTGATCAGGAGGAGGTTTTATCTATGCATTTGATAGGAGAACTTTTCACCAGTCCTAAAACAGTTTTGGGCAGCTTGAAACCCTAGGTTTTTAACCATTTTTGTGTTTGGGCGGTGTACGGCCTGTACAGGCTCAAAACCTCAAGAATCTTTAAGGTGTGGGTATGGGAATCACAAACCCCAATTGAAGAAACCAGGTCCTTAAATGGGTTTTGAAGAAAATTGCTTCTTTCTCTGTGAAGTGGCCTAATTGGGCTGTAGGCTTGTAGCCCTTTTCTACCCCAGGAAAGGATTTTATGAAAGCGATGGTTCTTAGGAGTTTTGTGATGACACAAGAACCCTAGATTGATTACCTGGAAGAAATTACAACATTTACACACCCCTGCAAGAATCAGATTGGATGTTGAGAGGATTTGGCCTTTAGGAAGGAATAAGGGTCAATGGTGAGGTTGTGGCAAAGCAACAAGATTTGCTTGGTAGAAGGAAAGCATGTTGATAGGAGATGGGTTGGCCAGAAAAACCAGGGGCATCTAGTCATGTGTAGGGGCCTATAGGTTAGGTTGGTGAAGCCGAGCACCAAGGAGGTCTTAAAGGAAAGACCTAGAGCAGCAGGAAATAGTGATTGATTCCTCCAACCCCACTCCCTATCAGATTGGTATCAAAGTGGTTAAAGATTTGGGGAGCCTCTTATATGTCAAAAGTTGAGTCAAGTGAATCACCCACCATGGTGACAAATGCACAATTAGCCAAGATGGTTGAAGGACAAGAGGAGGACAACAAGTTGTTAAAAGAAAGAATAGAGCAACTTGAGAAAGCATTGAACAATGCGAGGTTGGAAGGAAAGGTACCAAAGGAAGAAGAGGTTGCAGAGGAAGACAAGGTCCCTGAACCTGACCCTGTTTTGGAGGAGGAGCCTTTCTTGAAGGCATTGAAAGCGTTGAGTGGAAAAGGACTTGAGGGCATACCGTTTTTTAGTGGGAAAATGGAACCTGATTTAGTCTTGGATTGGATAGAAGTCATGGAGAATCATTTTGAGTGTGATGGAGTCACTGAAGCACAAAAGGTGAAGGTTGCTAAATCAAGATTGAGAGGATCAGCCTTAACATGGTGGAAGTTTGTTCAAACAGAGAGGGAAAAAGAAGGCAAACCGCCCATATCAACTTGGAAAGGAATGGTTGCTAAGGTAAAGGAAGCCTATATGCCAGATGACTATGAGATTCAATTGCATAAGAAGAGGCAAAGTCTAAGGCAGAAAGACCAAGATGTAAACACCTATACTGAAGAGTTTCAAAAGCTTTGTATGAGGTCTAATGTGACAAAGGATGAGAGCCTAAAAGTGGCTAGGTATCTTAATGGCTTCAAATGGAACATTCAAGAGGAGATGGCTCTACTAAGTCCCAAGAAAGTCTACCAATGCTATCAGTTGGCTATCAAGATTGAGGAAAGGAACAAGAGGAAGCAAGATCAAGCTTCTAAGGGCAGAGGCAAAGGTAGGGATCAAAGAGGACAGTGTGGTGGTTACCAAGGTAGAGGCAATGATCAAAAGAATCATGGAGAATCAAAACTCACTGAGCATGGAGGAAAAACATCTTCAAGAGGAGAATTTAACAGAGGTAGAGGACATCAAGGAGGCTCAAATAGAGGAAGAGGAGCAGGCAAGAGCAATTCTTATTTTTCCAACATGAAGTGTTATCATTGTAGTCAACTAGGTCACCCTGCTTATAGGTGCCCGGAGAAAGCATCATCTTCTAGCAATGAAAAGAGAGTGGCCTATGCACAAGAGGACACTATGAGTCCTAAAGCATCTGAAATAAGTCATATAGAGTATGAGGTAGGAGAGAATCTGATGTTTAACAGAGTTCTGATCAGGCAGCCAGTCAAGGAGGAACCTAAACAAAGAAGAGCTCTTTTTAGAGTAAGGTGCAAGATACTTGGAAAAGTGTGCAAAGTCATTGTAGATTCAGGTTCAACAGATAATATAATCTCAGAGGAGGCAGTAACTAAACTAAAGTTGGAGAAGGTACCCCGCAATAACCCCTACTAGGTCACATGGCTGAACAAAGGGCAGAGTGTTTTGGTTAATGAGCAAGTAACAGTGGAATTTTCAATTGGAGGTTACAAAGATAAGTTGGTTTGTGATGTATTACCCATGGATGCATGCCATCTACTACTGGGAAGACCATGGAAATATGACAAAAGTGTTGTTTATGATGGAAAAGAGAACACCATCTCATTTAAGAAGGATGGAAGAACCTTCAAACTACAGTCATTGACAGAGGAAGATGAAGGACAGTCAAAGGTACCTAACATCATGTTGAGCAGTGGTAAAGAGTTTATCAGCAACCTACATCAAGGAGGTGAAGGATATGTGGTTTTAATGCAATCAAAAGATGGAGAAGAGGCTAAAAAGATAGTCCTACCAGAATCAGTCCTAAAGCTGCTAGAAAAGTATAAGGATATTGTCAGTGATGGAACACCTGCAACTTTACCACCTAAGAGAGCCATAAGTCATCAAATTGACTTCATATCTGGAGCCTCATTGCCTAACAAAGCAGCATACAAGCTTACACCAGAGCATAACCTAGAAGTAGCTAGGCAAGTGCAAGAATTGTTGGATCAAGGATTGATTCAAAAGAGCATCAACCCATGTGCAGTACCAGTGGTTTTGGTATCTAAGAAGGGAGGTAAGTGGAGACTTTGTACTAATTCTAGGGAAATAAATAGGATTACAATCAGATATAGATTCCCTATCCCTAGAATAGAAGACTTAATGGATTGCCTTGGAGGAGCACAATATTTCACTAAGTTGGACCTTAAGAGTGGCTACCATCAGATCATGATTAAGGATGGAGATGAGTGGAAGACAAATTTTAAGAAAATGATGGGTTATATGAGTGGAAAGTGATGCAATTTGGCCTCTCAAATGCCCCTAGCACATTCATGAGACTAATGAATGAAGTGCTTAAGGATTTCACAGGGATCTTTGTGGTAGTATATCTTGATGACATATTGATTTTCAGTAAGACATCAGAAGAACACCTCAAGCATGTGGAGATGGTTCTTAAAAGGTTGCAAGAGGAGAAGTTGGCAATAAACCTTGAGAAGTGTGAGTTCTTCAAGCAAGAGCTTGTGTACCTGGGTTTTGTAGTATCCAAAGGAACGTTGAAGATGGATCCAAGCAAGGTGGAAGCCATCCTAAACTGGCCTACACCAACCACAACAACAAAGGTAAGGAGTTTTCATGGTTTGGCTCAATTCTATAGAAAATTCATAAGGGATTTTAGTGGTATATGTGCACCAGTCTTAGATACTATCAAAGGTGGTCTGAAAACAAAGTTTAAGTGGACTCAAGAGGCTGATAAAGGGTTTGAGAAACTGAAACAAGAAGTGGCAACTCAACCTATTCTATTATTTCCTAGTTTTGACAAGTTGTTCATAGTTGAGTGTGATGCAAGTGGAGTAGCAGTAGGAGGAGTACTTAGTCAAGAAGGTAGGCCTGTGGCCTTCTTTAGTGAAAAGCTCAATGAAGCCAAGCAAAAGTAATCTACCTATGATATGGAATTATATGCTTTAGTGCAGTCCCTTAGGAAGTGGAGGCATTATCTGTTACCCAAGGAGTTTGTAGTCTTCACTGATAACCAGGCACTTAGTTATATCAACACCCAAGAAAAACTAAGTAATAGGAATTTGAAATGGATGGAATACATCCAAGCATTCACATTTACTATCAAGCACAAGAAGGGACAAATGAATAAGGTGGTAGATGCATTAAGCAGGAGAATGTTGACAGTGCAAGAGATACAATTGAAGAGCATTGGATTAGAGAGTTTCAAAGACCTCTATGGTGAAGATGAGGACTTCTCAAAAGCTTACAAGGTATGTTCTGATTTTGAAAATCACTTTCATAGCCAATATTCTGAGTATACATTGCAAAATGGACTGTTATTTAAGGGTAATCAGTTATGTGTTCCAAGAGGGTCAATGAGGGAAAATCTGATTCAAGAAAAGCATAATGGCAGTCTTAGTGGACATTTTGGCATCAATAAGACTTTAGAGCTAGTGCAAAGATTCTATTACTGGCCTAAGTTGGCAAGAGATGTTAGAAGGTATGTGGAACAGTGTGTTGTATGCATGAAAGCTAAGGGAGGAGCTAGCAATGCTGGTTTATATCAACCCCTGCTCATTCCTAACAGACCATGGGAGTGTGTGAGCATGGATTTTGTGGTAGGTCTTCCTAAGACCAAGACTGGTTTTGACAGTGTTTATGTTGTGGTAGATAGATTTAGCAAGATGAGTCATTTTATTCCCTACAAAACTACTCATGATGCTAGCTACATAGCTCACCTTTTCTTCAAGGAGGTTGTTAGGATCCATGGCTTGCCTCTAAGCATTGTTTCTGACAGAGATGTGAAGTTCATGAGTCACTTTTGGAAGACTCTATGGAGCAGATTGGGTACAAATATGTCAGCCAAAACATAGTGAAGACCCAAAATAAAATTCTCAAACATGAAGCACCTTCAAAAATTATTCCTCGAAGATCCACAACACGCTTCAACACCCTATCGGCCAAGAACATGAAAAACATGAACACACAAGAGAAAATATCCAATCGCGAGCACGAAAATTAATGTGGACATGCAATATAGATAGAGCATGATATAGAAACATCCATAAACATTATGAATCACCAAAGAAGCATCTGCAACAACTATACTTACTAAAATCACATCATCTTCATTCAGGAACACCAACTAAAGTAACAGAAAAACTGTGAGAATACAAATCTTCATAACTCGATTAAATCTTCACACGGATCTCTAAAACTTAATGTGGATAAACTAGATATACTAAAAAAGAAACCCTTTAATCCAAAACCTTTGATTATCAACGTACTGAACTCACTGATAGACTGAACTTCACTTCACAACTAACAACCTACAACTTATTTCATTACAATTTTCTCAATATCCTTGACATATACAACCTCTAAGACATTAATTCCAATAGTGTTGACATCAATGACAACCACATATTAGAAAAACAACCACAACATCCAACAATCTCCCCCTTTGGCATTAATGGCAACACATGATGTGAAAAACACCATCAATGCAACTACCTTCAATACTTACTCCCCCTTAGGTTCTGACTCTTTTCTCCTCAAAAACTCTTCTCCCACATGACTCTTCTCCTTAGATAATTCATATTTTTTCACATGAATCTTCTCCTCCTTAGACATCAATGACAAAGATCTCTTTTCTCCACACAAGCTCTAAACCACATATTTGAACATCTAACTACTCCCCCTGAGTAGTAGCCACCACAACATCAATTTGGATTAGGACGTGACCATGAAATGCATGGATTGATGCAAGAAAATTCATCTTAGTTCTTATTAGGAGGGGTAATCACCCCTAGCTTCCCTCTGAGATACTCAAAAGTATCCTTATGCATGACTTTGTAAAGATATATGCAATCTATTCCTTAGTAGGCACATACTCCAATCTGACTTCCTTTTCACTCACTATTGACGTGTCCGATGGCACAAAAACGTGCAAACATAATATTACTATTTTGTTTCTCTTGAAAGAGAAAGAAAATGCATGGATATCTTAGCTCCCAAGGTCTTTGTAGTTGGTCCTCAATTGTGTTGATGTTGCTCAATGGTCAATGTAACAGTAATGTTCAAGAGGCCTGCTGGTGTTGAGCTTCTGGATTGTTCTGAGATCAAACATCAACTTAAACCTATTTTAGTTGGGGTTTTAAAGAAACAGAAAAAGATAGATCAAAGCTTGGAATTGAAAAGAATAATAATTCATCCAACTTAACCAGACTTGTTGCCTTTTAAGGAATTACTAACTGAAACTGGAGAACAAAATCAACTTGTGACTGACACACAACTTCATTCATCCATAGTGCTAATTTTAACAACATATTGTAAATCACTATTTAAACAAAACATAAAACAAAACTCCTTTCCTTGAAAGATTCTCAAATCAAATGATTAAGTCAAGAGAAACACCATTCTGGAACACAACATGAAGTAGATTTTAATTTGGTTGCTTCTACTGTTAGTGAAACAGATAAGCAACATTTACAAATCTGGCACAATCACCAGTGTACAAAAAATCCATGACTCCAAATTGTTTCCATCTATACTAAGAAAACTAGAAGTATACATGACTATCTATGCTGAATCTAACTCCTATTCTATTATTATTCTTAAGCTTTTCTCTACTACCACTTAGAAGATTACTATTGCTCTTAAAATCTCTATCTCTATGTCTCTAAAACTCTTTTATTCAAAAAAAGCAAAAATGCCATATATACAGGATGTGCCTAAAAGAGTGTGTTGGCCCCCTATTTCTAGGGTTTACAAAATATCTGGTGGTTGCAGGAGGGTTGGCCCTCAAATGTTTTTTAATAGAGTTAATGCTACGTTAAATGGCATCCCTGTTGTCCATGTCGGTGAAGGATTATTCTGGGGATGATCTGTAGATCTTTGTAACTACAACATTTACTTTCGACCTTCGTGTCCATCTTTGAACTCCCATCAGAGCCACTTTGAATGCTCTAAAGTATCATCATTAATGTCGATCTCCCTCCTACCAGTAGCAATCCCAGCTGGCACTGTGACTCATGGTTTCTTCTTTCCTTCGGCCTTCTTCCTGCTATAGACCTTTCTGCAAACTGACCATCTCTGGAAGCAGCATTGGACTTTTCATTAGATCCCCACACCAGTTTTCACCAAGTTGCTCCATCGGCTTGTTCATAGAGCGGATCCACACCAGTCACATTTCGTTAACCTTCCTCTGGCTCATAGTCAATTGGTCAAATTGCCTAGGGTTCACCCTTAGTTTTCTCTAATTTGGGCGAACACATTCCACGTGGGATCCCTGGGTGGTCAAAGGTTGTTCACATGGATCGCATGTCAGTGAGACACTAATTGTGTCTCGCCGATGTGATCATACCTCCTTGCAGCCATTGACATAGCATAAGATGGTCGACAAGACCTCATATCGAGCTACACAAGTTATATCGATATCCACTATGGTCGTTGAGACAATCGCTATCGGCAAGACTTTACTCCTTCGGCATGACCTTTCGCCGAAGGTAATACCTCTCGGTGAGATCTCCCTGAGCTCAAATTTCTTTCGGCAAGAGCCTGCTTGGTCGAAGAGACCTTTCACTGAGCTCAAACTTCATTTCGGTAAGACTCCCCATGGTCAGCAGGACATCACGGCAAGCCTCAAAGATTACACCGAAGGGAGAAAACATGTCAGCGAGACTACTGCTAGTTGGCAAGATATCATGTCAAGTTCTTTCATTCCCTTCGAGCCAACTCCTTTCTTTTGGTGAGACTCTGTCAGGTCGGTGAGACCTTTTGTCGAACTCAAAATTTGTCGCCGAGACCCTTCATCGATCGGTAGGACCTTACGGCGAAGGTAATCTCCTACGGCGAAACGTTCCCATGTTGGTGGGACATCCTGGTGTCGGCCATACCTCATGGCGAAAGTAGACCACTCTCCCCAATGTGGTTTCATTTCGGGAGGAGTCCACCCTATCGGTGAGACTTCTTGTCGACGCTACCATCCTTCGCTGAGACCTCCTAGTAGTTGGCCAGACCTCACAGTGAAACCACAACCCTATACTGATGGGACCACCTTTCAGTGAGACACCATCTGGTTGCCAGGACTTCATAGCGAAATCAGATCCTTTGCCCGATGCCGTTTCATTTCGGTGGGACTAATAACCCTCATGGAGATATCTCCCCGATGACGCCTCCTTTTGTCGAGACTTTTCTGAGCGGAGAGACATATAAAACCTTACGATGACCGAGATTGTCATGGCGACCGGTGGATTCCAAATGAAGAATACACCTTGCCAATCAGCGAGATGCCTGAAAGGTCTCAGCGACTTTGTTCTTGAGGAGTTTTATGCTGAATGGGGTTGAGAAATGCTTTCCAGCTGACCTCCTTGAGAGATATCTTCAGATGAGCCATTCAATCATGCACTCAACAAAGGAAGCCATAGTAAAGATCACATAAGCAAAGGTTAATCAATCAAAATCATCATTAAAATGAATCCTAAATAAGCAAGGTGCCATTAAAGCTTCAAATAAAATGATCATATCAGAGTTTGAGTTTCAGGTCCACCTGCGGAATCCAAGCTAGGGAGGAATTTCAGAGAATTCCGAGCCAAGAAGATTCTAATGGAATAAACATGAAAGCACCTACTAGCAACTTGATCCAATAATTACCAATCAAGAAACAACATGCGAGATCTCAGAATAGCATAAATTAACCATAAAATGCATCATCATTTGTTAACAAGTCCTACTACTCCATATTTCTTCGCATTCAATCAGGTTCCGAAAAAATCCGCGCAGGACGGATTTCCACGAGGGAGGAGACATTCATGCATGCTTCAGAAAAAATAGGGAACAAAGGATTCGAGAAAATCCGGAGTGAAGGAAATCCGCGAAGAAGGCGAATCTCTGGAGGCATGAGAATTTTCAAAAAAAAAGAAGAGGAGCGGGAAAATCGGGAAAATCCGGAGTCGAAGGAAATCCGTGAAGAGGGCGAATCTCTAGAGGCGTGAGAATTTCTGGAAAAAAAGAAGAGGAGCAGGAAAATCGGGAAAATATGGCCCACACGGAATTCTGCGAAGACCAAAATTCCCTGAACCACAATGACTAGCCAAAGTTTAAGCAAGATCCGGGAAAATCCGGATGGGGCGGAAAATCCCGAACCGGGGAGAAAACCCGAATTTTAACTAAGGCAGAACCAAATTTGATAAAACAAAATATAGACCGAGGAGGAAAACAAAAGAAATTCCCAAGACCAAATTAAATAACCAAAGGGAAAGAGGACAAAAGAAAAGGGGGGACCCATTTTTTTCTAGAATAAAATGGGGTGGTTATGCAAAGCATAACAAATGGCAACTCGGCTGGGAAAATGGTTTAACCATTTTCAAGAAACTGAAGGATTCAACTACCTAGAATCTCTGGTTTAGGGACATCACAACTCCAGTTGGGTCGGTTTTAACAACCAAGACTGAGCTAGAATCTCAAATGTAAGTCAACACTGGCTAGCCCTGAATCTATGTGTGTGCTTGATTGTGCATCACTCTTTTATAAAGTTTTTCTCATCTTTTGAACAATAATGTGCAAGATTTGAACTACATGAGTTGATTCCCTTTAGCTTTTGTGCAATGATATCCTAGGCATTGCTTCGCTGCCAGTCAGGTGTCCATAGCCCCGATGGAGATACCTCTAGTTTTCTCACAACATTGCTCTACTGCCAGTTAGGTGTCCATAGCCCTGGTAGAGATACTAGAATCACCCATTCATATTGAGTCCTCTTTTATTTTTTGATAATTCTTTTTCTCTTCTTCTTTCCTCTTGTAATTTTAGATATTTCATTCATCATTTTTTTTATGTCAGATGTCATACATCTGTTCTGGGTTGAAAACTACCATGGACCTCATAACAGCAGTTGGGAGATCAGATTTTTCACTCAAATCTTACAACACTATCATCCTAGGACAAATATACCATTACAAGAGGAGATGATCTTGATGATTTGTGAAAGATTCAGAGGGAGCTAATGAAGATTATTTACTTTGCACCTTGTTTTTAAGAATTTCCACAACTCTTACTGGTGATGGGCATAAAACAACGAATTTAGGACAAAATCATCCAATCAGAAAACCTGAAAACATCTAAACCACTTCTCTCTTACTAACCAAAGTATACTTCAAATAACAACCCACCATTTTAAGATGGAAAGAATAGAGAAACCCCAAAGAACAACAAGATAGAAACCAAACAGCAAAGAAAACAAAAGGACGGAAAGAAAGAACCAACAAACAACAACAAAACTATTTACAAACCAAAAAAAGAAAAATATTTACAAACATGAAACAAACAAATTATTTACATAAAGAACAATAGAGTATTTACGAAGGAAGAGAATTAGCAAGCCTTATGACTCGAAATAATGCTTAAGAAACTATCCATTGACAGGCAAGGGAACAGGTTCCCCAGTTAGACTACTCAATCAGAAAGCATTTTCTCCTAGGATCTCGGCAATCTGATAGGGACCCAACCAGAGCTTATCAAATTTCTGGTGACTGCCCTTCTTTTCACTAGCTTTATCCCATAACAACACAAGCTATGATATCCTGAAGGCCTTGATTTTGGCTCTTTTTTCAAACCAACATTTGACAACAACTTGATGACTAAAGAATTGCTGCAAGGCAGCATCCCTCTGCTCTTCTAATTTCAACAAGGCAGCTAATCTTACCTCTATCCTATCATCACTAGAGTAGAACTTTTGCATGAACTCAAGGATAGGTATTTGCAAATGAATGGGGAACACATGATCTTGGCCATACACTAATTTAAATGGTGAAGTCTTTAAAGCAGCCTTTATCCTAGTTCTATCCGCCCATAACGCGAATCTCAGCAGGGTATGCCAGTCCCTAGGATTGTTTTCTAACAGTTTCTTAATTACCCCTAAGAGATTCTTATTGGTTGATTCTACAACTCCATTTCCTCGTGGATAATAGTTTGAAGAATATTTCAAGACAATTTTGTGATCATAAGCCCACGAAATGAACTCAACAAAAGAGAAGGAAGAGCCATTATCACATACCAAAGCGAAGGGTACCCCAAACCTAGTTGTGATGCATTCAGTTAGGAACTTGATCACCACCTCTGTTGTGTTGTTCTTGCAAGGTATAGCCTTTGTCCATCTTGTGCAGTAATCAGTGGCAGTCAAAATGAATTTGTGTCTTGTAGAAGAATTTGGGTTAATTACCCCAATAAAATCCAGTGCCCACTGGGCAAATGGCCTTACCTCATAGACAGGTTGCAACGGCATGACTCTTTTGATGCAAAAATTTGACATATGTTCTTACATGCATGGGCATCTTTGAACACATGACCAGTAATAACTAGATCTGAGGATCTAGTGTGCCAATGAGTCTACTGAACCATGACCTGTGCCGTGTTTCCCATGGAATTTAGTGATCACGTGTTTAGCCTCTTGTTGATCAAGGCATCGTAGGTACAATCCCTCAAAATTATTCCTGTATAGTAATCCTCCTTTGAGCATATAATGAGAGCTCTTCATTCTCAATGCTCTCCTTTGAGTGGTGTTCATTCCCTCTGGACATCGATTGTTGAGGATGAAATAGAGGATATCAGCATACCAAGGGTCGTTGGAAAAAGACCGAGTTGTGTATTGCTGGCAAATAATGTTCTCACCAGCATTTTCTATGGATTTAGACAGGCCTGTACCTCTGACAAGTTTCATAGGGCACATCTCCAGATTGAACTCTTGCAAAATGGCCATCCATTTCCCTCTTCTTTCTCCTAGCTCGCTCTGCATCAGTAGGGATTTCACAGCCGCATCAGCGACTACAACAATAATTTGGCTTTGGAGAATGTAGTGCCTAAAATTTTTGACAACTTTGACCATCGCAAAAGCTTGTTTTTCAAGAGGCGGGTATTTTATTTCAGCTTTATTGAACGAGGAACTCATGAAAGCAATTGGCATCTCCTCTGACTCTTCTCTTCATTGAGTTAGTACTGCTACACAGGAGTGTTCAAAGGCAAAAGAATAAATATAGAATAGCCTCAAGTAGTCAGGGCTAGTGAGAACTGGCACTTTCGAAATGGATTGCTTGACCTGTGAAAACGTGACCTTTGCCTCATTACTCCACTCTATCTTGGTGTCTTTCTTCATCATTTCATTAAGTGGTTTTACGATTTCTGCAAAGCCTGTGATAAATTTCCTTACGAAGTTGATCTTCCCAAAGAAATATCTCATCTCATTCTTGCTTCCTGGCCTGGTAATCTTGAGAATGGACTCAACTCGGTCTAGATCGATTGATATTCCCCTTTCTGAGATTGTGTCCCAAAATATTTCCTTCAGAAACCCCAAACACACACTTTTTAGGATTCAAGGAGACACCATACTGGATACATCTCTGAAGGACTTTGGCTAAGTCTACCACTTGGTTTATTCTATCCTTAGAGAACACTGTTAGGTCGTCCATATAAACAATAATGCATTTACCGATTAAATCCTTGAATGCTACATCCATGGCGCGCTGAAAAGTTGCTCTAGCATTTATTAGACCGAATGGCATCCTTCTATATGCAAATGTTCCCCACTTTGTAGTGAAGATTGTCTTCATTCTATCTTCACAGTTAACCATCACTTGATTGTATCTAGAGTAACCATCCATGAATGATATCATTTGAGATCCGTTGACAGTTTGCAAGACTTCATCCAGAGAAGGGAGTGGGTAATTGTCTTTTTTTGAAGCTCTGTTTAAATTTCTGAAATCTACACATAGCCTAATCTCCCCATTCTTCTTACGGACTGGAACTAGGTTGGCCACCCACGTTGAGTGTCATACAGGGAAGATTATTCTTGTAGAAAGTAATTTCTAGACTTCCTTAAGGATTAGTGGTTCAATCAGGGCGTTGACAAGGCGCTATTTCTGTCGAAATGGTTTAGCTTCGGGCTTCAGAGGGATAGTATGAGTCATTACAGAAGCATCAAATGTGTTTAGATCTTAATATCCCTAGGCTATCACAGCAATATCTTTCTTCAGTTCCCTCAGTATATCTTTTATGATTGCTTCAGGGCAAGCTGTCCCTATGTAAACACTTCTTTCAGGGCCAGAATCAACTAGGTTAATAGTTTCATATTCGCCTCCTTTATCTTCAATTGATATCTTCTCTCGAGCCCTTGGGTCTGAATCAAAAATTCTTTCCAAGGCCACCATTCCCTTGGGAATGCTATTGCCTTTTAAATTGAGGACCCCTTATGTGTCCCCATCTTCAGGATTCCAATCTCCTTGATCCCTGTTGGACTCATCAATGATCTATCCTTCGAAAACATCTGAGCTTGCTAGAAAAGCAAGAATATGCCGATCATCATCAAAGACTTGAAATTTCTTGACATTATTGGGAACTGCAGGGGTGGAAATCAATTCCACTGAGAATTTCTTAAGCTTGGAGCCCTGCATGGGTTCCAGGGTGCTTGTAGCAACATCTAGTGAATCAACTATTTGATTCTCCTTTCTAGGGATTAAACTAATCCCAAAAGCATTAAAGTCCTCAATCAAATTCCATACCTGATTTCTATAAGTTGCCAGCCTTCTATTGTGACATGTGTATTGGCTGCGCACTTGCTTGATAACTATTTCTGAGTCCCCTTTGACCATCAAGGCTGTGACCTTCTTCTTGTGTGCAAACATCAGCCCCTGAGTTAGAGCTTCATATTCTGCTACATTGTTAATGCATCCAAACTGCAACCTGTAAGAAGCAAAGAAAGTTCTCCCTTTCGGGCTGGTTAATTCAATTCCAACACCACAACCTGTTTTGGATTTGGATCCATCAAACGTAAAGCTCCACAGCTAATCATGAGCTTGGGTTGATCCTTTGGAGGTTATCGTGGGAATTTGGATGGGATGAGCCAGAGGTGGGGTTGCTTGATCTTTTTCATCAGATATAGGGAACAGGTGTTCAATAGGTTCTTTAGGTACACCTTCCAATTCCTACACAGCTATATCATATAATTTGTGGCTATCCTTCTGATAGTCACTTGTGCCTTTGGTTAACCCCTTAGATTTTGGTATATCGGTGGGTGCAGGGATGTCAAACAAACCTTGGGGTTGTTCTTCATGAATATGGTGATTCAGAAATGTGTCTGGGGTAGGTTCAATTTGAGAAGGAACTTCCTTTGAAGGTATCTTATCCCTGGTTAACATTATTGATTCTTTGGCTTCAAATGGGAAGTGATCTGCAACGGTCTCAGGGCGACTTAAGCTAGCTTCCTCAGCTTGGGAAACATGATTTAAAATGCTAATGTAGGGTTGGCAAGTCAATTCAAAATGATTTTGGTAATGCACCCTGCACCAATTAGGGAGTAGAAGACTCTACAGATCGGTATCTTCTCTTCAGACCAGCTAATCCTATTGCACCTTCTTGATCAATGCCTATTGATTTTCATTAATCATAGAATCAGGGAACTTTTGTATTAGCAATGCTTTAGGATCAAGAATAGAAAAGGTTAAAAATTCCTCTCCTTTATAAACCCCTATCCTAGTTTCAAAGTAAGCTACCTCATTGGGGCAATCATATTCAGTGATGACATGTTTGAGGTGGGGTTCACTTTCAATCCTAATCTGAGTAGGAATCCCTCTCCATGGTAGCCACATATGTGAAAATTCAAGGGAGAGATATCCCCCTAGACCTTTCATCAAATCTCTACTCAACAACATACCATAAGTCTCAGGAATGTCTACCACTTGAACATCTATATTGGTTTGAATCCTAGGGTCTGACCCTACTTGCACATGTATGTTTCTCAACTCTCCCACTACATTAACCTCTGTTTTGTCAAGTTGGATGACCTTCTTGTTTGTTTGGACAGGGTTCAATCCCAATTTCTTGCATATGGAAAATGGCATAACATTTCCAGAAGCCCCTGAATCTAGTAGACAATTATGTGGATTCTTCCCACTGATTCTCAAACTTAAAAGAAATGGTGGGGTTCCTACCTTGCTTCTGTACAAAGTTGCATTCATGTCTGCAGCAGGCATGACCTTGTTTTTCTCTTTTGATTTATCAGCCTACTCCAAAGCTTTCAGCACTATCTCCCATTGAGCAGGGAACCACTTTAGGATGTCAAAATATGATAAAGAGGTTTTCTATCCCTACAACTCAGAAACAATATCAAAACTCTATATTATAAGTTGTATTACTTTTGACAACCCCAAGCGAATTACCTTTGTTATAGAGGTCAGGCAGACCTTTTGGGGGAGGAGGGTTATTGTCAGCACTTTGATTCGGGGGCACCATGTGATTAGGCAGTGCTGATGTAGTGAATGGACCCTTATTCTGATTTCTCAGAAAGTGTCCTCCCTTTTTCTAAAAAGCTTGGGCATCATATGAATCTTCCTTTGGTTCATTCTCACTTTGCATTGGGAATGAAGGTTCTTCCTCAAAGAGGTCATAAGTCATTGTTGTATCTACTAAGCCACCTTCTTTGTTTAAATTCCCTTGGAAGGTTTGGGCATCCTCCTGTGCCATCTTAACCATCTTTTCCATTTTAGGGTAGTTTACCTCAGAATGGGTTGCAGTATCATGTAGCCTGCACCAGTTAGTCATAAAATTGAGGTCAGCCACACTTGCAGTATGTGATATTTCCTCTTTAGCTTGATAATTGTGAGGAACTCTACCATTATTATGTCCTGTATTCCATTGTCGATTGTTATTTGACCTCTAGTTATATCCTCTATTCTAATTTTGATAGCCTTGGTTAGGTGAATTTTGGCCTTGATAACCCCTTTGGTTGTGATTGTAGTTGTTCTGATAATTATCTTGGTTGTTACTGCTCTGATTAGGATAATTACCTTGGTTTTGAGAGGGGTTCAGTCTGAGCTGAGCCATGTCATTTGTGACTTGAGACCGTGTTTTCTTTAAGGTCTCTACCTCATTTGTGAGTTGAACTATCTTTTCACTTTCCACACTCTTAGCAACAGGTAGCTGACCACCATGATTTGGTGTTCCAATTTGGTTATGATGACCATGGGAACTTTGAGGAACCTGTGATTGTTGAAGGGAGTTAGGAGTTTCATTGGCAAAGAATGGAACAAGAGGTTGAGTTTGCAATTCAGATATAGGTGTATTCAATGGAAAATTAGATGGGTTAGCTTATTAGATAATAAACATCAAAAATCCAAAAAGGCTATTAGGAACAATGGAAAATCAAAACAAAGAACGATTATACCTTCATTTCCTTCCATGCTTCACCTTCATAGCACCTTCTAGTTTGTAGCAAGTCAATGAGGCCCTCAGATTTTAGATTGAGCAACCTATAATAATGACAAAGCCCTATGCAAATGTTGAAGGATTTATAAAAAATGACTTCACAATAGACTGAAAATGACAATGACTGCAAATGAAAATAATAGTAGCCTAAGTTGACAGAATGAGCATGAGCCCCAAAATAAGAACAAAATTGCTATTTTATAGAAACTACAATTTTGAATGTGTGGTCAGGATGAGAAGATGACAAATACCCTAGAATCAATGGTCAAGATTCTATAAGATAATCCCTAATTAGGGTTAGGGACAAATCCTTAAATGAGAGGTCAAGATGCAATTTGAGAAAATCACATCAACGGTGGAGAAGAGAGGAGATAATCAATTTAGAAAATAAATATTTTCGAAAATCAAGAAGATAAAGACTGCCTGATTTGTGAGATTCAAAAAATCAAGAAGATAAGAGTTGGACTGAAGATCAGATTTGGAAAATCAAGAATCTGCCCGATTACTTGATTTTTGGAAGATTAGTTACCATTTTGAATTAAATTAATTCAAAATAATGATTTTGTGAGACAACAAATAATCTTTTTCAGATTATTTACCAAAATGGACTGACAGTTAAGAAAGTGATGACATTTTAAATAATTTCATTTATTTAAAATGAGAGGAATATTAATTTTGACAATTAAATAATTAAAGATAATTATTTAATTTAGCAGATAAGATTAATTAATTAAATAAATTAATCAATTCATTTAATTATAACTAGTGACATATTAAATAAATAAATAAAATTTATTTATTTAATAATCGAAGAAATAAATGACGAAGGGTAATTAAATAAATTAAGAAATTTATTTAATTAAGGGAAGACTTAGACAATTAATGACGTATTTAATAAATAAATAAAATTTATTTATTTAATAATCATGAAGAACACAAAGACATGAATTAATTAAACAATTATAAATTATTTAATTAATAATCGAATGTGGACCAAGGACATAATTAAATGTTTTAATTATGCTAGGACGAAAGTGGTAAAAATGAAGCTTGTAGGCCTAGATCATTTTTAGGTGTCTACAATAGGCCCATAATGGGAAAGAGATATTCGTAGGACAGTATTGAATAAAGGGGTTCGACCAAGCATCTGATACCCTATTGAAGGAAAACCTCCTCCCAAACTTTGTTGAGAGTTAGTTTGTTGTTGCAGCTTAATGGCTAGATGATAAACTTTGAATAAGGAATCAATATCCGCCGGCTGATAGGTCCTTTGTAGGAATAAGCTGAGAAAAGGGTCTATAACTCTAAAATATGCTTGAATGGCACTATTCTCAGTAACTAGATAGGGATCCTGCAGCCTCCTCTACATTCATTGAAACCTGGTAGTGAACAAGGGCAAGGATTCACATGGCTCCTTCCTAATGGTAGCAATTTGATGGTACAAAAGCGCTGGGTCCACATAAACCCTGAAGTTATTGATGAAAGCATTTTCCAAGTCTATCCAGGTCAAAATAGAAACTTGTGGAAGATTGAGATACCAGTTGTATGCCATATCCCCTAAGGAATAAGGGAACAACCTACAAACTACATCATGGTGAGCTATCTAAGCTCTAGTACAAGCACCAATAAAAGCTTGTATGTGCTCTTCAACACTCCTTGATTTGTCATGAATGTATTTGGGACAAAATTTCTCAGGATTCTTAGGCATATCATGAAAGCCTCCAGGAATAGTCTCCAATGGAGAGGGATTATTCTAAAAAAATACCATTGGTGGTGGTGGTGGTGGTTGAGCCAGCTGTTGGATGGGTTGAACCAGCTGCGATGGCAATTGAGAGGAATTCAGAGGTGTATGAATAGGTATCCATTGGGGTATAGGTGAAAATCCTGGTGGGATGAGCGGAGCTGACAAGGGTGGTATGATAGTTGCCCCAGTCTTGTGACTTTTGTGTCTTATTGGGGTCTTGAGTTCTATCAAAGGTGGTGGATTTTCAGCTGATCGAAGAACTCTACGTGACCTTTCTGGTGAGAAAAACCCAGTATTATCCAGCTTGCCCTTCTAGGCCCTCCTTCTAGCACCAAATCTGTTGACGTGTCTGATGGCACAACAACGTGCAAACATAATATTACTATTCTATTTCTCCTGAAAGAGAAAGACAACACATGGATATCTTAGCTCCCAAGGTCTTTGTAGTTGGTTCTCAACTATGCTGATGTTGCTCAATGGTCAATGTAACAATAATGTTCAAGGGGCCTACTGGTGTTGAGCTTCTGGATTGTTTTGAGATCAAACATAAACTTAAACCTATTTTAATTGGGGTTTTAAAGAAATAGAAACAGATAGATCAAAGCTTGGAATTGAAAAGAATAATAATTCATCCAACTTAACTAGACTTGTTGCCTTTCAAGCAATTACTAACTGAAACTGGAGAACAAAATCAACCTGTGACTGACACACAACTTCATTCATCCACAATGCTAATTTTAACAACAGATTGTAAATCACTATTTAAACAAAACATAAAACAAAACTCCTTTCCTTGAAAGATTCTCAAATCAAATGATTAAGTCAAGAGAAACACCATTCTGGAATACAACATGAAGTACATTTTAATCTGGTTGCTTCTATTGTTAGTGAAACAGATAAACAACATTTACAAATCTGGCACAATCACCAGTGTACAGAAAATCCATGACTCCAAATTGTTTCCATCTATACTAAAAAAACTAGAAGTATACATGACTGTCTATGCTAAATCTAACTCCTATTCTATTATTATTCTTAAGCTTTTCTCTACTACCACTTAGAAGATTACTACTACTCTTAAAATCTCTATCTCTATGTCTCTAAAACTCTTTTTATTCAAAAAAAGAAAAAATGCCATATATACAGGATGTGCCCAAAAGAGTGCGCTGGCCCCCTGTTTCTAGGGTTTACAAAATATCGGGTGGTTGTAGGAGGGTCGGTCCTCAGATATTTTTGAATAGAGTTAATGCTACGTTAAATGGCATCCCCGCTATCCATGTCAGTGAAGGATTATTCTGGAGATGATCTATAGATCTTTGTAACTACAACATTTACTTTCGGCCTTCATTTCCATCTTTGAACTCCCATTAGAGCCGCTTTGAATGCTCCAAAGTATCACCATTAATTCCTATCTCCCTCCTGCCAGTAGCAATCCCAGCTGGCACTGTGACTCATGGTTTCTTCTTTCCTTTAGCCTTCTTCCTGCTCTAGACCTTTCTACATACTGACCATCTCTAAAATTAGCATCAGAATTTTCATTAGATCCCCACACCAGTGTTCGCCGAGTTGCTCCATTGGCTTGTTCACAGAGCGGATCCACACTAGTTGCATTTTGTTGACCTTCCTCTGGCTCGTAGTCAATTGGTCAAACTACCTAGGGTTCGCCCTTAGTTTTCTCTGATTGGGCAAACACATTCCACGTGGGATCCCCGGGCGATCAAAGGTTGTTCACACAGATCTTATGTTGATGAGACACTAATTGTGTCTCGCCGATGCAATCATACCTCCTTGCAGCCATCGGCATAGCATAAGATAGTTGGAAAGACCTCATATCGAGCTACACAAGTTATATCGATATCCACTGTGGTTGCTAAGACAATCGCTATCGGCAAGACTTTACTCCTTCGGCATGACCTTTTGCCGAAGGAAATACCTCTCGGCGAGATCTCCCCGAGCTCAAATTTCTTTTGAAAAGAGCCTGCTTGGTCGGTGAGACCTTTCACCAAGCTCAAACTTCATTTCTGTAAGACTCCCCACAATCGACAGGACATCACGACGAGCCTCAAAGATTACACCGAAGGGAGAAAACATGTCGGCAAGACTACTGCTAGTCGGCAAGATATCATGCCGAGTTCTTTCATTCCCCTTGAGCCAACTCCTTTCTTTTGGTGAGACCTTTTGTCGAACATAAAATCTATCACCAAGACCCTTCATCGATTGTCAGGACCTTACAGCGAAGGTAATCTCCTACGGTGAAACGTTCCCGTGTCGGTAGGACATCCTAGCATCAGCCAAACCTCATGGAAAAAGTAGACCACTCTCCCCGATGCAGTTTCATTTCAGCAAGAGTCCACCCTGTCGGTGAGACTTCTTTCTGACACTACCATCCTTCGTTGAGACCTCCTAGTAGTCAACCAGACCTCATAGCGAAACGACAACCCTATACTGACGGGACCACCTTTCGATGAGACACCATCCTGTCGCTAGGACTTCATAGCGAAATCATATCCTCTGCCCAATGTCGTTTCATTTTAGTGGCACTAATAACCCTCGAGGAGATATCTCCCCGATGATGCCTCCTTTTGCCGAGACTTTTCTGAGTGGAGAGACATATAAAACCTTATGACAACTGAGATTGTCATGGCGATCGGTGGATGCCAAATGAAGAATACACCCTGGCAGTCGGCGAGATGCCTAAAAGGTCTCAACGACTTTGTTCTTGAAGAGTTTTATGCTGAATGGGGTTGAGACATGCTTTCCAGCTGACCTCCTTGAGAGATATCTTCAGATGAGTCATTCAATCCTTCACTCAACAAAGGAAGCCATAGTAAAGATCACATAAGAAAAGGTTAATCAATCAAAATCATCATTAAAATGAATCCTAGATAAGCAAGGTGCCATTAAAGCTTCAAATAAAATGATCATATCAGAGTTCGGGTTTCAAGTCCACCCGCGGAATCCAAGCCAGGGAAGAATTTCAGAGAATTCCGAGCCAGGTGGATTCCAGCGAAATAAACATGAAAGCACCTACTAGCAACTTGATCCGATCATTACCAATCAAGAAAGAACATGCAAGATCTCAGAATAGCATAAATTAACCATAAAATGCATCATCATTTGTTAACAAGTCCTACTACTCCATATTTCTTCACATTCGATCAAGTTCCAGAAAAATCCGCGCGGGACGAATTTCCACGAAGGAGGAGACATTCATGCACACTTCAGAAAAAATAGGGAACAAAGGATTCAGGAAAATCTAGAGTTGAAGGAAATCCACGAAGAAGGAGAATCTCCAGAGGTGTGAGAATTTTCAGAAAAAAAGAAGAGTGGGAAAATCGGGAAAATCCGGAGTTAAAGGAAATCCGTGAAGAAGGAAAATCTTCAGAGGCGTGATAATTTCTGGAAAAAAAGAAGAGCAAGAAAATCAGGAAAATCTGGCCCACGTGGAATTCCACGAAGACCAAAAATCCCCGAACCACAGCGACTAGCCAGAGTTTAAACGAGATCCAGGAAAATCTGGAAAGGGTGGAAAATCCCGAACTGGGGAGAAAACCCAAATTTTAACTAATGCAGAACCAAATTTGATAAAACAAAATAGAGACCGAGAAGGAAAACAAAATAAATTCCCAAGAACAAAGCAAATAACCAAAGGGAAAGAGGACAAAAGAAAAGGGGGGACCCATTTTGTTCTAGAATAAAATGGGGTGGTTATGCAAGGCATAACACTCACCTTCTCTCTCAAAAAGTGAAACTTGATAGATATATGCTTGGTCTTTGAATGCAGCACCAGATTCTTATAAATGTTAATTCCACTTGAATTATCATAGAATATAGCATGAGTTCATCATACACAACTCTTATATCTTTCAACATCTACTTCATCCACAATAATTAAGTACAATTGTTAGCAACAACAATGTATTCTGCCTCTGCAGTAGATAAAGAAATGGCTTTCTGCTTCTTACTTAACCATGAAATTAGCTTCTTACCCAAGAAAAATGCACCACCACTAGTACTCTTTCTATCATCCACATCACCTGCCCAATCAACATCAGTAAAATCAACTATTCCCTTCAAGTATCTAAAAATCCTCTTCCCAGCTGTTACATGAGATTCCTTGGGATCAACTTGAAATCTTGCAACAATGCATACAAAATTTGTGATATTTGGTCTAGTTTGAGTCAAATAAAGCAATCCACCAATCATTGATTTGTATCTAGTTTTATTTTCTTTTAGAGAATCATCATTTTGTGTCAACTTGCATTTGGTCACCATAGGTGTACCAACTGGATTTGAATCTTCCATACCAAACTTCTTTAGCAATTCTTTCACATACTTGGATTGAGATATGAAGATCCCTTTATCTAACTGAGTAATTTGCAATCCCAAAAAGAATTTCATCTTACCAATCATATACATCTCAAACTCATTGTACATCTCATCAGTAAACTTCATGCACAAAGTATCATCTCCTCCAAAAATGATATCATCAACAAAGACTTCAACAATCAGATCTTTATCATGATCAATCTTGAAATATATATTACTATCAGTAGTACCTTTATTAAATCCAAGATTCAACAAATACTTGTCCAATCTGACATACCATGCTCTTGGGGCTTGCTTAAATCCATACAATGCTTTCTTCAACAGAGAAACCATATCTCCTTGATCAATCAATTGAAATCCATCAGGTTGCTCAACATACACTTCTTCCAATTCACCATTTAGAAATGTTGACTTAACATCCATCTGATAAACCTTGTAATTTTTGTAAGCAACATAAGCAAGAAATAATCTCACAGCTTCAATCCTAGCAATAGGGGAAAAAGTTTCTTCAAAGTCAATTCCTTCCATTTGAGAATATCCTTTACACACCAATCTTGCTTTGTTTCTAACAACTTCACCTTGATCATTCAATTTGTTTCTAAAGACCCATTTAGTTTCAATTACATTTTTGTCCTTAGGTCTAGGAACAAGAATCCATGTATTATTCTTCTCAATTTGTTGTAGCTCTTCTTTCATTGCTTCCACCCAATGTTCATCTTTGCATGCTTTATTCACATTGTTAGGCTCAATCTTTGAAATCAAACAGTATTCTTCTGCAATCTTTCTCCTAGTCTGAACACTTTTGTTCTTATCACCTATAATCTGATCTTCTGAATTATTTA
The DNA here is from genome assembly GCA_007258455.2 of Sequoia sempervirens. Lineage (NCBI taxonomy): Eukaryota > Viridiplantae > Streptophyta > Pinopsida > Cupressales > Cupressaceae > Sequoia > Sequoia sempervirens. The sequence continues at coordinate 231,463,564 of VDFB02000007.1, forward strand.
GTCTCACATACCTTGGAGTCTTAGGATGTTAATGAATTTTTGGCTCTTGTCATCTCTCCTCTGCACTTTCACTAGTTCCTTCCTCTTGATTTTCTTGATTCACCAGAATGATCTGAACTTGATTTTGAGTCTAAACTTTCTTTCTTGTGACTAAACTAATATTCTGATCATCTGAATCATATCCACAAGTTCTAGATGGTCTAGCTATGTCCTCATCAACCTTGGAATTTTCACTTTCAACTATTTTCCCCAATCTCTTGTTGTAGCACCGGTAGGCCTTTCTCTTAGTGGAATAACCAAGAAAGATTCCTTCATCACTCCTAGCATCAAACTTTCCTATCTCTTCATCTCTTCTGATATAGCATTTACTCCCAAATATTTTGAAATATCTAATAGTAGGCTTATGACCATTCCATAGATCAAAAGGGGTCTTACTAGTATCACCTTTGATTTGTACTTGGTTGAGGATGTAAACAATAGTACTCACAACTTCTCTCCAATAGATATGAGGAACATTTCCTTCCAACATCATAGTCCTAGCAACATCTTGAACTGTCTTGTTCTTCCTTTCCACAACTCCATTTTGCTGAGGGGTATGCAGGGCAGATAATTGTCTCCTTATCCCATGCACTTCACAAAAATAATTAAACTCATGAGAAGTGAATTCACCACCTCTATCTAATCTCAGATATTTAATCTTCAGAATTGTCTCTATCTCAACCATAGCCTTAAAATTCTTGAATTTCTCCAAAGCTTTAGATTTCTCCCTTAAGAAAGTAACCCACATCAATCTAGAGTAATCATCAATAAGTAACATGAAGTACCTGTCTCCTTGTAAACTTCTAATTCTAGAAGGACCACACAAATTAGTATGAACAAGCTCCAACACTTCTTTTGAACAATGTTGTTTTCTCCGAAATGAAATTCTAGTTTGCTTCCCTAACTGACATTCCTTGCATATAGTATTATTATTCTTTACCAACTTAGGAAGATCTCTCACTACCTAAGTAGAACTTATCTTAATAATATTGTCAAATTTTACATGACACATTCTCCTATGCCACAACCAACTTTCATCAACTTGAGCAATCAAACAACTTTTACTAGTAGCATTCAGGTGAAAGATGTCACCTTTTGTTTTTGTACCTAAAGCAATCACATTTCTAGAACTTCCCAATATTCTACACTTTCCATTCTTGAATTGAAGATTGTATCCCTTGTCGACCATTTTTCCAACACTTAAGAGATTATGCTTCAAATCGTCCACATATAAAACATCATCAGTATTATTCTCGCCATCAAGAGAAATGGATCCTTTTCCATGGATTACACCAGCTTTTTCATCACCAAATCTTACAACACCACCATCATACTTTTCCAATCTCACAAACTTTCTTTTATCACCTCTCATGTGATGAGAGCATCCACTGTCAATCACCCATTCATCTTTCTCTTCAACTCTAGCTGCTAGAGCTTTCTCCACATTTGAGCAACTAACAGATTCAATAGGGGCTAGATCATTTTCCTTGATAGCAATAAATACCCATTCATCTTTGATGGCATTCCCTTTATCAAATTCATCATCTGTCACACTGTCACTAGCAGCATAATAGCATTTTTTTTAAAATCTAGGCTTGTTATGTCTTGGCTTAGGGACTCTTTCTAGACACCTTGATGAAAAATGACCTATCTTGTTGCAAGAAAAACATTTAATAGGAAATTCCCCTTTATACTTACCTTCTCCTTTGGCTTCTCTCTTGACAATAAGTGCCTCAAGCTCCTCTAGCTTTCTCTCCTCTTCTTCAATATCTTTCATTACCTCCTCATACTTGAATACCTTTCTAGATGAACTTTCTCCTAGATGATATCTATGTTTATCTCTTTTGGAAGTAGTAGCCTTGAATGCAAATTCTATCTTAGGAAGAGCATCACCAAATTCACTCAACTCAAAAGTAGTAAGCATACCAATCAACATGTCTCTAGTTAAATTTGTTACAGTCTGGAGCTCTTCAATAGCAATAGATTTGACTTTGTATGCAACAAGCAAGGATCTAAGCACTTTAGCAACAATTTCTGATTCTTCCAACTATCCACCAGTACATCTGATACCACACACAAGTTCATTCACTCTTTGCATGAAAGTAGTAATGTTCTCATCATCACCCATTCTCAACATTTCATATTTCCCTTTCAAACTTTGTAACTTAGTAGTCTTCACATTAGCATCACCTTCATACAAATTTTCCAAATTTTTATAGATCTCATAAGTAGTCTTCAGATCCATAATATTTTTCATCTCAGAATCAGTCAAAGTGCACAACAATGCTTCCTTAGCCCCGATATTGTGCTCAACATCCCTAATCTCAACAGTAGTAGTAGGACCATTCTAAGGAATAACATACCTATTGCTTGTAATACTCCAGTAGGGTTCACCAATGCATTTTAGATGGCACTACATTTGAGTCTTCCACAAAGAATAATTTGTTCCATCAAATCTCAGACTATCCTTCTTGTAAGTCGACATCCCAGATCACCTCAGGCTGTTAAAATCGTTCCAAGGAACCTGCTTTGATATTGATTGTTGGCAACACAAGGGAAAACAATTGAGAGGGGGGGTGAATCAGTTGTCACAGAATTTCAAACTTATTCAAACTTATTAACCTTATTCTTAGATCTGATCAATAACCATGAAAGCATAAATCAACAAAACATCAAAAACACACATAACACCAAGATTTTTTACATGGAAACCATGTTAGGGGAAAAACCACAGTGGAGGTCATTCCACAAGATTATACCCTATTAAAAGTATAAATAAATATGAATGGGGAATGCACATGCATTTAGGTGCACTTCCTAGAGCTCACTACTCAATCACAAAAGGAAGAAACATTGTCTTACAAAATATTGGATTACATCCACAAGATTTTAATTGAGAAAAATAGCATCTGCTAATGCCTGATTACAGTTTTGGTTAAGCACATGAACACTTCTTCACTCTTTTTCACACTATGCTTCTACCTTCGAAAGATCTGAACAATATTCACATATAGGACTCACACACTTCACATACCCATTCCTTCAAATGATAAAACAATCGCTCTTATATATCCATAACAAGAAATTACATCGCTACAAGTCAGACTTAATGAAATAATAAAATGAATACAAACTGTCAACCAAAAACATTAAATATTATTAATGTGAATCAACCAAGGTTGGCCACAACATAGTGAAGATCCAAAATAAAATTCTCAAACATGAAGCACCTTAAAAAATTATTCCTCAACATGCTTCAACACCCTATCCAACAACATGAAAAGCATGAACACGCAATATAAAATCTCCAATCGTGAGCACAACGATTAATGTGGACTTGCAACATAGATAGAGAATGATCTAGAAACATCCACAAACATCATGAATCACTGGAGAAGCATCCACAGCAACTGAACTTACTAAAATCACATCATATTCATTTAGGAACACCAACTGAAGAAACATAAAAACTGTCAAAATACAAATCTTCATAACTGATTAAATCTTCACATGGATCTCTAAAACTTAACATGGATAAACTAGATATACTCAACAAGAAACCCTTTAATCCAAAACCTCTTATCATCAATGTACTGAACTCACCGACAGACTGAACTTTACTTCACAACTGACAACCTGCAACTTATTTCATTACAATTTTCTCAATATCCTCGACATATACTGTTGGCAACAAAAAGGCAGACAACTGAGAGGGGGGTGAATCATTTGTCCTAGAAATTTAAAACTTATTAACTTTATCAAGCTTATTCTTAGATCTGATTATTAACCATGAAAGCATAAATCATCAACACATCAGAAACACACATAACACCAAGATTTTTTTACATGGAAACCCTATTAGGGGAAAAACCATGGTGGAGGTCAGTCCAGAAGATTATACCTTGTTAAAAGTATAAATAAATATGAGTGGGGAATGTACATGCATTCAGGTGCACTGCCTAGAGCTCACTGCTGAATTACAACAAGGATTACTTCCCAAAGGAAGACACACTATCTTACAAAAATATTTGGATTACATCTATAGGGATTTGAACTGATAAAATAGCATCTTCTAATGCCTTATCACAGTTCTAGTTAAGCACATGAATACTTCTTCACTTTTCTTGACTCTTCACTCTTCTTCACACTCTGCTCTGCCTTCGAATGATTATTTAGGACCAATTTGAAATCTTGCAACAATACATACAACATTCATGATATCAAGTCTAGTTTGAGTTAAATACAACAATCCACCAATCATTGATCTATATCTAGTTTGATTTTCCTTCGAAGAATCATCATCTATTTTCAACTTACATCCAATCATCATGGGTGTACCAATTGGCTTTAAATATTTCATACCAAATTTCTTCAACAATTCTTTCACATACTTGGACTGAGATATAAAGATCCCTTTGTCTAACTGAGTAATTTGCAATCCCAAAAAGAATTCCATCTCTCCAATCATTGAAATCTCAAACTCACTCTACATCTCATTAGAAAAATTCATGCACACACTATCATCTCCTCCAAAAATGATATCATCAACAAAAACTTCCACAATCAAATCTTTATCATTAGTCTTGAAATAAAAAATACTATCAGCAATACCTTTGTTAAATCCAAGTTTCAGCAAATACTTATCCAATCTAGCATACCATGCTCTCAGGACTTGCTTAAGTCCATACAATGCTTTCTTCAACCAACAAACCATATCTCCCTGATTAGTCAACTGAAATCCATCTGGTTTCTCAACATAAACCTCTTCTTCCAACTCACCATTTAGAAAAGTTGACTTGACATCCATCTAATAAACCTTGTATTCTTTATAAGCAGCATAAGAAAGAAACAATCTCATAGCTTCAATTCTAGCATCATGAGCAAAGTTCTCTTCAAAATCAATTCCTTTCATTTGAGAATATCCCTTAGACACCAATCTTGATTTGTTTCTAACCACTTCACCTTGCTCATTCAGTTTGTTTCTAAAGACCCATTTAGTTCCAATGACATTTTTATCCTTAGGTCTAGGAACAAGAATCTATGTATCATTCTTCTCAATTTGTTGTAGCTCTTCTTTCATTGCTTCAACCCAGTATTCATCTTTACATGCTTCATTCACATTAGTGGGCTTAGTCTTTGAAATAAAACATTATTCTTCTACAATCTTTCTCCTATTCTAGACACCTTTGTTCTTATCACCAATAATCTGATCTTCTAAATGATTTAGTCTTACATACCTTAGAGTCTTAAGATGTTCTTGAATTTTAGGCTCTTTTGATCTCTCTTATGCTCTTTCACTATTTTCTCCTTCCTCTTGATCTTCTTGATTCACCGAAATGATTTGCACTTGATTTGTAGTATGAACTTTCTTTCCTTTGTTTTTACTATCATTCCAATCCTCAGAATCATATCCATAGGTTTTGGATGGTTTAGCTATGTCTTCATTTACCTTGACATTTGCAATTTCAACCATTTTCTTCAATCTCTTATTGTAGCACCGATAGGCCTTGATTTTAGTAGAGTAACCCAAAAATATTCCTTCATCACTTCTAGCATCAAACTTTCCTAAATCTTCATCTCTTCTAATATAGCATTTACTCCCAAAGATTTTGAAATATTTAACAATAGGCTTATGACCAGTCCATAGCTCAAAAGGGGTCTTACCAGTATCACCTTTGACTTGTACCCAGTTGAGGATGCAAACAACAGTACTCACATATTCTCTCTAGTAGATATGAGGAACATTTCCTTCCAACATCATAGTTCTAACAACATCTTGAACTATCATGTTCTTCCTTTCCACAACTCCATTTTTCTGAGGGGTCCACGGGGCAGATAATTGTCTCTTTATTCCATGCACTTCACAAAAAGAATTAAACTCACCAGAAGTGAATTCACCACCTCTATCTGATCTTAGACATTTAATCTTCAGACCAGTCTCTATCTCAACCATAGCCTTAAAAATCTTGAACTTCTCCAGAGCTTCAGTTTCTCCGTTAAGAAAGTAGCCCACATCATTCTTGAATAATCATCAATAAGCAACATGAAATACCTGTAACCTTGTAAACTTTTGAATCTAGAAGGAACACACAAATTAGTATGCACAAGCTCCGACAATTCATTTGAATTATACTGTTTGCTTCGAAATGAGATTCTAGTTTGTTTCCCCAATTGACATTCCTCGCATATGACATTAGTAGGCTTTACCAACTTAGGAATATATCTCATTGCCTTAGTAGAACTTATCTTGACAATATTATCAAAATTAACATGATACATTCTTCTATGCCACAACCTTTATCAACTTGAGCAATCAAACAACTTTTACTAGCAACATTCAAATGAAAGGTATTACCTCTTGTTTTTGTACCTAATGCAATCACATTTCTGGAACACCCCAATATTTTGCACTTTCCATCCTTGAACTGTAGATTATAACCCTTATCAACCATCTATCCAACACTCAAAAGATTATGCTTCAGACCTTCCACATATAGGACATCATCAGTATTGTTCTTACCATCAAGAGAAATGCATCTTCTGCCATAGATCACACCAGCTGTGTTATCACCAAATATCACAACACCACCATCATACTTTTCCAAGCTAACAAACTTACTTTTATCTCATGTCATGTGATGAGAGCATCCACTGTCAATCACCCATTCATCTTTCTCTTCAACTCGAGCAGCTAGGGATTTCTCCACATTTGTACAACTAGCAGATTCAGTAGACACAAGATTATTTTCCTTGATAGCAATAAATAGCCATTCATCCTCACTTCCATTTCCTTTATTAGATTCATCATTCATCACTCTGTCATCAGCAGCATAATAACACTTCTTTTGAAATTTAGGCTTATTATGTCTTGGTTTAGAAACTCTTTCTAGACACCTTGATGCAAAATGACCTATCTTATTGTAGGAAAAACATTTAATAGGAAACTTTCCTTTATACTTACCTTGTCCTCTGGCTTCTCTTTTCACAATCAGTGTTTCAAGCTCATCTAGTTCTCTTTCTTCTTCTTCAAGATGTCTCATTTCTTCTTCATACTTGAATGTCTTTCTAGAAGAACTCTCTCCCAGATCATATCTTTGTTTATCTCTTCCAGATGTAGTAGCCTTGAATGCAGATTCTATATTAGGAAGGGCATCACCAAATTCACTCAACTCAAAAGCAGTAAGCTTACCAATCAACATATCTCGACTATCATTTGTCGCAGTCTGGAGCTCTTCAATAGCCATAGCTTTGACTTTGTAAGCAACAGGAAAATATCTAAGCACTTTAGCAACAATCTCTAATTCTTCCAACTATCCACCAGCACATTTGATTCCACACACAAGTTCATTCAATATTTGCATGAAAGTATTAATATTTTCATCATCACCCATTCTCAACATTTCATATTTCCCTTTCAGACTCCGCAACTTAGCAATCTTCACATTAGCATCACCTTCATACAAAATTTCCAACTTTTTCTAGATCTCATAAGCAGTCTTTAGATCCATAACATTAGTCATATCAATATCAGTAAAAGCACTCAACAATGCTTCCTTAGCCCTAATATTGTACTCAACATCTCTAATCTTAGCAGTAGTAGTAGGACCATTTTGAGGTATAACATACCAATTACTTGTAATGCTCCAGTAGGGTTCACCAATACATCTTAGATGGCACTCCATTCGAGTCTTCCACAGAGAATAATTTGTTCCATCAAATCTCTGACTATCCTTCTTGTATGTCACCATCCCAGATCACCTCAAGTTATTAAACTTCTTCCAATAAACTTGCTTTGGTACCAATTGTTGGAAACAAAAGGGCAGAAAACTGAGAGGGGGGGTGAATCAGTTGTCCTAGAAATTTAAAACTTATTAACTTTATCAAGGTTATTCTTAGATCTAATTATTAACTATGAAAGCATAAATCATCAACACATTAGAAACAGTTATAACACCAAAATTTTTTTATGTGGAAACCCTATTAGGGGAAAAACTGCAGTGGAGGTCATTCCACAAGATTATACCCTATTAAAAGTATAAAGAAATATGAGTGGGGAATGCACATGCATTCAGGTGCACTACCTAGAGCTCACTGCTCAATTACAAAAAGGCTTACTGCCCAAAGGAAGACACACTATCTTACAAAAATATTTGGATTACATTCGTAGGGATTTGAACTAATAAAATAGCATCTGCTAATGCTTGATCACAGTTTTTGTTAAGCACATGAACACTTCTTCACTTTTTTTCACTCTTCTTCACTCTTCTTCACACTTTGCTCTTCCTTCGAATGATTTATAACATTATTCATGCACACACACATTCAACATACTTCAAATGAAATAAACAATTGCTTATATATATCTGTAACAAGAAATTAAATTGCTGCATGTCGGCTTTAATGAAAATAATAAAATGATAACAAATTTTTGACCCAAAACAATAACAATCATTAATGTGAATCAACCAAGGTCGGCCACAACTTAGTGAAGACTCAAAATAACATCTTCAAACATGAGCCACCTTCAAAAAATTAATCCTCGAAGATCCACAACACACTACGAACACCTTGTCAGCCAAGAACATGAAAAACATGAACACACAAGAGAAAATATTGAATCACAAGCACAACGATCAATGCAGATGTGCAACATAGATAAAGAATGATCTATAAACATCCACAAACATCATGAATCATCAAAGAAACATCTGCAACAACTAAATTGAATAGAATCGCATCATCTTCATTTAGGAACACAAACTGAAGTAACAAAAAGACTGTTAGAATACAAATCTTCATAACTCGATCAAATCTTCACATAGATCTCTGAAACTCGACGTAGATAAACTAGATATACTCAACAAGAAACCCTTTATTCCACAACCTCTTATCATAAACATTCTGAACTCACCGACGGACTAAACTTATCTTCACCATTGACAACCTGCAACTCATTTCATTACAATTTTCTCAATATCGTCGACATATACAACTTCAAATGCATTAATGCTAATAGTGTTGACATCAATGAAAACCACATATCAGCAACACAACCACAACATCCAGCATATACAACATCTAATACATTAATTCCAATAGTTTTGACATCAATGACAACCGCATATCAACAACACAACCAAAACATCCAACATGCACAACCCTTTGTGACTATCACAATTCAATTAGTAGTCATGATGCCAAGTCCACTACTAACCAAACTAAAAAACCCAAACTTAGCTCTTTAAAAAATTCACAACCATTTCAAAAACCAAACAAAGGGTTCTTAAAATTCAACCCCCCTCCTAAACAACCATCTCAACCTGTCAACAACCAAGTAATAGCTATTAAAGTCGTGATACCTTTTACTTATGGAGATCCAAAGAGACAATTTACACCTTTACTAGGCACTCTTTACAACACCATGTCCCAACTTATACAACAGATGATTAATTTACCTAATATTAAACCATTGGATCCAACTAAACCTTTTCCTCCAACCTTTCAACCCAACACTTATTGCCATTATCATAGACAAAATGGACATGAAATAGAATAGTGTAAGTGTCTTAAACACATAGTGCAAGACCTCACTGATTCTAGATGTCTATCCGTTTCAAATATTAATGTTAAAGGAAATCCGTCTATTGCCCCACCCAATCAAAATTTGCAAATTTTTACCAATTTGATTCCCAAACATACTTTGTCATTCATCAAACCCATTGAAACTAAAAAAAATGATGTGATGACTATTCATAAAGATATTGAACATTCTCATCCTATTGCACATACCACTTCTATTAATCCTATGCATGATATGGTAGGAGCGATAGATGTTATACCTCATAAGGGCCAATCTAAGAAATCTTTGGATATTACTTTCTCTTCTAAGGATATTCTTCCAAATCTTGTTGATGGCCCTCTTTACATAGCCGGTCATATTTATGATAAGCCCACTAATGGGATACTCATAGATCCTATTTGTAGAAAGAATGGGATTACTGAGGAATTTTTGGTATTACATGATCTTTATCAAGATCATTATGACAAACTGAGAGCATGGATCAAAACACACAATGGTTTTGTGTGCCCTACAATAGGATCGATCATCCTTCCATTACAGATAGGGCCTAAGACAATGGATGTTACATTCTCTATCATTCCACAATCGGATCAGTTTCATCTACGACTAGGCCATCCATGGCTTTGCTCGATGAAAGTTGTCCCTTTAGTCATACACAAATGTTTGAAGTTTTCGCATGACAATGACATATTCACTATTCACCATACTGGCTTTAACCCTTTGTCCTCTAAAGGAAATTTCTCCTTAGAAGCTTTTTGGCCAGAGCCCATGGAACCCATAACACCTCACAAAGATTTATTTTTCATTGCTTATAAAAATTTTAAAGCAAAGAAAATTAATGAATTGCCCCTCTACAACCAATCCCAATCTAATTCTGACACTCCCATCCTAGATGAAAAATTCCTTCAACCTGAACCTACACCAAAAACTCTAGTTCAACCAACAGTAAACACTTCACCTTCATCAAAAACCCAAGAGATAATGAAACCAACCCCATCCTACCCCCTCACATAAAAAAAGTTTACAAAGTAAAAGAGAAAGTGATTGAATCACCTCTCATGGTTCCTTTTGTTCCTCCCCTTTGGGAAGAAAAGGAGCCTATGGTGTATCAACCCACTCTTACGCCAACAAAACTTCAAAATAGAATTAAAAGAAATCAAGGTGCTAGGAAGTGTAGGTGTTGACATCTCCTTGCTCGTCAGTTACAAAACAAAGAAAAAAATGAAATTCAAACTCCACATGTGACAAAAGAAATGCATAATGATCCACCTCCCCAATCCCAACAAAATGATCCAATACAACTACCACAACTCATAATACACCCATCATTGGACATTGTCATTTTTCCTCCAATTGTGATTAATCTAGATGATGATGATGATGAGATCACTAAATTTGACCAAGAGGTGCATAATAATCTGAATACATTATTTTCCTCTTCCATGAGCTTAAATGACGAATCTCCTACAACAAGTGTAGAACCTGGTACTTCCCCTATTTTGGAACCTGTAATTGTCCTTTTGGATAGTCAACTGCCCTCACAATACACTGAACATGATTAGGAGGTGGATGACTTGCTCATCGGTTGACTTGTGTTTTCCTTAGTAGTCTTTTTCATTTTATTTTATTTCTCTTTTCTATTTGCATGTGTATCGCGTTCCCTCATAACATGTCGTTTGATGTTCTCCTCTCTTTGGGACATTCTTCTATATGTTGTACATCACTATTGCTTTTTCCTTTTCAATTTTTTTTTCCTTTTAGGGATGACGCAAAGCATAGAGACATCCTATGTCTCTTCCATGTTGACCCAAAAGGTCTTCCTTTTTTTTCCTTTTCTCTTTTGTTTTGTGTTTTTCTTTTGGGGATGACGCAAAGCATATAGATGCTCTATGTCTCTTGCATGTTGACCCAAAAGGTCTTCCTTTTTTTACTTTTCACTTTTGTTTTGTGTTTTCCTTTTGGGGATGATACAAAGCATAGAGACACCCTATGTCTCTTCCATGTTGACCCAAATGGTCTTTCTTTTTCCTTTCCACTTTTGTTTTGTGTTTTCCTTTTGGGGATGGTGTAGAGCACAATGTTCCTAATTTTTTTTGAATTGTGTCTAGTTATATTTTTTTATTCTTGTTGTTGTTAAATAATGCCATGTTAGGCCATTTTGTAATGTTGTTGTAGTCATTTGAGTAATTGGGTCAAGAAATGTAAAAAATTGCAAAATTGATAAAAAAGTTGTCAAGAGAAAAATGCAAAAATTGCTCACATTTGGAAGCCCAATGGTCATGGGCATTGATGAGTCAGTTTAGGAAATTGTTTTAGGTGGTAAAATGTTTATACGTGTGGGAAATGTCGTAAAATTTCTTGAAGGAATTGAAGGAGAAAATCAATCAAATATCTTTGTTTCATTGTTATTTTATGTGTATTTTCATTATTTTCAGCTTGTGTACTACCCCTACAATTGATCTTGATACAAAATCTATGTATAATTCATAGAAGGAATGAATTAATTGCATTTTTCACTTGGTTTGAAGCTCTAACATTGATTTTGAAGGGAGTTAGGCATCATTTTATGAAGTTGCTTGTTTAAGTTGACTTTAAGGGTTTTGAGGGTTAGGATGCAATAAAAGGCCATTCCACCTACTTTACATACTATAATTTGATGGAATGGGCCTGATTAGTATAGGTTTAGAGGTAAGAGTGGAATATTAGTATTGGAAAGGTTATTTGGTGGAGTTTTCCATACTGCCCCTATGGAAAATACATGAATTTTGGCCTAAAAGGTATAACTTGAAGTAGCAAATTGAAGAAATAATTTGGAAGAAGGATGGAGCCTATTTGTTTTAGTGAGATCTAGTGCATTTTTATGCGTTTGAAGGTCTACAAGGATAGGGGAGCTAAATTACATTTTTTGACATGAAGCCCTAGTTGAGAAAAGAGTGAAAATGAGTGAATTTGGGTGGTTTTAAGATGGAAACGTGTGAGATATTTTGAGGCAGCATTTTCTAAGGTTCTTTTATGCATGTGTAGACTAAAAAAAGAGTGTTTGAAGTGGTTTCAAGGTTGTATGTGGTTTAGAGTTGGGTTTTTCAATAAACCCTTGCTTATTTGGTGAAGAATGAGGGTTCCACAAAATGGGACTCTAGACAGCGAGTTTTGGATCAGATATTGAAGGATTTGTGGTTTTGGAGGTAGTTTAAGGTCTATCTAGTGGAATTTTGGGTTGGAAGAAAGTTTAGAGGAGTGTTCCTTTGTTAAAGTGGGCTAATTGGAGCCCTTTTCAGCGTAAAAAGTTTGATTAAGTGGAGTTGGTCCAAAGTGAGCATATGAGATTTATTGATATGTTTTGGTTGGGAATAATAGGTGCTCAAAAAGGTGCAGTGTGTTTATTTGGAAGTTTGGCTAAGAGTTAAGACCTAAAAGGAAGGTCTAAACACCTACTAGGCAAGTAGGGTAGTTGCAAAGGAGTTAACCCTAGAGAAGGTTTTGAAGATTGTATAAGTGGTTGAAAGATGTCAATTTTTTTTTAGTAAGTAAATGGTCTTCATGTCACTGCATCAGTTGGTATCAGAGCGCAGTACTAATTTGAGGAAGGAAGAGTTGTATTGGAGAAAGGACAAGATGAATTCATTGGTTAGAGACTTGACTGAAGAGAAGGAGATGCTACAAAGAAGAGCACTTTTCAAAACCACATGTCAGTGTAATGACAAGGTATGTACTATAATGGTAGATTCTGGTAGCTTAGATAACATGGTATCACAAGAAATGGTTGATAAATTGAATTTGGCAAGGATACCTCATGAAACACCCTATTATGTTTCTTGGTTGAATAATGAACATTCTCTTTTGGTTAAGGAGAAATATTGGATTGAGTTCCAAATAGGTGGTTATAAGGATAGGATCTTATGTGATGTGGTACCTATGAGTGTATGCCACTTTATATTAGGAAGACCATGGGAATTTGAAATATTTTCCTTGTATGATGGAAGGCACAATAGTTATCAGATTGTGAAGGATGGGGTTACTTTTACATTGATTCCATTGGTGGAAAAGGATTAGGGATAGAGCAAGAAAGCAAGAGTGATTATGTAGCGAAAAAAAGAGTTCATAATGTGTGAGGAAGACAAAAATAGTGAAGGTGCAGCCACTAACAAAAAAGAAAGTGTTGAGACAACAAGAATAGACAAGGATGCAATGTTGAAGAGTAAAGAGGATGATGATTTGGTGATGAAGACTAAGATAGTGAATATCAAGGGTGAAATGACCTTGAAGATTAAATACAATCTTGGAAAGTATGATGAAGTCAAGGGAGAGATTGAATTTTGTCAAACAAAGGAAAAAGAGGTTGTAGGACAGTCAAATACTATCAAAATAGTGATGAGAAATTTTGATAGGACAAAGGAAGAAAAGGAAAAGGCCTTAATAGCAGAGATAAGAGGAAAGGATAAGATTGATTTGACTATGAAAAGACAAGATGGGCTTGTGAAGCATGCAAAGATCATCATAGGGACAATGAATTGTCCAATAAAAGCAAAAGAAGACAAGGGGCAACTAAGTACTATGTTGATAGAGAAGAGGAAGTCTAAAAAAAAATGGTATTAAGGGAAGATAGTTTAAAGATAATGATGAAAGCAAGAGGTGAGGTGGTCCAAGGTGGAAAACAAAAGCAAATGGGTGAGTTCAAGAAAGAAGCAAAAACAACAAGGATGGATAGGAAAGAATTTGAGACAAGGGACAAAGAAGAGTGTGAAGTTGTTATAAGACTTGAAGATGTCAAGATGATAGAGGTAGAATGTAAGGATAAAGGTTTGAAACCTGATATAGAAAGGGTTAAGAGTGACTTGGTTGTGGAAAGGAAACATTGGAAAGAGACACAAATTGAGAACATGGATGGTAAAGTACATTGTCCATTGATGGGACAAGTGGTTTGTGGGCAGTCTCAGTCTACCAGTACAATAGTTAATGAACCTGAGAATACATTGATGGAAAAGGTAAAGAGTATAGTGCAAGACAAGAAGAGAGAAAGTATATTGGGCCAAGGAAAATGGAAAAGGTTAGTGAAAGTGATTGTAAAGGTTGAGAATAGGATGAAGTTTGCATTCACCTCAAGAGGTGAAGATGTGAAAGCAAAGAGTTTGAAGAGGGTCTCAAAGTTGGAAGGGACCAAGGAAGTGATAGGCCAAGAGAAGGCCAAAGAAAGAGTGTTTGTGAAGTCTCCAAATGAAGTGGAGCAGAGTGATGGTGTTGTGATAAGGGCAGAGAGTTGTCCTTGGATTTCAAGAGTGGTTGGTAGGTAGTCATATGCTACCATGATAGGGGTTCCAAGAATGGAGAACCTAAAGATGGTTGTGAAGAGAAAGGGTAAGTGGAAAAGAGTGAAGGAAGTCCTTTATTACTTGTTTTGATAATAATTTTGTTGGGAGTCAAACTAGGGGTCAAGATGAAAGAGGAAAGACAAAGTGTGGGCTACTTTGCAATGGATGAAGAAGAGGGACACAGTTGAAGCAAATGGATGAAGCGGATAAAGACAAATCAGAACAGGAAGGTGAAGATTCAAGATGATGAGGTAAGAAGAGGACTACTTTGTATGGACAAGTTCAAGCTAAAGGTGAAGATCAAGATCAAGATGGAGCTGTTGCAATAACAAGGAGGAGAATCAAAGAGTTGAAGATCAAAGGGTTATTGCAGGTCAAAGAGTGGAAGACTTCCAAGAGACTTGGAAAGATTTCATGGTCGAGTGAATGGTGCAAAGCACATTGTTCCTCCACAATGTGAATTGAGTCTAGTTAATTTTTTTTTTCATGTTGTTGTTAAATAAGTCCATGTTAGGCCATTTTGTAATGTTGTTGTAGTCATTTGAGTCATTGGGTCAAGAAATGTAAAAAATTACAAAATTGACAAAAAAGTTGTCAAGCAAAAAATGCAAAAATTGTTCACATGTGGAAGCCCAATAGTCATGGGCATTGAGGATTCAGTTTAGGTGGTTGTTTTAGGTGGTAAAATATTTATATATGTGGTAAATATTGTTGTAAAAGGTCTTGAAGGGTTTGAAGGAGAAAATCAATCAAATATCTCTATTTCATTGTTATTTTCTCTGTATTGTCATTATTTCTAGCCTGTGTATGACCTGTATAGTTGATCTTGATACAAACCTGTGTAGAATTCATAGAAGGTATGAATTAATTGCATTTTTCACTTGGTTTTAAGGTCTAACATTGATTTTGAAGGGAGTTAGGCATCATTTTTTGAAGTTTCTTGTTTAAGTTGAATTTAAGGGTTTTGAGGGTTAGGATGCAATAAAAGGCCATTCCACCTACTGTACATACTATAATTTAGTGGAATGGGCTTGATTAGTGTAGTTTTAGAGGTATGAGTAGAATATTAGTATTGGAAAGGTTATTTGGTGGAGTTTTCCACGCTGCCCCTATGGAAAATTCATGAATTTTGGCCTAAAAGGCATAGCTTGAAGTAGCAGATTAAAGAAATAGTTTGGAAGAAGGTTGGAGCCTATTTTTTTTAGTGAGATGTAGTGTATTTTGATGTGTTTGAAGGTCTGTAAGGACATGGGAGGTTAATTACATGTTTGGGCATGAATCCCTAGTTGAGAAAAGAGTGAAAATGAGTGAATTTGGGAGATTTTAAGATGGAAATGTGTGAGATCTTTGGGGGCAGCATTTTCTAAGGTTACTTTATGCATGTGTAGACTAAAACAAGAGTTTTTAAAGTGGTTTCAAGGTTTTTTGTGGTTAGGAGTTTGGTTTTTCAATAAAACCTTGCTTATTTGGTGAAGAATGAGGGTTCCACAGAATGGGACTCTAGAGAGTGATTTTTGGATCATATATTGAAGGACTTGTGGTTTTGGAGGAATTTTAAGGTTTGTCTAGTGGAATTTTGGGTTGGAAAAAAGTTTAGAGGAGTGTTCCTTTGTTAAAGTGGGCTAATTGGAGCCCTTTTCAGCGTAAAAAGTCAGATTAAGTGGAGTTGGTCCAAAGTGACCATATGAGATTTCTTGATATGTTTTGTTTGGGCATAATGGGTGCTCAGGAGATGACACAAAGTGTAGATGTAGGGAAAAATTAGGGCATCTCAGAGAAATATCTAAGAACAATGGTCCCTTCGGTATTTTCAATTTCGATTAGATTGCCTCAAAGACACGTACAACTATGTCCTAAAGCAGAAACATAAATAGTTCATTTCCCACATTAATCCTTCTGAGAGAAGCACATGTAAATTCAACAGCAAGCAATAACAGATTCTCAAAACAGAACCAACACAGATGAAAGAACCAGAACACACAGATTTACGTGGGGAAAACCCTTTCGGGTAAAAAACCCCACACTCCAAAGATCGAGCCATTGTATTATTAAGCAATTGAAGGTTACAATACAATTCAGGCTCATAGCCTTTTCAGAGATTACATCTTGTTCATTCTGGATACAACCTGATAGCAAACTCTCCTTCAGTACATTTCCTGATCGACCTCTCAAACCAAACAATCTTCGTACTGTTGCAATACCCTTAAACAGTATATAGTATAGATCGACACGAGAGATCGACCGTGGCATTCAATCCTTGATTAGGAGAGAATTTGGCAGCATAACCCTACCTCTCACTTCCTCTGTTTCAGCCTCATGGCTTCCGACCTTTCAGCCAGCCACTCGGCCTTCTCTCTATTGTTCTTTGTCCTCTTCTCTTACTCTCCTCCGTCAAAACATCCAATGCATACATATATACATTAGTTCTCCACAGCCTCTGTGAATCAGTTCATTTTCAACTATCAGATCACAACTATCGAATCATCCAACTCATAATTGTAGATGTTTCCACTTCCTTGCATAGAAGATAATACGTCCAGGCCACATCACATAGGACAGTCTTCACTTGGTCAACAATTATCAACTTGTGTCGCATGTCGGTGAGACACTAACAGTGTCTCCCCGATGCTACAAAGCCAGATCGTCATTATCACCAAGAGTCTTCACTATCGGCAAGACGTTACACTGAGTTCACAAGTTGTCGCTCAGACATCACCATGTCGCCAAGACCTCATACTGATGATCATCACTTGTATCGCTATTTGGCAAGACCATCGTTAGTCAATGAGAAATCATACCGAAGTCCCAAAGTCACATAGACATGAGTATGCCATTCAGTGAGACTATTGCAACTCACCAAGACATCATACCGATGTTCACAAGTTATATCGACCTCAGCATTCTCATCGATGAGACATCATACCAAAGTTCTAAAAGTCACATCGAAATGTTCAACAGTCGGCAAGACTACTATCTTTCGCTAAGACTTCTTACCGATACCCTTCATGTTACACCACAATGCTCCATTGTTGGCGAGACATCTTCCTATCGCCAAGAGTTCTTACCAAACCTTTATGTTACTCTGAAGACCATATACTATCGTCGAGAGAACCAACCATCGGCAAGACTTCTTACCGAGGCTTCCAAGTTACTCTGATGAGCATCGGTGAGACAAATGTATGTCGCTAAGAGTTCATAGCGAACTCTCATGTGTTACTCTGAAGACTCCAAGTGCAACATTGTTGGCGAAACTTTCGATATTCGATGAGACATCATACTGAAGCATTTGAGTTACTCCTATAACTTCAATCACCATGAGTCTCCCTGACATCCGCTAGGAATCAAATTGTCGGCCAGACATCTCCCAGTCACCAAGACTTCATACTGATAGGAGAAAGTCATAGTGATTACCACATCGGCCAGACAGACCAAAGGTCACGCCAATATTGGCAAGACTTCCTATCATTTCCGAAACATCATTCTGACTGTTCAAGGTTACGCCGATGGTTTCAGGTTATGTTGATTGCCAAGACATTGAAGAGGTCACAGCGATAGTTCAGGATCAACTAGTAGATTGGCCAGACATCTCAACAGTCACAACGACCATGCTTTCTCAGAGGTTTCAGCCTGTGAGATTGAGGCAATAATTCCAACAATCTCCCACTTGACGAAGATCACACAGGCACCTCCAAAGCAACCAGAAACTAAGATATCACTAGCTCCACCAGATCAAACTACAAAAAAAACCAGGCATCCAACTGCAACTCACTGTCCAACGAGGCAACCAAAAATAAACCGATCATAGCCTTCCAGGAAAGCACATAGATCTCAAACATGGTCTCATGCTCCAACAAGAATTTTGCACTAACATCCAAGATGTCCACCATGCAGGCAACAAACCCTGTCATCTTCCAACATGCCACCTGAGGAAGAAAGATACAAGCCAAGGTGAATAAGCACCATTCCAACGAACATAAGCAAAAGATCCCAATGATATCATCAACAAGATACTACTACCACTTCACTGTGCTCAAACACTATACATAAGCAATATCAACTTCAAAGCCTCAAACAGAACACAACCATGAAGTCATTCTCTAGAAACAAGATAAACAACACTAGTTAGAACAAAAATGAAACTGACTGCTTCCGTCCAACTAATAAACCCACACGACTGAAAATAGCACCCACAGCTCGTGCTATTCCATCCAATCACATACCTCAAAGGTATCAGCATTAGTAAACTCATGCTGCTCCAAAACCAACCCATCAGCAGCAAACACAAGCTCCAAGTTCCAACCAGTCGAAGAAGACAAAACACAACAAGAACTCCCACTATCTAAGTAATCCAAAGACATCACAAGTCTACCAATTACAACACATAGAGAATGTACCCATGTAGTACCAAGGAAATATCCACAATGACATGCCCAACCTGCAACAAACTGTTACAAGAAACATTTCTCTCACCACAATTCTTCACAATTCTCCCAAGATCTCCACAAGCAACAAACAATTGTAATGTGAAAACAAACATCCAAGAAGAAAACCAAGACTAAAGAGAGAAACCCTGCACATCATATTCCTGTAGAACATCCTCCTACAGACACTTCTAACTTCTAGCTGTGTCAAGAATGATCTCCTTCTCATTCAGAAAGAAAATCAAGCTACTTCATTTCCCATTTCAGGAAATTAGCCCATACATCATCTCCTACCAATTCTCATTAGTAAAACACAAAAGCTCAAGGAGATAAACAAGTTGTACAACTTCCACAATGAATCCTCCAGAACCCATAAACAACAATTCAAGATCCATATCATGAAAGTGAACATAAAACACATCTAAAAAATATAATGGGCCAAATACCTCTTAGATAGACTGTCGAGCAGACCAAGAGTGGGAACGAGAATAATTCTTCAAGATATGCGAGTCATCATGACTAATCCAAGAGCAATCTCCTCATAGGTCTCTTATTGAACTCACATTCAACCAAGGTGTAGGCTTCTCGGACTTTCTGCTAAAAGACTCCATCAAGAGTAACAATCAACAACACTTCTCTCATAAGAGAAAAAGAGCCTCACCTTATTCTTCATGTATCCATGAGTACTAGCAACCGATCATCTCATGCTAAACTTCAACTGCATTACTGCACTATCACGAAGTATCAAGCAAATAATCAAAGCACCCAATACATAAAGAATTACCAGACCACTTTCAAAGCTCCAATCATCTGAATCAGAAAATTATCATGACACCATGATCTACATATCCTCGTAGGAGATACCATGCTTTAGGTGACTTCACCATAGTCTCAAGTACAATGCACAATGCCAAAACTCCAGTACACAAACAAGAGTATACCATGACATAAAGCAAATAGACTCAAAACCAACATCACCTATCAAGCACCACCAACACCCCTGCCAAAGAATCCAAGCGTCGTCCATGGATCCAAGATGTTGCACATCTTCAAATAATGTCCATGCAAAAGCGAAAGAACCCTTCTGCAGCAACAGGATCTAAGGGTTTCCCCAAGAAACATCTGCAACAATAAAGAAGACCATTCACCACCATGTGATGAACCCACGGTCACTGCTAAAGCTCCCACTGAAACGTGACATCCGAGCTCTCCAAGCATCATGACCACCTACTTCAGGTTCCCATAACCAACTATTCAGGTACTCAATAGTATCCATCCTCTCATCTCAAAGCAATCACACCAATGCACAAGTGAGCATAGATAAGGCCAACTAACAAGTCTGCAACAACAATGAATCAACCTCGTGGATAAAGACAGTCCACATCCAAGTTATCTCACTGTAGCCAATGGGTAGCTAATCCACCAACCGCATAACTCGTAGATCACAAACATCGAACATGCAAACCCATCATCGCATTGGAAACTGCAACACTGAGATTTCAAAGAGAATAACCACGTAGACAACATGACTCAAACACCAGATCACGCCAAACCTAATTTTCCAATCATGTCCACAATCAAGGAACCCACAAGCAACACCACAGGAATGTTGAGTGACAAATCACGTACCAACACTCCCATGCAGAGAAGAAAACACACCTCCTCAAACCATGCACAAAGCATGCATGCAGAATTGCAACTATCTCATCCAGCAACACCCCAAAAACCAGGGTCTAGAAAATAGCTTAACAACAACTCCACATAACCACAAGTTTTTCTTAACCGTATAAAACCTGCAAAACCACAGAGTCATGCAAGTACAAAGCATCCTTAAAAAGAAAACAACAGTTCAGGAAATCTAGGCCCCTTTCAAGCCAAATCTAAACCACCAACATGTGCATGCATTCGAGAAAGAGAGAAAGGATATTTCAGAAGCTTGCAAATCAACTAATGATTAACTCCATAGCCTTTATGTATTCGAGGTTAACAGGAAACCGTGCCTTCCAACACTAGGAAACACCACCTAGCATAAGCACTCTCTTCCATGGCTGAGAAATAACCTAGGATTCTCCATATCATCAAGGAGCCTAACCCACAAACACCCAATATGAAATCTTTACTGCTACACAACCACAGAGAAAATAAAATCCACCTCATACACCAAAGTTATACCGCTACCAACCAGGAGACACAGATCACATCAAAACAACATGATCAACTCCCTTTTCCATCTCCACCATCCTTCAAGTTGTGTGCTGTCTCTGAATATCACAAGACTTCCACTCACCAAAAGGATCAATAAATTAGACGATTCCTCCAAATTTCCTCCAACCTCACAAGCTAAGAAATCTTCACAGGAGAAATACCCAGAACCAACAACCAGAAGAAGGCTCTGATACCACTTGTAAGGAAAAATTAGGGCATCTCAGAGAAATCTCTAAGAACAGTGGTGCCTTCGGTATTTTCAATTTTGATTAGATTGCCTCAAAGACACATACATCTATGTCCTAAAGCGGAAACAGACATAGTTCATTTCCCACATTAATCCTTCTGAGAGAAGCACATGTAAATTCAACAACAAGCAATAACAAATTCTCAAAACAGAACCAACACAGATGAAAGATAAGATAGAAAACCAGAACACATAGATTTATGTGGGGAAAACCCTTTCGGGTAAAAAACCCCACACTCCAAAGATCGAGCCATTGTATTATTCAGCAACTGAAGGTTACAATACAATTCAGGCTCATAGCCTTTTCAGAGATTACATCTTGTTCATTCTGGATACAACCTGATAGCAAACTATCCTTCAGTACATTTCCCGATCGACCTCTCAAACCAAACAATCTTCGTACTGCTACAATACCCTTAAACAATATACAATACAGATCAACACGAGAGATCGACCGTGGCATTCAATCCTTGATTAGGAGAGAATTCGGAAGCATAACCCTACCTCTCACTTCCTATGTTTCGGCCTCATGGCTTCCGACCTTTCAACCAGCCACTCGGCCTTCTCTCTATTGTTCTCTGTCCTCTTCTCTTACTCTCCTCCGTCAGAACGTCCAATGCATACATATATACATTCATTCTCCACAACCTCTGTGAATCAGTTTGTTTTCAACTATCAGATCACAACTATTGAATCATCTAGCTCAACATCATAGATGTTTCCACTTCCTTGCATAGAAGATAATACGTCTAGGTCACATCACATAGAACAGTCTTCACTTGGTCGAAAATGATCAACTTGTGTTGCATGTCAGTGAGACACTAACCGTGTCTCCCCGATGCCACAAAGCCAGATCATCATTATCGCCAAGAGTCTTCACTATCAGCAAGACGTTACACCGAGTTCACAAGTTGTCGCTCAGACATCGCCATGTCACCAAGACCTCATACTGATGATCATCACTTGTATCGCTATTCAGCAAGACCATCGTTAGTTGATGACACATCATACCGAAGTCCCAAAGTCACATAGACGTGAGTATGCCATTCAGTGAGACTATCTCAACTCACCAAGACATCATACCGATGTTCACAAGTTATATTGACCTTAGCATTCTCATCGGCGAGACAATCGCCATTCGATGTGACATCATACCGAAGTTCTAAAAGTCACATCGAAATGTTCAACAGTCGGCAAGACTATCGTCTTTCACTAAGACTTCTTACCTATACCCTTCATGTTACACCGCAATGCTCCACTGTTGGCGAGAAATCTCCCTGTCACCAAGAGTTCTTACCAAACCCTTATGTTACTCCGAAGACCATATACTATCGGCGAGAGAACCAACCGTCGGCAAGACTTCTTACCGAGGCTTCCAAGTTACTCCGATGAGCATCGGTGAGACAAATGTATGTCGCCAAGAGTTCATAGCAAACTCTCATGTGTTACTCTGAAAACTCCAAGTGCAACATTGTTGGTGAGACTTCTGATATTCGATGAGACATCATACCGAAGCATTTGAGTTACTCCTATAACTACAATCACCATGAGTCTCCCCGACATCCGCTAGGAATCAAACTATCGGCCAGACATCTCCCAGTCGCCAAGACTTCATATCGATAGGAGCAAGTCATAGCGATTACCACATCGGCCAGACAGACCAAAGGTCACGCTGATATCGACAAGAATTCCTATCGTCGCCGAAACATCATTCTGACTGTTCAAGGTTACGCGAAGGTTTCAGGTTATGCCAATCGCCAAGACATTCAGGAGGTCACAACGACAGTTCAGGATCAACTAGTAGATCGGCTAGATATCACAACAGTCACAGTAACCATGCTTTCTCAGAGGTTTCAGCCTGTGAGATTGAGGCAATAATTACAACAGTAGAGACGCCCTATGTCTCTTTAATGTTGACCCAAAAGATCTTCCTTTCTTTTGCCTTTTCACTTTTGTTTTGTGTTTTCCTTTTGGGGATGACATAAAACATAGAGATGCCCTATGTCTCTTCCATGTTGACCCAAACGGTATTTATTTTTCCTTTTCACTTTTGTGTTGTGTTTTCCTTTTGGGGATGATGCAAGGCAGTAAGACTGCAATGTCTCTTTCATGTTGACCCAAAACCCTTTTTTTAATTTTTTGTGTTTTCCTTTTGGGGACAATGCAAGGTGTTGAATACTACAATGTCTCTTCCATGTTGACCCAAAATGGATCTTTCTTTTTCTTTTGTTTTCTCTCTCTTTGTGTCATTCTTCCCATTCTATGTGTATTGGGGAATGATGACAGTTTTGAGCTCTTTAATAACAACATTGCAACAACGAACATACTGACCCCAAATCCATAGATCCGTTATGTGTTTGGTGTGTTCCTTTTTGGGGGAAACCCCTTTTTCTTTTGTTCCTTTTTCATTTGCATGGTCAACATAGCCTTACTCAGAAACATATGACTTGGCATAGGGGCTTTCCAAGTTGGCTCTCATGTCTTGTTTCTTTTTTCATTTTTCATTCGCTACTTTAAAGTAATTGCTCACATAATGGTGTGTAGCAATTCCTTTAAAGTGGGGGCATACGTTGGCATTATTCATTTTCATTTTTCTTCTTGGTTCTTAGTGCAGCTTTGTTACTTTATACGATGTGTTTGTTGCTTTGTGGACAACATTGGGTATGATGTCTTTCATGAGCATGATCTCTCTTAGCATATTACATTCCTCTTAGTGGTCTGAAGCAATGCACTGCATCCCCTAAGTTGCAAATATTCTATTCTTTGATTGGTCCTCTCTTGGAGACATTAGACACAATGTTCCATAAGTTAAAGACCTTGCATAAACTAAGAAAGACTCCTTTGAAAATTTATTTTGCATGTTGCATTTATATGGCCACCTTGCATAACATAGCTTCCATGCCTATGGTGCCATCACATTTTTTCATGAGTTCTAAGCATACAAAGCTTTTCTTATCTCATGAAGCACGAAATGAAATTGTCCTTTGTTGCGCCTTATTAAAGTTATCAGGAGGTATAACTTTGATATGGTTGAACGAGAAAGCCCATTCCAAGGCATGACTTTTCCCCATAGCCACCTACTTGTGTGTGAGTACATACCAACCGTGGGCATATGTTTCTCACCTTTTTAGAGTGATCCCATAATAATGGGTTACACTTTTTGGCCAAACTTGACATTGAAATCAACATTTTTCACTAGATCCTCACTTTCTTACACCTATAGAAGCTAAACCATTAATAATTTGAAGATGAATAAAACTAATGATTTGTGAGATTTTGTGTGTAGATTGTAATTAATTTAAAAAATAAAAATAAAAAAAAATTGTGAATTATTTTATGTAATTTTTAATAACATATTTTTCTACTAAACAACATTTTTAAAAGGTGATTACTTCATCCCGCATAACTTTTTTAATAGAAAGGATACAATTCTAATTTCTAAAATATAAATTTGTAACTCCAATATCTAGTGCATGGATATTTTTTCATAATTTTTTCTTGCATATATTTTTTTAATTACTTTTCCAAGTCAGAGTAATTATAATTTGGATAGAGGTGTACTTCGGCCCACATAAAAAAATTTTGTATGCATTTGAATTAACTTATTCTTTTTTTGTTGGAATATGGACATCAATACCTAGTGCACATGTATTTTTTAGAATTTTTTTCTCTATTTTCCTATCTTTTCATATGTGTGAAACAAAGACCTTGATGTTCATTGAAAATCCTACATTCACAAGAAATAAAAAATAAATATAATAATAAAATAAAATATATTTAAAACTATACTTTTTGGGAAGCTTATAATAAGGGATACATACTTGAAAAACATAAATTTTGAATGACTTCATTTGATCCCCCAAAAGGTAAATCAAAAGTGGTTTTTTATCAACATTTTGATAGGTGTAGAGGAGACTCCATTATAGGTATGATTTAAAACTAACTGGGTTCTATCCAGGGGGGTTTGATCTAAGGAGGTTTGATCAAACCCGCTTTAGTTAAAATCCTTAAATGGAACCTTTAAAAGCTTAAATCATTATATTTTTCAAAAATATGTGATTTCAGGAAAAAATTAGGAGGGCCTTCTCACCCTGGAAACAACCAGAAGTTTTGTGGCCCTAGAGTGAGTATACTCGGGCCTTCTCACCCAACAGATAGCCATGAGTTCCATCACCCTAGAGTGAGAACACATTTCTTATAAAAAACCTATATCTAATCCAAAACGAGTTGGACAAACGATCAAATATTTCTCTTCTTTCCTTCATTCCTTTTCATCATTTTCATGTGTGTTCCTTTGTGTTCATGATTGGTTTGCCATGGGATCTTGATCCTAGGGGCTTGATCATCCCTCTTGATTGATTTTGCATCATCTCACCAGGAATTAGTGCACTCAAACCCCTCTTGATTGCGTGTTTGTCTACTTTAGTGTGAGTTTGAAGCAAGTTCATCCTCTCACTAAAGTGGGGGCTAATTGTGGAAACAAAAAAAGTAACCCTTTTACTTTTTCTTGTTTTGTCCCTCCTTGGGCTTATTTGTCTTGATTTCACCTTAATATAATGTTGAAATGTGGCCCACACATTCACATTAGGTCTTGAATCTTTATGAATCTTTAAGACTTTATGATGTCTTGTAAAGGTGTTGTGAAGTGTTGTAAGACATTTTCACACTTTTCTAGACTCTTCTTATTATAAGTCACTTACATACCCCCTTTTTATCACTTAGAAAGTCTTATTTTAAAGTGTTGTAAAGTCTTGTAACAAAATTTCACACTTTTATAGACTTTTCATCACCAAATACACCTTTCTTATTCTTTATTTGGCCCCTTTATGCACTTACAGGGCTTAATTAAGTGTATTTTTTAGTACAAACCTGACAAACATCATTTAAAAAAACTTAATTCCCAACACCCATTCACATGCCTTGAGTGGGACCCATTCACCCAAGGTGGCGAACGAGTCCCTCTTGGCACAAAAATCAAAATAAACTTAAATTACTGGCGGGTTTTTATTCCTAAAGACCTAAGGTCGGCCTATGATGTTGTATTTTTGGGAAATTAGGGCATAGGTGTGTATAAATAAATGATTTTCTATTCATTTTAAGGCCCGTTCATTCAAGTATTCATTCTTGCATCCAATCTATCTAAGCATTCACTTAAGCATCATTGCATCATTTAATTAAGCAATTGTCAAGCATCTTGGAGCAACCATTGACATATCTTCAGACTTCAACAATAAGGATTTGGTGAGTTTATGACATTTGCATGTTATTTTTTCATCATTCCTTCCTTCTTTATTTCATTATCAAGGGTTTGATTACCAAAGTGGGGTTTGACCAAGGCAAACCCCTATACTCTAACCCTTAACCATTTTCCCCCTCTTTATATGTGTGTTTTCAGGTATTGTGGGTGGATTTTTCAAGAAGAGAGGTGTTGAAAAGTGGTCAATAAGTCATCAAAGTTATCAAAATCAACATAACAGTAATTGGAGCTTGAAGACCCTTTTCACCTGTTTTCTGTAGATTTAGATCTGACAACCCGACAAGCAGAAAAGTACAAAACAGGACCCATAGAGTTAACCTTTGACTTTGTAGATTTTTGTAGGTGTATTGATTCACCATCTATGGTGAATGAGTCCCATTGCTAGGTTGGAAAAATATTTTTCTGAAGTTTTGAGTTCCCGACATCCCGAAACCTATTCTGATAGATTTTACTAGAAGTAGGATTGATTTGCCATTTGTGGAAAATGAGTCCTAGTGGGCATCAACATTCTAGAGCCTTTCTAAATATGCTTTCAGTTTCTAGGTGCACCCCATTTAGTTTCATTCAATTCCGTTTGGATTTGTTTATGTTTCTAGTTCATGTTTGCATACAACATTGTGTTTTCCAGCACTTTGCATTTCCTAGTTTACATTCAATAATTAATCTATTTCATTATTTTTCTACATTTAGTTTATCTTATCTAAGCATATTGCACCCAAATCACATCCATCTTTGAATGTAACATTGCATTTTGGCCCATCTTTCCCCTTTTAGGTGAAAAACCCTAGAAGGGCTAGAAAGACCATTAGGAAGCTAAAATCTTTGTTTACACCTCCATAGGTACCTCATTAGTATCTTTTTTATCAACTCTAGGGATCAAAGAGAAACACATATGCTTGTTTCTCATACCTTCTAGGAGCTTCCTTATATCAACCAAACAAATCCTTGCATTATTGCATACCTTTTCTTTTGCCTCCTTTAGGGGTTTCAACTTATGACAAACACCATCCTTTGTCAAGGAATAGGTGTTAGCATGTTCATCATGCATTGCTCACTGATCAAACTACCACAGTCTACCTAACAACATGTGATAAATATCCATAGGTATAATATCACACAAAACTTCATCTTGATAGTTACCAATCTTAAAATTTACCAAAATTTTCTCATTGACCAATGCCCTATGGTACTTCTACAACCATGTGATCTAGTATGGTTTTAGATGCCTTCTACTCTCCAACTACAGTATAGTAAACATTTCCTATAAAACAAGATTATCAGTCCTACCTCCATCAATGATAACATTACAAACTTTATCTTCACACTTGTATTGAGTGTGGAACATGTTCTTTCTTTGATCTGGTTCCTTCTCCTCATTCAACAAGGCTCTTCTAACAACGACCTCTCCTCTTTCAGCATCTTTAGAATGTGAATACTAAGCATCTTCATCTACATGAGCAACTTAGGAATTACCTCTAGGTCTTCAATTTTTCCTCCCTTGATGTTGACGACACTCGTAGGCCCTATGTCCTTCTTCTTTGCATTGAAAACAGGTTCCATGGAAGCCTCCTCTTCTCCGTCCTCATCCAGATCTTTATCTTCCTCTTTGGTCTCCATTATTTTGATCTCGAGGCCGATAGGTATTATCTCCCTTTTTGTTCTAACTGCTACTGGATCATTCAATCTTCTAATCTTCACTTTGGCATCCATATGACCAAGGAAAACTTTAGTGGCGAGTCTTTGCCAATTGGCGAATTCTAGAAATCGGCCAAGTCAAAATTGGTGATCAAGCACAAACCAACAGAGTGTCCAAATCACTTGGATTTTACAAACTATAGGTCCAATGCATGTACATTTTCCAATGATTTTTTTTTATGAGGCATATTAAAGCAACAAATTCACCATAACAAACTACGCATTTCAAATGGATTGACTAATATTTTCGCTTGGAATCCCGGAAGCATGTAATAAAACACCTACATATTTTCCAATACTATTGAAATAAAATTGTATTAGGAACCATTTCACCAATTAAAATTTACAAATAGTTTCTTGTGAAGACCCATTTTTCCAATTAAAATTTAAAAATAGTTCCTTATGAGGACTTGTTTCGCCAATAACATTAAAAAATAATTACATTTGAGGACACATTTTTCCTTGAAAATTACAATGTATTGTTGTATAAGCACATAGGATTTTCCAAATGTTTAATATACCATTTAAAAATCCTGTGGAATTCGCCAAATATGGAATCATGGATTGATATAAATAAAATTGAAAGTCTCATTTATTCTTACACATTTTGTTCAGTTTTGAGGTTCTACTTCTCGATTTGAAAGTCAGTGAAAGCCAAAAATTTAGACTTAAAGGTGAGTGATAATTTCTTCATAGTGTTATTAGTTATAATAATAAGTTTTCTTTATCTCTTTTCCATTCTTTCTTCAGTCTTAAAGATGATATTGAGTAGGGAATGGGATCTATATTCTCTGTCCTTAAACAAGAAGATATTTTTTTTGAGTTTTTATTTGAAGTGATAGGTCAATATGTCAAGCGACTTGAGCAGCAAGGGTAAGGCTCTTGCCGTTCAGGGTGGTGAAGAGACTGGGAGGCCATCAAAATTCCCAAAACTTAGAGGTACCATACAGTCTTACTTTGGAATTGCCAAAGCTTCTGATCCATCAGGTCAAGATGGAGCTACATCATCAACTCTTCCACCAAATATTAATGAAGAAGGAATTCACAATACCTCACCGCCACCAGAAGGTCAAGTTGATATTGTCATTGAGTTAAATCAAAATGTATCAAATGAGGATGGAAATACCACAAAATATGTTCCAAGGGATACCCTAGTTAGCCAGAATGTGATAATTGACTTGGATGAGGATGATTTTGGTAGCAAGAAAAGAAAAAGAAAATAAAAAATGGGGCACGAGTGGGAAATGACAAGGAATTTTCAACTTGGTTGGTTGTCAAAGTACCCATTCATTGCACCAATGGGGAAAGAAAATGATATTGAAAGTGCAACATTGGAAAAATGTATGATTTGTAGTTGGAAATGTGGAAGATACAAGATGTTGCAGCTAAAGATTGACACTATAGAAAATCATATCGGTAAAGTTTATGAAAAACAAATGATATACATAAAGGAACAATCAGTCATACGATGGAAATAAAAGGAAGAATGTCTTCATGTTAGGTATTCCATGGATTAATTTAGATCATGAACAAATAATTTCGAAGCTTGTTGCATGTAAAGTTACACTTGAGGCTCAATTTGGAAAAGCAATGGAAGCAACAAATATGTCAAAAACTATTCAGATGAGTGTTGTTTTTCATATTTTGTCTAGAGGGTGTCCTATGAAAGACTACCCAAAATATTCTAATTTATTAGCTTATTTGAATGTTCCTCACTATCCCTACTCACATTGGTCAATAAGTGTTAGATGGGAATGGGAAAATTGTCTTACTGCAGTGGAAAAGGAAGATTTAAAGGATAAAGTAAAAGAGTCAAATTTTATTGCATTATCTTTAGATGAAGTTACTATGGTAGACAATACTTCTTGGGTTTGTATGCATTTGTATATTGTAGAATGACATATTCACCAAGCTCATCTTCTCTGTGTTCATAAAATGAAGGACAATTCTAGTGGCATATGGCTTCTAGTGTTGTCATTAATAGCAACCTAAGTCATTATTATGGTCCGCAGATCAAGACTTGTTCATACCGACATGTAGAGTGAAGAACATAGTTTTACCAGAAGTGAGAATGAAGAACAGGGTATCTTGTTAGTATGTCGATTTGTATTCTTCACCAGATTATCATTTTAGGTTGTGGATCTTGATGAAGGTTTTTGAGCATCTATATTATCTTATTGTTAAGTTTTGTGTTGTTGCATCAATCGATGTATGAGTTAGGAGATCTAGAAGGATGATTTTTCTGTTCATTTGTTCATGAAGGTCGAGTTAGTGTATGTGGCACGTCGCAGATGTATGAGGAGCAATTGTTTAAATATTTCTATGTTTGAATATTTTTTTTTTGGTCCCAGCATAACATTAGCCAACTTTGATGGGTGCGCATCGAAGATTACTCATGATCTAAGCCGACATTTGAAAATATATTTTCTATTCTATTGAAGCTGACATATAGTGATTGAATTCTTGCTAGTGGATATATATAAGAGATTGATTAATTCATTTTGATGTGTGTATTGGTGTGAAGAGTAGAGAAAATGTGTGTGCAAATTTTTCTTGTGCAAAAGAATATTTTTGTGAAACGAATTAAGGCATAGCATAACGAAGTGTAGAATCAGACAGAAGGACCTGAATCTAATCTATGAGCTTCACTAGAACTGATACTAGGAATTTGTAGATGCTACTTTCTTAGTTCAACTTTTTGTTGTAATCCAAATATATTGTAAAGCAGTGAACCTTCCTAATTTTGAGCAGTGTTCCTAAATGCATGTGCATTCCCCTTTTTCTTTCATACTTTTAACAAAGTATAAATTGTGGATTAACCTCCATCGTGGTTTTTCCCCTAACAAGGTTTCCACATAAAAATATTGGTGTTATGGTGTTTTGATTGTTTACTTCATATCCTTGCATCTTTACTTCTATTGAAATGATGTAAATGGTTTAAGATATGAATTGAAATCTAAATATTGTTGAACACTAATTCACCCCCCCTCTTAGTGTTCCTTGAGTCCAACAATTGGTATTAGAGGAAGGTTCCTCTATAGAAGTTTAACAACTCGAGGTGGATCTTGGAATGCAATGGAATTTGGTGGTCTTCAACAAAAAAATTTGGTGGCACTTGATGATCTTGATCAGTATAAAGCATAATTCATGGAATTAAAAGAAAATCTTGAGGATGCTGAAAAATTCATTCAATCATTGAAGGATAAAATCAATAAGATAAAAGAGGAAGGAACTATGTGATCAGCTAAAGCAGAAAGAAAGTGAAAGCTTGGAAGATGTTCACTTGAATCATACCTTAAAGGAAATAACTAAAGAATGTGAAAAGCTTGCTAGATATAATGCTTCTCTAAAGATTGAGATGGAATATATGGTGATGAGTAAAACTAAGGAGATTGAAGAAAGAAGGAAGAATGAGGAGAATCTAGCCCGGTCCTTTAAAAAAAAAATTGAAGAATGCAACAGAGTTAATAGTGGATTCATTCAGCTGGAGATTGAACTACAACAATCCAGAAATAATGAACAAGAACTTGAAAGACATATAGTTATTCTCAGAGATGAACTCACTATTGCAAATGACAAGTGAGGTCTTGGATATGAAAAGGAGGAAAGCTCTAGATCTAAACATAAGGATTCCAGACAAAGAAATTAGATGAACAAAGGCATAAGGTATTCGGTAAGACAACCCAATTCTCAAAATTTTAATGGTCACTGCTTTGATTGTAATAAATTTGGTCATATGGCTTTTCAGTGTAGAAGTAAAATACATTCAAGTAGTCCATCATTTCCCGGTCAGTGTTTTAGTTGCAATAAGGTTGGTCATAAGTCAATTGAATGCAAAAGTATTTTTGTCAGTGTAAGGAATGCCAATTGCTATGCCTGTGGAAGATTTGGGAATATTTCTAATCAATGCAAATCAAGAGGAAATCAATGGAATGAATGGTCTAGACAAAGAAATCCTGTGTTATAATTGCAACAGATTTGGTCACATTGCAAGATTCTATAGGAACAAAAACATGGATAGAAGAGGTCTTATATACAAAGGAAAAATTTCACAAATAGATGATAAAGGAAAAGGGAAAATGACTGTGGAAGAGATAAGAGATTAGATGAAGAAAACATGGGTAAGGAAGAGTGAATCTAATGAAGGAAATAAGCCCGCATCAAAAGAAAGTTCCGGTAATTCCTCCAGAAATTGATCTCAAGCCATTGGCCTAGGGGGAGTTTTTCAAGAAAATCCTTTGTCCCCCTGTCGGTAATTGGAACTAGAATGTAGGAAGTTGTCAGTAGTTGTGCTAATAGTTTACAAGTGTATCAGTGGTCATTTATGCAAAAGTTTGAGAAATAGAAGGTTTGTAGATCAATTTTTCTTTTGTTGTTTGAGAAAGCAAAGTATTTGGAACACCTAGGGAAAAACATTCAATGTGATAAAAAGGTTAGGTGTGCGAGTTATAAAAGGGTATTTGGAACCCTCATTTTTCACCTTGCATTGAAGAAGAGTAGAAGGAGAGCCTCTATAGTAGAATTTTGAAAGAGTAAAGTCAATTCAGCGGTGAATTCATCAGGTATTTTAGTTGCTTGTAAAATTCTCACTTAATTTGGTGTTCAGTAGAAACTTGTTTGGTATGGAAAAGAAAATGAAGCAAATCAAAGGAATGGTAAATTTGGATGAATATAGCAGTAAGAAGATTAGGGATGTGAGAAATTTGTTGTTGGCCGATGAATTGAAGTGGCTTGAAGGTGTGAAACACAAAATTTTGGACATTTGGAGTGAATTTCCTTATTTTGATAATGTGGAAGTGGTTAGGTTTATCTTGAATAGATTGAATGATGACATTGTAACTTCGGATAAACCCTATCCCATTTCAAAAGAGGTGATTAAGAATCTAACTAGATTATGCAATGTTGGGGATATACCAAAAAAGAAGTCAATTTGAAACAAGGAAGTTGAAACCCTAACCAAAGTAATAGGAGATCAAAAGGCTTTGATAATTTCGACAATCAAAGATCCGATAACAAGGTACATTGCGCATGGAATTTCATACAGAATATTTTTTCAGAAATAGGGAAGGTGCAACTTCGGAAGGTGCATTTTACATGTCTCATAAAATGATAATGGAGGATCAAGACTTTGACTTGTGTAGTTTGCTAAAAGATCAATTGATGGAAAATGTGCAACTAACAAAGGAGGCAGATTACCCCTTTAGGTTTGGTACCTTGGTCATATGTCTTGTGATGTATTTTTTGAATTGCTTTCCTTAGATTAATAATGTTGTATGGAAAGAGAATGAACCCATTTGTTAAAAAAAATTGAATATTCTAATACTTTGGCAAATTGTGAGCAAGAGTATGAAAATTTCTTTAAAGAATTGCTAGGGGAGTTTGGATAAATTAGCATTTCTATTCTGGTAAGAGAATTTGAAGTTGGATCCTCTTCTGGTGAGATGGAGAGGAAGAAGAAAAGAGCTCAAGATATTGTTGATTACACTCCTCCAACACACAAAACTCCAAAAACTGAAGGAAAAGGTAAAGATCTAGTGATTGTAGACATACCAGATGAAGAATCTAATGAGTACACTCCAAGGGAAGAACTAGAATTAGTTGAAACGAATGTAGTAATGGGAGAAGGAAGCGAAGAAAAAGGTGTTTTATCCAAAGTAAAGGTATTGTAGCTTGTTCAAGAGAAAGATGGGTTGCAGAAAATTGCTGACATATGGTCTGATAGACCCTCATATGAGCAGGACCTGATCGAAAGCACACTAAGTACTTATTTTGTGTACAATAACTTTGGTTTGGAGAGTTTGCAGAATGTGTTCCTGAAGAAATGATTGAGTGCATTAAGGAAGCCATGGTCTCTAAGTCCAAGGACAGAAAAAAGGATGAAATAATTCTACATCTAAAAGAGCAACATAGGCTATCTCTTACCAAATTGAAAAAAAAATGAATGTGTTGAGGAAATGCATAAATACAACCAATAACATCTACAACTATTGTCTTCGTTGGCCTCATGCAATTGGAAAATACAAAGATAAGCTAGAGAAAATTGAATCTGAGTTGAATAAGATTGGTCAAGATTATAACATGTCTTAGGATCAAGATGGTACAGTCAAGAAAAGGATTCAAGAATTGGAGTCTAAGCATGCAAAAGTTCATTTCACCAGAAATAACCTTGTGGACACTTTTTGGAAGGTGAAGGATTTAACCGAATCCAGGTTGGAATAGTTAATTGAGGTTCTGAGGAAAGGAGAGAAATTAGAAGAGACAATCACAATTTTAGAATCTCTCATCCGTATTATCAACCAGACATCTGAGAATAGCAACTTGATCTTAATCAATGGGATTGCAGTGGAAGCTTGGAAGAGATTTCTTCCAGAAATGAAAGATAAGTACAAGATAATTTTCTGACTCGAGTAGTAGTTGTATCAAATTTTTGAAAGGGAGAGAGAGTGAAGTATGTTTTTCATTGATGTCAAAGGGGGAGAGAGAGCGGTGAAAAATTCCTTATCACTCTAAGGGGGAGCTATGTTTTGAAATTTTGAAAATTTGAAATTTGGCAGTGTAATCATATTGGTTCCAACACTTAGTCATTTTTCACTAAGTGTTTCCATCAATGCCAAAGGGGGAGATTGTTGGCATATGGCTTCTAGTGTTGTCATTAATGGCAACCTAAGTCATTATTCCAGTCTGCAGATCGAGACTTGTTCATACCAGCAGGCAGAGTGAAGAACAAAGTTTTACCAAAAGTGAGAATGAAGAACAAGGTATCCAGTTAGTATGTCGATCTATATGCTTCACCAAATTATCATTTTAGGTTTTGGATCTCGAGGAAGATTGTTGAGCATCTATATTATCTTATTGTTAAGTTTTGTG
Organism: Sequoia sempervirens; assembly: GCA_007258455.2. Classification (NCBI taxonomy): domain Eukaryota; kingdom Viridiplantae; phylum Streptophyta; class Pinopsida; order Cupressales; family Cupressaceae; genus Sequoia; species Sequoia sempervirens. The sequence goes on from VDFB02000007.1 coordinate 231,499,184, forward strand.
TTGTTGCATCAATCGGTGTATGAGTTAGGAGATCCCACAAGATGATTTTTCTGTTCATTTGTTCATGAAGGCCGACTCAGTGTATGTAGCATGTCATGGATGTATGAGGAGAAATTATTTAAATATTTCCATGTTCAAATATTTTTTTTGGGTCCCAGCATAACATTAGCTAACTTTGATGGGTGCGCATCAATGATTACTCATGATCTAAGCTAACATTTGAAAAGATATTTTCTATTCTATTAAAGCTGACATATAGTGATTGAATTCTTGCTAGAAGATATATATAAGAGATTGATTAATTCATTTTTATGTGTGTATTAGCATGAAGAGTAGAGTAGATGTGCATGTGAATATCAGAAGATCAATTGAGCAATTTTTTCTTGTGCAAAAGAATATTTTTGTGAAACAAATTAAGGCAGAGCATAACGAAGTGCATAATCAGCCAAAAGGTCTTGAATCTGATCTATGAGCTTCACCAGAACTGATACCAGGAATTTGTAGAAGCTACTTTCTCAGTTCAGATTTTTGTTGTAATCCAAATATATTGTAAGGTAGTGAGCCTGAATGCATGCACATTCCCCTTTTTCTTTCATACTTTTAATAGTGTATAAATTGTGGATTAACCTCCACCGTGGTTTTTCCCCTAATGGGGTTTCCACATAAAAATCTTGGTGTTATGGTGTTTTGATTGTTTCCTTCATGTGCTTGCATATTTACTTTTGTTGAAATGTTGAAAATGGTTTAAGATCTGAATTGGAATCTAAATATTGTTGAACACTGATTCACCCCACCTCTCAGTGTTCCTTGAGTCCAACAAGTTCAACATCACAAAATCTATTTGAAATAGTCAAGAAATATTTGAATGAAATTGTAGGAATGGATGAGTTGATAATTGCCAAAAAGTTGGTGTGTGTAGGAGTTGATGGAGCTGCAATGATGCAAGGTCAAAGGACCGGTATTTGCACAAAGTTACAAACTAGTTGTGCACCATACATTTTTTGCATTCACTGCATGACCCACATAATGAATTTAGAATTCAAAATTGTAAGCAAGTTTCCTACAATATCAAAAGTTAAAAACCTAGTCCACGAGATCCACCCATACTTCTGCCAAAGTCCCAAAAGTTTCTCAAAATTTAAAAAATTTGATGAGGGAATAACACCAGGAAACAAGCTTCTCAAGGATGTTGATACCAGATGGATCTCCCTGCATGGACCAATGCAACAAGTTCTTTCAAAATATCAATCCTTGATTGGAGTGATGTATGAGCATAACAACACAATAGAAAAAGCTCCTGACCTCTTACATAGGTTAAGTGATATAGAGACACTCTTGAATTTAGCTAGTATTCTCCCCATGTTGGATGTGATGAACAATCTTGTGAAGAAATCCCAAGACAAAACTATGTATATTAATGAATATTCCAATCTACATAAACATGCATGCTTGGCCCTCGATCATCTATATCTAGATCTAACACAAGAAGGCTTAAATTATTATATGTGGCAAAAAATTATGTATTTGAATAATCTTGATAATTATTTATAGTTTAATGCAAGTGGGCACTTATGTATCTATGTACGTGGATATGAGATACCAATGTACCATTGTAGGATAGTGAGGCACTCTAGCAAAGAAGTAGCTATTAACGAGGAAGATTTTAATGACATTGTTAAATCTGTTAGTGATATTTGAAGGAAATTGCAAATATCTTTCCTCATAGATTCGTGAAAGATTCCCTCGACATGAAATACTTGAAGCCATGGGTATTGTGTATCCTCAATTTTTGGCAAACCGAGATAACCCAAAATATTTTCATGATCAAGTAAAAATATTGATCGAACAATTTTTGAAAACTGTAACGTACAATGAGTAGAAAATAGAGGGAATTTTAAATGAAGCTAAGCTTAGAAAACAATCTAGGAGTTTTGAAATAGCTATGAGGGACCAATATAAATCCATGGGCATGAACAAGGCCTTTGAACTAGGATCAATAAAAAAGGTTTGGACAAACTTAGGTCAAAGTGAAATATTGTGTGATTCGGTATTAGAATATTTCAAACTTGTTGATTTATGTCAAACAATGATATTGGGGTCAGTGGAGGATGAGAGAGTTTTCAGTACATTGGGGTTTTTGAAATCAAAGTTATGAAACAAACTAGAGAAGAATTTGGAAAATTGCTTGAGGATGAAAGGAACTGTGTATAATGTCTTTAATTTTCCTTTTGAAATGGCACTCACAATCTGGAGGTCCAGATGTGAAAGAAGAGGGACCGGGTTGTGCAACACTCCAATTCCAAAGGCTGGTACTGGTGGTACCGGCAGTGGCAGTGAGACTGGGATAGATGACATTGACAAAAATCATACAATGAATGTTGAATTTGAGACACAGGTTGAAGAAAATGAAGAGAAAAATCAGAATCAAGATGACTCTTTTACTTTATCTCAAGATGAATGTCAGTTTGAGGACCCTGACTCTGTTTGGGAAATGGAAGAGAATTAACAACTTTTAGGTATTTATACTGCACTTCATGATTCATGAATCAGTTTCCATTGTTCCAAATTGTAGTTAATGATATTTTATGTTGTATTCAATGAAAATTGAAATTGTGAATCATTGCACTTCATGATATTTTATTTTATATTGCACTTCATGAATCATATTCCAAACTGTAGTTGATGATATTTTATATTCTATTCCATGAAATTGTGATATTTTATATTTTATATTGTATTCCATGGTATTGAATTTGATATGTGATTTTGCATCATTTTTAAAGAACAACACTTATCACACTACTTATAAATTCATATTGCATTTCCATTCACACAATATTTGATAAATAACTGAAAGGAATATTAATCCATTCCTTGAACAAAAGCTAACAATTCAACATCCATAACTTATAAGCTAACAAAAGCTAACAATTAAACATAAATAAATTATAAAGGCATGCACACAACTTAAACAATAAAATCCTAAACTATCAAATCACCTAAATTATATTAAGAAATCCTTACACATCCATCACCATAAAATCTTTATTCATAGATAAACATTCCACAACAATGAAACTAACCAAAAATCTATCATTCCAATAATAGACAACCCACTGGAAAACTACTCAACAAAAGCACAATAAATCCACACATCATAACTCAAAGATTACATATGCATGAACTTCACCATTGTCTTTGTATATTGAAATAACAGAAAAGCAGTAAAAATAGTAGAGTTTTTTTTGTCTTGATAACAGTTTCTTGAAGACAACTGTTTTAGAAATTAAAATAAAAAAGTCTTTGAAGTATCAAGAGATCCAAATTAAAGAAAATAACATAAAAACTAAAAACTAAATAGTGGTCCCACTCCCAACATCGACTCCTTCTCTTTCAATTATTTCCACCTCCTGCTCCTTCAGTAATGCCACATGTGCCTTTCCTCTTTGTCTATATTCCCAATACTTGGTGACAATTGCGGTGATGTTTTTGCTTCCTAGAGTCAAGGTGATTTGCAGCCTTGTCCTCCTTCTTGAAAGTACATGGTCCTTCTCAGCTAGCATTTCATAGATGTTCTCACTTTCTGACTTATATGCACTCATATAGGTCTATAACTTACTCAATTTTTTGAAGGAGTTTGTAGTGGTTGTCTCAGGATTAGCTACTTCTCCATGATACACCTCTTTAAATTCCCTCAATATGTCTACAAGATCCAGTACATTTTCATCAAACCCATCCGTGAGGTCCACTTCAAGAGCATTGAAGTTGTCCTTGATCTGCACCAATATGTCAAAGTATTTTTCTAATACTTTATTGATTTCCTTCATATAATATTCATATACTATCAATTTCCACTCAAATTAATCATACCAACTAGGATCAATTTCTTTAGGGTCATCCACCAATTTTTCTCTTATTAATAAAGAGTGCTCCATGGAGACTAATTCTTCAATTTCCTTTGAAAGAAAAAATGTGCTACTATGTTCTCTCCTGAACTGTTGGAGCTCACCTACCAGTTCCTTTCTTTTATTAGACACATTAAGAAACATTTTCCTAAATTTAGTAATGTGGAAAACACCATCCTGATAAATCCCTTCTATCCATTCACTGGAAGCTTTAGCATAACATAATTTTTTCCTGGCTTGTTGCACAGTGTCAGAATCAATACCTTGAACATTTGAGCTTGAGGCTTCCTCAGTGGTCAGAGTCACAATTGATGAAATAAAATTTCTTAAAGAAAGATTATGAGATTGCAACTAAAGGTTCTCCTTTTTCAGTTATTTTTCTATTTTGATCAATGTATTAATAGAGTAATCAACATGATATACATCACCTTCTAAATTAGATGACCCCATATCAACATGACTAACCTTGTAGTCGACTTTCGTTATCTCATTTTCATTTAGGTCCTTTTGTGGATCAGAAATCTCTAACAGTTAATGCCCAGTAGTGGAATCAGTGACAATTCATGACATCCTCTTAGCCTTTTGGGGCTTCTGGTGACCCTGCAACAACATGGAAACCATATCTACTTCAATTGTCATTGTGGGAATATTCTTTTTTTTCTTCTCGACTGCTTTCTTTAACCAGACTAGGGAAGATACCATTGGCACTAATCCAGTGTCTCTACTTACAACACTTATATTTTCTTTTTTTTTCAGTTGATTGAACATAAACAATTTTTTCAGTTGATTGAACAGAAATGGTTTTTTCAATTGATTGAATAGAAACAAAATTATCTCGTACTGGAGAAGGGGGAACTTCAAAGAATGTGAGAAAATAATTATCATCAATTATTTGTTGAAAAATTTGCTTAGAGTTTGTAGGCACTAGCTTTTCTTGACTAGCCTTTTTCTTAGGTACTGAGGGTACACTATACTATTCACAAATTGATTTTAGCTTGGCCCTAGTGTCTTTTGGCTTCTCCCCATCTCCTCCTAACTATGAGCTTGTGACATATGGCCTAATTGAATTCTTTTCAGCTGATATATTTGTGCTAGAGGCCTACACAGTACCTTGCTCTTTTTTCTACAAAACTCTTTGCTCATGAGGATAACCTGCACTTTGGCGCCATTTTCCATTCAACCAGTTTAAAGTTATTCTCAAAATAGGGGTAGAACCATTAAGTATAAAACTTCATCCTCTGACCAATTGATTTTGTACAAGGAATTACCAACAATTCAATTCATCCTCATGCCTAATGCACAGGAAATAAATTCAAGAGTAATTCTTGCAATGACTGACCCGTCCATAGCTCTAATTTCCTGAGTCTCTGGAATGTATCCCCTTGCACATGCAATCACCAAGTCGATGCTTTGTACAACCTTAGGAAAACCTCCCATGTGTGCCAACCACTCTACAAAACTTTATCTTTCAGTGCTATTCTCTCCCTTTGCTCCAAGCGCACCAAAAAATCCTCCAAATTGACGTGCCCAATTTCAGTGTTCCTCACACTAGACCAGTCATTTTGAATTCCACTCTACATGAGTACAAATTCACAGAGATAGAATTTTTGCACTTGAGAAGTACTGGCATTGGCAAAGAAAGAGAATGCAGGCTAAATGTCTAAGTAAAAATTTGCCACCCACTTATGCTATTATTTTTTATAGGATGTGCATTAAATGCGGAATTCAATTTCATTCCTCAAAAATATATCCTTTAAACCTACATGATTTGTGAAATTCTTGAAAAGACAACTCAAGGTTAGTCTGTACATAGCATTCAATGAGATGTTAGATGATGGTGCCTTTGAAAGGAAAGATAAGTCCATAGTGTCATGTGGTCACTGAAACTTGGAACCTTAGAACCAAATTCTGAAGTTTCGAAACCTCCGACCCACCGACTACAAAGATGAACAACAAATACTTGCAACTCAACAAAGTGAACCAAGTCAGGGAATCGGGAAGTTATGAACATTTAGAACTCCATGACAAGGTTATAAAACTCCGAGGACTAGCAACTAAGCATAGGAAAAGCACCAAAACCATGACTTTGAGTGATAGTAAACACAACAATGAAACTAACCAAAAATCTATCATTCCAATTCCAATAATAGATAATCCACCAAAAAACTACTCAACAAAATCAGAATAAATCCACACACCATAACTCAAAGGTTGCGTATGCATGAACTTCACAATTGTCTTTCTATATTGAAATAACTCTCTCATCCTCCACTGACTACAAAGATGACCAACAAAGACTTACAACTCAACAAAGTGAACCAAGTTGGGGAATCAGGAAGTTATGAAAATTTAGAACTCCGTGACAAGGTTATAAAACTCGGAGGATTAGTGACTAAGCTTTTCCTCCCTTATTTTGAGTCTATCATCTCTCCAGCTATAACATTTTACATGAATTATTAATGAAATATGATCAATGATCTTTCATTAATCTTCTTTGTCATTATGCATTGATGTATGTTTTAATTCTGGCTCTGGTTTAATGAACCAGTTAAAGTACATTGGTTAAAGCATGAACTCATATAAATGTTTAGTGGATCTGATAAGTAGTCATGGAGATTGAGTATTGATGTGTGAATTGTAATGAAATTTCACTAAGATTATGGATGCCTGGAATTAAAATCACCTTATAGTTCATATTTTAATTGTGTTAAAAGTAAAACTTGAACACGTACTTAGTGATTCATCACTCAACTCAATGCTTAATAACATATTAATAATAGTATTAGTAGCATATACAACAATGAACATCAACAATCGTTTAAAGTGTATCTAGTAGTTGAAACTACTACCGAACTTTTTCTTCAAATGATAAAATAAATAATACATATAATTGAACATCAACACATTACTAAAGTCTAAATTTGAGCTTCTTTATTTATTATCACATGAAGGAATACATAGAGGTAATGGCAATGCAAAATATTGCTCAAAGACAACTCTGCACAGAGTTGAGTTGGAACTTGGAAACTTATATTATCAAAAGTCAAATCATGACAACACCTTTTCTAGCAACTTCCACTGTTCAGGTGGTGGAATTGTCATTTGTTCTAACTAATGTTTAACTTGAAGATTTGTTAACAATTCATGATTCAAACTGGAACCTATCTTGGATTCTTCAGTCAATTTTTCATTCAAGATTAGCAATGGTTTGATGGAATCCAAATAGTTCACCACATATGGGTTATGAGGAAAATGACCCAAATCAATCTTCCTTGCATCCTCCATCCTCTTTCTAAAATCATTATTTCCAATGAATCGCTCATTTGTGTCAAAAGCCTTTGGAAAACCAAGCTCTGTGAAGTTCCTTACCTTTTCATCCACCTTCTTCATCTTGTCTATAGCCAAATGCAAATATTCCTTTGTTTCATGCATTCTCAAACACTTTTCAATGATAGATGACAATGTCATTGATGTAGCGAGTTGATAAGTAATCCCTTTTGATTTCAAAACATTGTCACTGGATTTGTAGATTGTTTGTTGAATTTGATTTGCAGATTTCTCTAATGCCAGCACATTTTTGTTGTCCACTAAATAATTGTTGAGCTTCTTATGATGTTGTCTGATAGCATCAATCAATTGAAACATGCCACAAAAATGATCAATCCTTTGTATTATTTCATCCCATATCTTGTTTTTCATATGCCTTATTGTTTCTCTACAAAATGCAGATAACTTATTTTGACAAGACTTAATTTCATTTTTTGCTTCCATCAGCTCTGCCTCCAATCTTTCATTTCTTTTTCTCTCCTCCAATTTTTGTTCCCACTGTGCATTTCCATTCACAATGCTTAGTCTTAATTTTTCTAAAGTGTATTTTTCCTCATCATATTTCTTGTTGCTCTCATCTAGCCTTTGCTTCAGTTCATTCACTGCAGTCTCATTTTGCTTATCCTCTTTTCTTATTGATGTAGAGGCAGATTTTTTTATTCTTTTTTCTAATTCATTGCTCTTGTTATCTGTTGCTTTCCTCTTTACTTCCTCATTTTCTAGATTTTCCTATAACTTTTCAATTTGAGTCTACAACCTTTTTTTATCTCTATCTTTCTCTATCAATGATGTGTACACCAATTCATTGTTCTTCTTAGATACATTAATTTTGTTAGTATTTTTTAGTCTAGAAAAATCCAATTGAATATTGTTCACCTAGAATTTAGATTGAGCAATCTGATTTGTTGGTTTTTTTTTGAACTATGGGAACAAGAATTATGTACTCCATGATTTCTTTATTTGTGTCAAATTTGGGTAATACCATGGTTGTTGAAGGCTCTGAAGTTACAACAAACACACTCTCCATCAGTTGCTTCTTTTCTTTTTTATTCATGTTTGATTTCTTTTTAAACTCTTCAATGCAATCAAAACCTAGGGATGCAAGAAGAATGGAATGCTTGAATGGTGAAGGAATAGGAGTACTTGTAGTTGCTAATGATGTCGCAACCAAACTAACTGGCACTAGGGGAGTGCCTAGAAATAACTCCTTTGTGGTGGATCCACTGGTAGTGTGACTTGGACCTGTCAAGATCCTTTGCATCTTCTGTATTCCTTAATCACCTGGTGTTTCTGTGGTATATTGTATTGTTTTCCTCTTGTGTTTAATTTGTTTTTGTAGCACATGTTGACCACTACTAGTACTACTACCCATACCATTGCCACCAAAGGTAGTGCTAGTTGCACTAAGCTCTCCACCATGGGCATGTCCAATTGACTTGTATGCCCTAGGTCTACTTTTTCACCTCCAAGCCCAAGGCTAGATTTATCAACTGGTTTTCTATGCTCTACATATATTACTTTCCAAGGGCCTTATCTTTGGGACCCCAAAGGACCACCTTCATAACCCATTTTTTCAGCTATGGTTGCTCCTATAGTATATGCTTCTTTTGTGGCCTCACTTAAACCAAGTTTGAAATTGACATGGATTTTTTCTTCCCTATCATCATTATATTCATCATCACTTTCTTTATGTTCTTGTTCATCTAGATGCTCTATATTCCACAATTTTCTAAACTCATGATCTTCTTCGTTATCTCTATACTCTACAAGAGCTCTTCGATCACCTAGCTCCTTCCTCATAGACCAAAAGGCAATAATTTTTTATCATGACCAATTTTTTTTTGTAACTTCCTTCACTAGAGAATCTGGCATTTTTACTCTACTAGATGGTTTATCACTTTTTTCATAAAAAATGTTGTACCTCCTGATTGTCTTTCGATGCAATGCCATAATTTCTGCTAACAATTTTCAAAAGAAATACCATTCTCAGCAACACTTTTCTCCATTGCAATTTTCACCTCATCCTAAGAATCCTTGTTTCTCAATTTTTCAAGCACGGGTTTACTTTGATGTTGAATTCTACTTGCAACATTCCTATTGATGACAATCATTGATTTAATGGTGTCACATGGATCATAGTGCCAATGACAAATAGCATCAAAATAAAAAAAATTCAAAAGACTATGTGCCACACTAAATGCTTTTCTCTCGAATGTGAACCCTTCACATGAAAAAGGTAAAGAAGGAAATAAGGTCTTCTTTTGGTAACCAACAAAGTGTAGTTCATCAGTACTCTGCATATGCCTTACATATTCCAAAGAAAAAACCCTTTATGTCACATGTATTGGAAGTTTGTATGGTTGTACTCTCGATCCATAAAATATTAGCACAATATATTCTTCCATTAAGTACCAATCAGCCAATTGTATTTCTTTTCCTAGTTGAATGCAATTTCTACATGATAGATAATCTAGGCATTGGATTATTTGTAATTTCTTGATGCAATAGAGCGAACAAGTAGTCTACAAAATGATTGTATTTCCTTCAAGAATCATGCATCCTTATCATAGTGGTCCATTCATATATTGGAGCCATTTTATTTTCCTTAGCATTACTATAGGGCTAAATTTGAAGCTTGTTGGTCTGAAATATTCCTCTAAATTTGAATAGAAAAAGATAGCACAAGTAGGTTGTGAACCTAAAAGTCTTGGTTGAACCTCCTTTAATCATTAAAAATTGTTTATGCATGGATTCTACAATGTTCCCAATAAAATTATATTTGACATGTGGAACACCATAATGGATATTATATACCATTTCAAGGAGGCTTACACCCACTTCCAAATTGCTATCTAGTTTGAGGCAAAATGCTAGCATGGAAATAGTATCATGAACCTATGGTTTAAAAATATCCAAACCATAAGGAGGCTTATGATCACCTTTAAATTTGTTTCTATCTTGAACTATTTTATTTAAGAAATTTTTTTTCTCCATTTTAGCCACTACTTCATAATCACTAGCAAGATTTTCTAGGTCAATGTGGACTTTTCCAAATTATTCAGTTGTGAACCCTAACACTTTTCCAAGTTATTCTACAATAATGGATAACAATTCTTCTTTGCTATCTTTATTAACAATTTCTTTTTTGTTATCATCATAATTTTGGGCATAGACCATGATAAATTATGGGAAATGGAAAACCTCATGTAACATCATGCACCCTAATCCAGTTACCCACAATGCACTGATACTATTAACTTGCATTTGATTTGAGGCCTTATTCTGAGATGAAAATCTAAGTTCTAAGGTATGCCTACCATAGGTTTCAGGATCATAAATATCATGGTATTCATCAATGAAACCTGGGGTTTTAAGCAATTTTGCATAAAGCATTTTTTATTTGACATTGCTCTAGTGGTATTGCTGGTAGACATGCTTATACAATGTGAAACTATGAATTCCCTATTATTCCTCCTTAATTTTTCTTAATTCTTAAGTCTCTTAACCCTAAACCCAAACTTCAAAGTTTTACAAAATAAGATTTTAAGAAATGTCAAATAATGAAACGTAGCCACAAGAATTTTTTCACTTACCCGGATTTTGATTCTTGAAAAGATTAATGTTGACAATCATGGAAACTGGGTTAATAGAATGGATTTTTTGGAAGTGGAACTGTGGAACCCAAAATAGGGTGGTGCACTACAATGAGCAAACTAAAGACTGAAATCTCTCCGTGTGTTGACCCTCTCACTTAAAAATAAAATCACTTAGCAGTAGAAAGTGATTTTTTTTAACATTAAAGTGATTGAAACCAAAATGTCTATGTGTTGCTTCCGGACTACACAATTAGTACATGGATGACAACATTTAAAACAAGCCATTTAGTCTTGCATTGACAACAAATTCTAAACCATTGATCTTTGTAAATCTAATGGTTATAGGGTGATTCTAGAGGTTTAAGTTCACAACCCTAGCACTCTATGCATTTCATTCTGGAATGCAACTACAACCATACATCAAACATTCATCGAATGGTTGAGTAATTTATGATATAAATAATAAACATGTGTTTTAAAGTTGTTTTAACCTTTAATGTGCTAGGATTGACATCAAGGCCTTAATAAAATGAATTACAATGTCACATTAATAGCACAACCATTTATTTTATTACAACTAAATTACAATGTCACATTATTACATAGTACAAATACAAATGTAAGTGCAAGCACCAAGCTTCTATTGGACCACTGGTGAAAACATAAATGTAATACATGTTTCTTTGAAAATAAATGGGACTTGTCGATTGAACCATGCACTCTGAAAATAAATGCATGGGGCTTGTCAGGTCAGCCATGGGATCTAAAAATAAATGCATGGGGAATGGGGGGCCAATCAAACTAGGGAAAGGGGAGTTATGAAGATACAAAATGTACTTATCCCCTTTGAAAGTTAGAGTCATGCAAAATATGAGGGGTTGTAAAACTACTCCCATCTTCTACTTGCAGCTTTCATGCACTGGGAGATCACTTATCTCCATCAGAGCTCTTCACCCTGGCTCAAAACTTGTCTGAGAAGTCAGGTGAACCAAATCAACTTCTTTCCAATTCCACCAATTCTAAACTTGAAGGAAATTGGTCTTTTACTTTGTAACTACATAAGTGGAGGCAAGAGAATTTAGTGTATTCCCAATAATACCACATCATCTTCTTCCTAAATCCTTATTAACCCTACAAAATGAAAACCCTTATGAAAATTCAAACATTGCACTCAATAGTATAGCCTTTAGCCTTCAACGAATGATTTTAGTTGTGCTCACTATCCTTATTTATGGGCCAATAGTGTCACCAATAGTACCACTACCAGCCTGGCCCCTGTGTACACCTCACACGTGTCACGTGTGAGGTTGGGTATATTCATAATCACAATTCATGCAAATAAAAAAACCAACTTAATTGATTCGTGTAACTTAATCCTTACATTTACAATTTAAATGTTTAATTTGATTGACATCTAGACTTTGACAATCTGGCTACATGCAAAATGTACCTCAAGATGACAAGTTGTCAATTATGAAAATCACCAGTGTCACTCAAACAATATGAAATCATTACAAATCTTGTTTCACTAGATCACTGGATTATTGACATCATCATCTATGATTCTATAATACATCGTGCAGTTTTCAATATAAAGTTATCCAATCAATCACTTTGGATGTTCATATGGCATTAATCTGCACCACCACTGGTAGTACCGTAGCCACACTTTCTTCAAAAACTAAGATATGGCATTAATGAGCGATGAACTTGATCTCTCCACATGTCTGCATCTAATGATTCTAGTTTAATTCTAGAGGTTTCAATTTGAAAATCTAGTGCTTCAGAGATATACTTCTGGAATGCAACAACAACCATCCATCAAAAATTCATCCAACGATCATGGTTATATTGATTTGTGCTGACATATGGCGAAAGATATGGAATATCCTTCACACATATGGAAGATTAAGTTTTTATGCCTTGGTCCTACGTTCTTCCTAGGTGGTCCCTCTTTTAAAACAAACTTTATGCATGTGCATATTTCTACCACTTAAGTTCTTCTATCGCTCATTGCCAAAATCCGTCAACCCATTGGGTTCATTATCGTGATGAGTGATGAGCCTTGATCTCACCACATGCCTACATCTAATGGTTCTAGTGTAATTCTGGCAGTTTCAATTCACAAATCTAGTGCTTCAAAGATATACTTCTAAAATGCAACTACAACCATCCATTGAAAATTCATCCAACGGTCATGGTAATATTGATTTGCATTGAAATATCTCCATTTAATTTTTTAATTAGTTTGAGATTATGCTAATTCATCAATGTTTTTTCTTATTCATTTGAAAATAGATTTAATTCTCCAATGAAAATATTTTTTTGGTTTGAAAAAAAATTTAATCACCAACAATTTTTTTTCTCTGTTTTGAAAATAGGTTTAATTCGCCAATGAAAATATTTTATTGGTTTGAAAATATGTTTTCAATCGCCAATGAAAATATTTTATTGGTTTAAAAAATGTTTCATTTCTCCAAGATTTTCCACAGACTTCGAGTGATTAGAAAATATTTTCCAATCAAGATTTTTTTTTCTCGAAAAATGAAAAAATTTGCCACTAAAATTAATATTTTTTATCGAGAAGTATACAAGATTCGCCAGGATTTTACATCTTTTCCGAGGGGGGGGTTCTTAAATTTTTCCCTACATATGACCATCCAGTAGTCTTTCCATCATGACCTCCACCCCTTTTCTTTCTCTCAAACCTTCTTTTTAGCTTTTCTTTCGCCTTTAGGGAAAACTGATATGCATCTTCAATCCTGGTCATCTCACCAAACTCAACTCCTCTTGGATGATTGGTTTCAACCTATTAATATAACTAGAAATCTTCTCCTTGTCGACCTCAAAATTTCCTACTCTAATAAAGACCTTGTAGAATTCTTCTAAGTATTCTTTGACAAATCTCCCTACTTGCTTCAATCCTTGCATCTTCTTCAACAAATCTAATTCATAATATACAAGAATGAATTACCTCTTTAGTTTCTCCACCATCTGATCCTACCTAGTTATCTTCTCTTTACCTCTTCATTTTCTCTCCAATTGGACTTCTTTCCACCATATGCTAGCATGGCCTTTCAACTTGGCCTTTGAAAATATGACCCTCTTTGGATCTTCTATTTCCTCATACTCAAAATACTCTTCCATATCATTGACCTAATCAATAAACTCCTTTGGATTCATATTTCTAGAAAAAATAGAAACTTCTATCTTTGACCTTTTTCTAATCTTTGAAATGGCCCTAATCAGTCTAACCTCTTCAAGATCCATTACATCATGTGCTTCATCTTCGAATGGCTCTTCATTTTCAGCCCCATCTTAACTTTCATCTCTTCTTTTGACATCATCTCCTCTACGCAATTCCTCTTGCAGTGCTTGTACTTGTCTCTGGAGGGCTATAAAACCCTCTTTTGTTACCCCAATTTCTTCCACCACAATTTCTTCTTGGAGGAATCTTTTCTCATAGACCGAAAACTTAGAAACTCTTGCTCTGATACCACTTTATGAAGGGTACTCCCATTACAATCTAAAAATCACAAAAATAACAGAGAATTGCACAAAAAATATGTAAGAAGGAAAGAAAATATTTTCTATTATCACTAAAATGAAAATGAAATTACAACATTACAATTGATAGCACATGGGCTTTCTGATTACATAAATCTGCAAATTTGCAAATCAAAGCCACAATATTCTCTTCTATTCCCTCTCTCTATAATCCCCATTCACATCCTTTATTTGGAAGGTGTAACCACCCCAGAATCTTGTGGAAAGTGTAACTTCCTTAAGAAGATATTTTGAAATTTTATTAATTTTGGTAGTAAAACTTCGCAGGGTCATAAATTTTGATCCAACTATCAAATTTTCAATTATAATGCCTTTTCAGAAAGCTCTTGAGAAGGCACACCCCCAAAAAGTAGCATTGATAGGAAGACTACTTTCTTTTTCCACCAATTTTCAGGTCCATTCAGAGCCTCTAAGTGCCTCAAAATTGACTTTGAATATTTTGACAGGATTTTCAAAAATTGAAATTTTAATATCTCTCAAATGGAAAATAATATTGAAGTGATTTCTTTGCCATCAAATTCAATTTACCATTCTAGAGGCATGTGTAAGATTTTATGCCCAACAGTGCATAAATGCAAACTTACAAAAAATAGTAACCCTACCAAATTTAGCCCTTATTGAAAAGAAAGAACATTTTTTTTGGGTGATGCAAGATTTCTCTTACACCCTAGATGCTCCTACATCAGACACCCAAGGTAAATTGAAAAGTGATCCTATCACTTCTTAAGAGTTATAAGAAACCAAGATGATTAACCTTAGTCTTAGATAACCATGATGAATCTTCAACTGGCCTTCCTCACCATTTCACCAAGTACTCTACATATATCCTATTTCTTACGCTTCTACCTACATGGCTATCCAAAATTTCTTCTATCTCTTCCTTCTATGAAGTAGGTGCTGGAACATTCCATCACACCTCTGTCAATTCATTCACCTTATCTCCTTCATGATATTCTATCAAATCAACAATGTTAAACACATGTGAAACATGAATCTCACTCGTCAACTCTACCTCATATGCATTTCCTAAATCATGTTTCTTTAGGATTTTACATGTTGTAAACTTCATCTTTAACTTGTTGTATGTACCAACTAGAAACTTCTCCTTTCACAAATGAATCATGACTTTGTCTCCTACCTGGAACTCCTTATACATCCTTTTCTAATCTTTTGTATCCTTATACTGTGAGTTCATCTTATTGATATGTTTCTTCACCTCTTCATGCAAATTCTTTAGGTGCTCAGCAAAATATTTAGCTTCAACACTACTCTTCTCCCTTGTATCCATATTTCTCAGTTCGAAAATAGTTCTTGGAATAATCCCATACACAATCTGGAATGGCGGTTTACTAGTGCTCTTGTTGAAAAAAAAATTGTAAGAAAATTCTACTATAGTAAAATCAAATCCTATCCCTTGGGGTTTGTCTCCTACTAAGCATCTCAACAAGTTACCCAAAATTCTATGCACCACCTCCATTTATCCATCTTTCTATGGATGGTGTGCATAACTAAACTTCAAATTAGTCTTTATCTTCTTCCACAATGTGCTCTACAAATACCCAAAAAACTTGGTATCTCAATCTGAAACTATTCTCTTGGGTAGACCATGTAGTCCCACCACATCTCTAAAAATTAACTTTGCAACATGAACAACATTGTTAGTTTTATGACATAGAATGAAGTGTGCCATCTTCAAAAATCTATCCACCACTACAAATATGGAATCATGCCCTCTTTGTGTCCTTGGTAAACTAAGAAAAAAATCCATACTAATGTCCTCCCATGGCCTCTCAAGCATAGGTAATGATTGATACAATCTATTATTTTGACTTGTACCTTTCACCATCTAACATACTCTACAACTCTACAAAAACTTCTTCACACCCTACTACAACTGTGGCCAATAGTATCACTCACCAAAAATAGCTATGGTTTTATCATGACCAAAGTGTCCATCTAATCCTCCACTATGTTTCTCCTTGATTAGGTTCTCTCTCATGGAGCTCCTTGGAATGCACAAGTGATTCCATCAAAACAACATACCATATTGGATTTTAAAATTCAACCATCTCATCCTATCCAAATTGAAAGTCTCCTTGCAAGCTCTCCAAGCCTCAACAAAATTAGGATCCTAAGGATACAAGCTCTTGAGTTCATTGAACCCAATAACTTCAATATGCATTTCTATTAACAAATTTTACCTCTTACTTGAGGCATCTACAACATTGTTAGATCTTCCACTCCTATTCTTGAAAACAAATGTATAATTTTGCAAAAATTAAACCCATTTCAAATGTCTTTGATTCAAATTCCCTTGACTATTCAAATATTGTAAAGCTTGATGATCAATAAATAAAACAAACTCTTTTGGCAACAAATAGTTTCTCCATTTTTTCAAAGCTTGAAATATAGCATAAAACTCCTAATCATAAACATAATACTTCTCATTTTCATCATTCAACTTTTCACTAAAATAGGCAACGAGTTTACCTTCTTGACGCAAAATAGCTCCAATGGTATTGCCACTAGCATCACAATCTACTTGAAATGGCTTGTTAAAATCTAGAAGTTCCAAAACAGATTGCTCTATAACTTTCTTCTTCAACATATCAAAAAATTTATTCTTCTCTTGTATTCCACTTAAACTCTTTTCTATCCCTTCTCATTGTTTTAGTTAGAGGTGAACAAATACTAATGAAACCTTTGATAAAATTTCTATAAAAACTTGCCAAAACATGAAAATATCTGACCTCTATAGCACTCCTTGGTGTAGGCCATTCAATAATATATTTCACCTTCTTTGGATTGATCTTAAAACCATCTATTGAGATAAAAAATTCTATGTACACCAACTCTCTCTTCACAAAAACTCACTTCTTCAAATTGATCAACAACTTATCCTCTCTCAGCTTCTCAAAAACTTTTCTAATATGCATCAAATTCTCCTCTAATGCCTTGCTAAAAATTAAAATGTCATCCAAATAAACAATGAAAAATTTACCCAAAAATTCTTTCAACACCTCGTTCATGAGCTGCATGAATTTATTTGGTGCATTGGTTAGCCCAAAATGCATGACTAAACACTTGCACAAGCCCTCTTTGGTTTTGAAGGATGTCTTCCATTCATCTCCTTTTCTAATTTGGATCTAGTGATAACCACTCTTCAAAACTATCTTTGTGAAATTCTCAACTCCACTCAAGTAATCTATGATGACATCCATCCTTGGCAATGGAAATCTATACTTGATGGCGATTTTGTTGATGGCTTTGGAATCTATACACATTTTCTTTTCCCCATCCTTCTTTGGTGCTAGTAGTGCAGGTACCACACATGAACGCAAACTCTCTCTGATCAATCTATTTCGCAACAACTCTTGCACTTTTTTTTTCAACTCTTCACTCTCTACTGGAGTCATACGATGAGCTACCTTATTTAGAAAACTAGTTCTAGGAAATCAGGTTCATTTGGTGGCTAATCTTCCTTACTAGAGGAAAAAATTTAGGTACATTATCAGAAATAATATCTTGAAACTCATTCAACAAATTTGAAACCCTCCACAGGTACCTCATTAGTATCTTCTTTATCAACTCTAGGGATCAAAGAAAAACACATATGCTCATGTCTCATACCTTTTAGGAACTTTCTTCCATCAACCAAACAAATCCTTGCATTACTGCATACCTTTTCTTTTTCCTCCTTCATGGGTTTCAACTTATGATGAACACCATCCTTTGTCAAGGAATAGGTGTTAGCATGTCCATCATGCACTACTAACTGATCAAACTACCATGATCTACCTAATGACATGTGACAAACATCCATAGGTATAATATCACACAAAACTTCATCCTAATAGTTACCAATATTAAACTTCACCAAACTTTTCTCATTGACCAATGCCCTATGATCTTCTACAACCATGTGATCTAGTATGGTTTTAGATACCTTCTCCTCTCCAACTACAATTTAGTAACCATTTCCTCTGAAACAATATTATTAGTGCTACCTCCATCAATTATAACATTACAAATTTTACCTTCACACTTTCATCGAGTGCAGAATAGGTTCTTTCTTTCATCTAGTTCCTTCTCCTCATTCAACAAGGCTCTTTTGATAACAAGGGCCTCTCCTCTTTCAACGTCTTCAGAGTGTGAATATTGAGCATCTTCATCTACATAGGCAACTTAGGAATTACCTTCAGGTCTTCTATTTTTCCTCCCTTGATGTTGACAACACTCGTAGGCTCTATGTCCTTCCTCTCTGCATTGAAAACAAGTTCCACGAAAACCTCCTCTTACCAGTCCTCATCTAGATCTTCCTCTTCCTCTTTGGTCTCCATTATTTTGATCTTGAGGATGATAGGTATTATCATCCTTCTGGTTTTGACTGCTACTATATCCTTCAGTCTTCTTCCAATCTTCACTTCGGTCTCCATATGACCATCCAGTAGTCTTTCCACCATGACCTCCACCCCTTTGCTTGCTCTTGAACCTTCTTTTTAGCTTTTCTTCCACATTTAGGGAAAATTGATATGCATCTTCAATCATGGTCATCCTCACCAAACTCAACTCCTCTTGGATGCTTGGTTTCAACCCATTAATATAATAGGAAACCTTCTCCTTGTCGGCCTCAGAATGGCCTGCTTTTATCAAGACCTTATAGAATTATATTTTGTGTATTCTTTGAAAAATATCCCTACTTGATTCAATCCTTGCATCTACTTCAAAAAATCCAATTCATAATCTACAAGAATGAATTTCCTCTTTAGTTTCTCCACCATTTGATCCCACCTAGTTATCTTCTCTTTACCTCTTAGATTTCTCTTCAACTGGACTTCTTTCCACCATATGCTAGCATGGCCTTTCAACTCGGCCTTTGCAAATTTGACCCTCTTTGGATCTTTTATTTCCTCATACTCAAAATGCTCTTCCATATCAATGACCCAATTGATAAACTCCTCTGGATTCAGATTTCCAAAAAAAATAGACACTTCTATCTTTGACCTTTTTCCAATCTTTGAAATAGCCCTAATTAGTCTAACTTCTTCAGGATCCATTACATCCTATGCTTCTTCTTCAAATGGCTCTTCATTCTTAGTCTCATCTTCACTTTCATCTCTTATTATTACATCAACTCCTCTATGCAGCTCCTCTTGCAGTGCTTGAACTTGCCTCCGGAGGGCTCTAAAATCCTCTTTATTACCCCAACATTTCTTCCACCACAGTTTCTTCGTGGAGGCATCTTTTCAAACAAACCCACAACCACAAGTCCCAGTGCAAACTACCTCATGTTCAGCGATCTATCTACACACTTAGGAACTCTTGATTTAATACCAGTTGATGAAGGGTACTCCCCATACAATCTGAAACTCACAAAAATAATAGATAATTTCACAAACAATATGCAATAAGGAAGCAAAAAATTTCTATTATCATTGAAATGAAAATGAAATTACAACATTACAATTGACAACACATGGGCTTTCTAATTACATAAATCTGCAAATTTGTAAATTGGAGCCACAATCCACTCTGCTCTTCCCTCTTTTTGTAACCCTCATTCACATACTTTAGTTGGAAGGTGTAACCACCCTAGAATCTTCTGGAAAGTGTAACTTCCTCAAGAAGATATTTTGAAATTTTATTAATTTTGGTAGTACAACTTCCCGGGGTCATAACTTTTGATCCAATTGTCATATTTTCAATTATAATATTTTTTAGAAAGCTCTTGATAAGGTGTACCCCCAAAATTTAGTTGTTAGTGATCCAAATTTGCACCCATAATGCCAAGCTATGAATGAACTTAGCACATTTTGATGTAACATGGTACTGCTTTCAGGTTGTGGGTGTCCTATTTGAAAGAAGACCTCCAGATTATGGGTTGGCTCCCCTTTTGATGCCACCTAAATACTGATTTCTAAGGTAAAGGGTAAGAAATGCATGAAACATGAACATAAACTGAAAATACCTAAGGTGATACACCAAAACTAACCAGAACCTGATAACAGCCTCTCACATTCAAATCAATATCATAAAACTTTACTTACACAACTCACTTTCACATGAATTTCACATAAATAATTTATAAGAAGGTTTCTAAATAGGACTTTTAGAAGGAAACAAAAGTCTCACAACTAACAACACTATTGACTAACACAACTTATAACCCGATAACATGCATTTTTTGCTAAACAAATGCCTAAACATGAGATAAGTTTGCAAGGAAAGATAAATTTCACAAAAAAACTAATCAATCACTAACAACATACCATGAAACATGAAATGAGAAGGTAAAATGTGCTATTATATTGATTCAAAGTTACTCACTATATAACAGTCCATCTAAGTTACAATACTGCTCCATGCTGAAAAATAACTCCAAAATGCCAAAATGAAGATACTTAAGCAAAACCCATCAAATCCCCTCACACATGTCCATCTAGAAGGTTCTAGTCAGATGCAACAATGAGGCCAAAAAATAACCTTCTAAAATAACTCCAAAAAGTCCTCCAAATAGTCCAAGGTCAAGCCAAGACCATAGTCATGCCAAAAGTGTGACAAAATAGCATCCAAAATAGCACATGTTTCTCCAAAACAGTCAAATGCACCACTCACACACTCTCCTCATGTCTGCAAGTCATCATTTTTTCTCCCAACCTTGACCCATGCAATATGTGTGTTTTGAAAACACAAGGCACTAATTTGCATTAAAACAAGATAATCTATTTAAGTGATTTATAATCCATCACTTAAACAAATCACTTTACATTTCAAAGACCAATGCAAAAGGCCCCACCACCAATGTTAAATTACATTATATATGCATGTGAATAATATCAAAGTGATTAGAAAATTACTTAAATGATGTTTTTATACTTTGAAACAAAATGCAAAAATATAATGCAATATCAAAATGGTTCCAAAAGCATTAAACAAAGTCAAACCTTCTCAAGGCACTTGATCATTTTCACTTACCTCATTTTGCACTCCAAGGCCACACATTGGTCAATATTCTCTAATTTTCCAAGGAAAAACAAAGGTTCAAATTTTGTCCTATATGGCATCAGGGACTTCCACACTTCATGGAAGGCATATTTTGAAAGTATTGAAAGCATCACATTTTAAAGGGCAAGGCATATTATGCAATTGGCACATTCACATGTTTGATTTTGAAGGACTCAACAATTTGAAACAAGGAAATAAAAAATATGGCATGAAAATGCCTAAGCCATGGCATTCAGCCCACACCACATTTTAATGTGTTGCATTTTTTTTAAATGGGAAAAATTCCATCAGCCACCAAGATAGGGTTTTAACCCTAAACACAAAAGATGGGAAAAAAAGTGAAGAGGCATTTCATTTTTCACTTTGAGAATTCTAGAAAGTTCACCTAGCTGCCATGAGGGTTTACCATTGGCACAAAAAATGGTGCTTTTCACTAGTTTCATGGCAATTTTCTGATGAAAAACACATGGAATAACAGGTAAATGTATTTTTCACCTTTTTTGGAGCCCATTTCATTCATTTTGGCCGTGGCCTGTAGCATTTTCTGATGAAATTGTTGTGCTTTAAGTCTTCTTTGGTTTTCATTTACCTTAGCCACAATTGTTGAGACTCTCTAAAGCTCAAATAGAAGCTTTTTTGGTAGAAATAAAAAAAGCTTTGAATGTTGCAAAAAAAAAGAGCAAAAAGCTCCAGGTAAGTCAACCACTCCATTCTGCTTTCTTAGCAAACAAAAGCATTTTTTTGTCTCTAGCTTAAAAATAAAGCATAAAAATGCTTATTTCCTTCAACATTTGAAGTTGAATCTAAAAACAACAATGTATTTCGTGATTTTGAAGAACCCATTGCTTTTGGCCCACGACCATGGAAAGAATGAAATAGGGTTTTTGAAATGGCATTTTGAGTAGAATTTTTTTCCATTAAATCTATTCAATATCTCTGTGTTTTGTGATCATTTTTTCATTTGAGAATGAAATGAAGAAACCCCAAATTGTTTTCCTATTGTTTTCATGAAGAAAAATGCTCCTTTTGGCCATGACTCTAAGAGATGAAATGTTTTTTCCATATATTTTTGTTCTCTTTTAAAACTCCATGATGGCATTTTTTCTAAAAAGCACTCTATATTTGCACTTTTGTGTAAACCCTAGACGGGTTCCTTCAAATTATAGCAAGCTTGTATTTTCTACAAAAACCCCAAGTGGGTTTTGGTGTTTTTTGAAAAGTGGACACCCAGATTTGGGCCACAACTATAAGAAATGAAATGGTTTTGATTTGGAATTTTTTCTATCCTTTTATGAAAATAAGCTCACTACATTTCTTTGTATTATGCATTTTTAAGGACAACCCAAAGTGGGTTTTCTAGCTTTGATAAAACACACAGGTTTTCTGCAAATAAAGCTCAAATTTGAGCTTCCAAACTAGAACAAAGATGAAAGCTATCTTCTTTCCCTGTATTTGAAATTTAAATCAAAAACCCCAAGTGGGTTTCCTGGTTTTGAAGAAAAACTCATATTTTCTGCAAAAACCCCAAGTGGGTTTTGTGTTTTTGTTAAAAGAAGAAACCCTAATTTAGTCTTGAAGAGAATGTTGTAAGAGAACCTGGTCTTGAATGCTTTAGCTATTATTTTTGAAGAGAAACTCACTGTTATTCCTTCGTTGATTTCTCTGTATTTGAAACTATGAAAAACCCAAATGATTTCTTCAAATTGTGAAAGAAAACTCAGATTTAAAAGCCAGAATTTTCTTTTGTTGTTTCATTTCTGTCCATACAATTTTTTGTCTAAAATGAACCCAAGTGAGTTTCTGAAATATCTCCATCATGATATGATAGGGCATGAACATTGTTATGGGGTTTTAACACTTTTGTAACCATGAGCTACTCTTGTATGGTGTGCTTTCAATTGACTGATATGTTGAAACTGAAAATGGATTCTATGCATGTTTCTCTTCATCATGGTTTGATTGTTCAATAGATTATACTCATGCATCCAAAGAGTTTCCCATGTATTGAAACCACTGTCCATTTAATGTAGATGCACACATTTCTTTTTACAGGCACATAATAGACTGGAAGTACTCATCTCTATCTTGATGTGATAGTGCATAAGCATTGCTTGATTTGTTTTGCTTCCATGTGGTTCATTTCATATATCCATCTTCATTTTGGGAAAATATTGTTCTTTGCATTCATGAAGTGGCTCCTTCCGCAAGGTAATTGTCTTGTTATACTATTATCAACCCCATTTGGTGCACTTCATACTTTAATAGCTTGGGCAGTGTATTGTTATCTTGTTGTTGCTTCTAGAAGCCTTAACTCCTTAAGCTATCTCCATAGTTCTCTTAATGCTCATTACTCTATTTCTTAATCTTGGGAAGTTTCTCCTCAAGTTCATTGATTAGTGCCACATGTGATGATGAATTTTCAATAAGCTTGTGACTCTTCTCATGAACACTATGTAGCTCTCCTTGCATTTGCAATAGTTGTTCCTCCACAAATCTGAATTCTTGAACTCCCCTTTTCCCTTTCCTTTAATAGCTCTAGATACAAATCAATCACATCATCATTTAACCTTCCCTATGGTTTTATACATTGAATGATTCCTCTGGTAATTTGAATGTTTGAGATTTTATGCATCACCAGGAATTCTTCACAGTTTATCATTTCATCATCTTCTTTGTCTTGATTCATGTCATGTGATAGTCCCTTTCAATCTACCCTTTTGAAAACTATCATATCACCTTATTTTAGCCAAGGAATGTCATGACAGTCATAAAGACTGTCCTTGGACTATTATTCAATGTCTTATGTCATTTATGATTGTGATTGTCACTATGCATAAGAATAAGCATTGTAGGGATTGTCATGCTTGATGATATGACTTTCCACTTATTAACTACCAATTTTGTCCTTTTTATTTGTCACATACTCTTCAAAAATGCCCCTGGATCAGGTCACATTTCTTTCAATTCTTTATCTTCTCAATTGCATGACTTCCCTCTTTGATAACTCTGCCCTTCTTATAGGATTTTCCTTTGGAAACCTTATTCTTGGTTGTCACAACATGTAACCTTCATTTGTGGCATGGTCCTCAACTCCTTATTGGATAGACAAGTTAATATCTGAGTCCTCATGAAACAATAAAAGGTGAGTTTGTTTCAACTTGAGATTATCTATAAAGACCTGCCCTCTATCAATATTTCATAAGCAATGTCCTCCTCCAATGATATTGCACATTTCATAACTTTTTTCCCTTTAGATAGAACCATGCATCAACACTGCCATGTCATCTAAATGACTATCATTCCTTTTGCAAGGATTCAGTCATGCTTAACTTCCCTACTATCTTTTATTTATATTTCTCATGATAGTCCTCTTTGATGAGGTCATTGGTTTCAATGTGGTGAATGTCCATCTAGTGGACTCACTACCTCAGAACTGTACTATCATTTGCAAATTTAAAATGACTATCATCTCCTTTTTAGGTCCATCTCACACTTATGAGGATTTTCTTCATGATGGTATTCATGTTTCATATTTTGTGGCCACTCTCCTTTGCATCTTTCAAGTTGATTTTTTGTCATTTGAACTTTGTTCACTTTCTCTAGTGCTATCCATGCATTGCACTATAACATTCAATGACCGAGATCTTCCCTTTATATTATCTTTTGCATATCTCATAAGGCTTCCCTTGGATCAGGTAATAGGTGATGATCTTGTTGTCTTGTAGCATGTATTCATGGTTGTATTCATTGTTGCTATCTAGTTCATTCCCTTAGGACCCCCCCTTGTAGACTCTTAAAAGTTGCTACCATATTCACTTGTACCATGACCTTGGCTTCAAAAGGGTGTCACCTTGTGTTACTTCATGATTTCCCCAACCATTGCTTACTTCCCCATAAGTTTGTTGCTTGGTCTTCTACAACAATTGTTTACCTTTTCATCATGTGCAATACATAGCATTGTCTCCTCACTTCGATCCTAGTGGGCAGACACATGTCACCTGTGTTGGTGACCTAAAAGCTCACCATCCTATGTGATGTGAGGTTGTCCAATAGGGTTAAGGTGAGAGGGACTTGACAGTACCTTGGATTGATCCCTCTTGCTTCCACATATGCTTCATGATGGCTTCAGGTATGCCTTGATTTCTCCTTCATTATTTAAGAGATTCATAATTGAACTTGATGCATCTTTTGAATCTGATAATGAAATTTTATCAATTGGTGTGATTCCATATTGATTTAATGCATTAATAGCATGTGTATCTTTGATCTAGTTGCTAAATTTCATATCCCTCTTAAAACATTAGAGGGTAGCATGTTGAGTTGTACCCTCATGGGAGCCACATTTACCCCACATGTTGTAATTAACTAAATCAGAATAGTAACAAGACTTGCCCTAAATTTGTGCAAGGAACAAATAGTTAGATAAACAAAGCATATCATAGGTGTGTTTGATCACTTCTTTCTTGTTTTTAGGGACACTTATGGTATGTTGCTTATTTAATGCATCTAGAGATCAGTTTATACATGAATAGGTGTATGTTTATGTAAGGTTTGAGACTTTTCATTTCTATTTCCATATGCAAGAATCAGGAACAATGAGGAGCTAGGAGGGACAAGCAACCCAGATCAGCAGCAGTGCAGAACAACACACCTTATACACCTTGAACCAGTCATTCTCAGGAAATGATTGGTCTCCCTTCTTATATGCACATTTTTATTTGTTTAATTATTCATGTATATGCTTTTCTTTATTTTCATTGAATAAGTAAAGTTAGTTTCACGGCTTGTGAGACAAATATGCACTTTTGTATCAATAAAGATTACTTCTTTGTTCAGAAAATATTTGTGATCAATCCCTCTTATGTTACATGCACTTTTATAAATGCAATAATTTTTAAGCACAATCTTTTGACTTATTTCATTTATGAAATTGAATTTATTATAGGAGAGGATAAAATTGTACCTTTCTCTCATTATGAAATTAAAGAGCTCTATCTAAATGAGCTATTAGTGAAATTTAGGTAACATTTTTTGTGACATTTGCTATATGCTTTCCTGCTAAACATGAGACCGGCTGCCTAAGTCTATCCATTGGGCACATAGTCACTCAGAAAAATAACACCATTTGAAAACAACATTGTAAGTTTTTGTAACTCACTAGACCAACAAGAGACACTTTGAAAACTAATGAAAACCCAACACTGCAGAATGAAAACTACGTAATTATGTTGAACAACACTTAGGGAAAACTGAAAAGCATCTAAAATGAAACTACACTAACCTACTCTAACCAAGAAAGAAGTTGGTCAAACAAAACCATTGACAGGATTTGCAAAATAACATCCTTTTTTAATTAGCAATTGAAGTATTACATGATTATGTATTGCTGAAAGAACATGAAACACATGCAGATATTCAATAGACTGTTGCAGTGTTTCATAAAAAATGCAAATAAAATTACTTGCATCTTGAAAATGATCATGTATATTGTTGTCCTAAACTGGACAAGCGAGTTGAATCTGATCACTTTCAGTTGCAACTCCAAAATCAGCTTCTTCTCCAATTGCATCCTTGTACTTGGGTGCAAGCATGACCTTTGGTGCTTTAGTGGCCTCTGAACTAGCTAAGTGTCTGATTGGACAACCTCTAGAACGTTTGAAACCTAAAATTTCATTACTGGCTTCCTGATTGAGATCTGTTGTTTTGATTTCATCTTGAAGAGTAGTATCTCTCTTTTTCTCTTGTTCAACTTGAACAATATTTGCATGTAACTCAACCTCCTAAATACCCAAATCAAAATTTTCCTTTTCAAAGGAGGGAGGAAAATGTCCAAAAAATGAGATAGCCTCTTCCAGCTCAATTTCAATCAATGCAACAACCTCAAGCTCCTCTATACACCAGAAAGGAGGCTACTCACTAAGATTAAGAAAATCAACTTCATGGGGAGTTTTTTAATTTGAGGGAATAAACTCATCCCCACCAAGACCACATTCTTCCTTTGGCTCCATGTCTGATTTTATTGATTTATTGATACAAAAGGGGCTGAACATGGTTACCTCCACTTCTTGTTCTTGTTGTTCTTGACAATATTCCTCCAAAGATGTTGGCATAACATATATACATGAGCAAAAAAACTCAATTTCAGCTTGAAACAGATCCTCTTCATGCTTTTCATTGCATTTTTGTGTGGGAGCACTGATATTGAGCTCATGGAAACTCTCTTGAGGAAATAAAACTTCAAGGCCTTCAACCTCATGTTGTTGACTTATGACCAAATCTATGCTCTCCTCGTCATGCTCAATGAAGCATGGAAGATCATCAAATGAAGTCATGAAAGCATGGCCTACATCACCTTTTTCAACCTCTTTAGGTTGTTGTCCTGATTCTTAAACCTACAACTCACCATACTGCTTGATGTCTTCTTGCTACTTTGAATCTTCATCCTTGTCGATAAAAGTAGGTAATTCGTTAATCCAAACTAAAGGTTGGTCCTCTGCAATATCCTTTTCCACTTCCTCAACTTGCTTTCCTATTGGAAAATTTTCTCCATCCTTGACAACAATAGGAGGATCATTAGCTAAAACATTGCAATTTTTTTTTTGATAAATCTTCTCCTGTTTAGCTTTTTGCAGTTGTAGCCTATATTCCTCCATAGCTAAATGCAACAAGTTCACACTCCTAGTCTCCTCCATGTTGAGTGAGCTATGAGGGCCAAGGGTCTGATCTTCTTTTTCTTTTTGGATGTTAGAGCATAGTTCCAATTGCATGATAGATGGAAGAACCTAACAGGGTAGAGTAGATGACTCTTTCCAACTTGGAAACCTACGGGTAGAAAGCTCATTGGTAGGCTCACTCAATGGCTCAACAGGTTCTTCTTGTCTAAAGCTAGGGAACTTGTACTTGGGAGCCTTTTCACTCGCGGGATGTTTCAACATTGTAGGAGGAATTGAGCTGAAGCTAGGAAAAGAAGGGGTTGCCTGGGTTTCATACCTTAGTTGGCATTCCCCTGCAGTTATCTACTTTGCAAGATATTCCTCATGTTGTCTCCTTTGAATCTCTATCTCCTACTCTTGAATGTATTCCTAGTAGGCTAATTCCTCCTGATGCATGTCAACCTCCCGTTGCTGCATTTGATACTCTTGCTCTTATTTGATCTCATCCATCTGCCTATGAAAATCTAGCAATATACTATCAATATTGCTAATCCTCATATCATCAACATTTTGGGGCTGTGAATGAGAACAATACTGTTGTTTTAGAACAAGATATCCTCCTTGAGGCTGGTTCTGGGCATATATTGGCTAATATTGAGATTGAGCAGGAGTGGGAGGGGGGAAACATAATGAGGATGTTGGTAACTTGTTGTCATAGGGTTATTTGAAATAAAACCAGCAAGTTGTTCAGTGTGATATGGCTAGTAAGAGGTCGTACATGCATGAATTTCATGGAATGGTAGGTAATATGACATATTTCCATGAAATGGAGACATATTTGTTCATTCAAGAGATTGGAAATTCATTGGAATTTCTGGTAAAGCAAGAAACTAGGTCTAATTTTTAAAATGAGTACATAACAACACTTTGTTTGCTTGAAACCAGTTGATATCCTTCCAGAGTTGCCAGGTGTGTTGAAAACCTACCTCCAAAAGGTTGAAACTACTATTGTACACACCAAACAATAGTAACAAAATACATAAAAATGAACTGAGAAGCAGTTCACCTGTCCCGACGGACATGCCAAAACTGTTAGTGATCCAAATCTGCACCCCTAATGCCAAGCTATGAATTAACTTAGCAGGTTTGGATGTAACATGGGACTGCTTTCATGTTGTGGGTGTCCTATTCAAAAAAGACCTCCAGATTATGGGCTGGCTCCCCTTTTGATGCCACCTAACTATTGATTTCTAAGGTAAAGGGTAAGAAATGCATGAAACATGAACATAAACTAAAAATACCTAAGGTGATACACCAAAACTAACTAGGACCTGATAACAGCCTCTCACATTCAAATCAATATCATAAAAATCTACTTACACAACTCACTTTCACATGCATTACACATAAATAATTTATAAGAAGCTTTCTAAACAAGACTTTTAGAAGGAAACAAAAGTCTCACAACTAACAACACTATTGACTAACACAACTTATAACCTGTTAACATGCATTCTCTGCTAAACAGATACCTAAACATGAGAGAAGTTTGTAAGGAAAGATAAATTTCACAAAAAAAACTAATCAATCACTAATAGCATACCATGAAACATGAAATGAGAAGGTAAAATGTGAGATTATATTAATTCAAAGTTACTCACTATATAACAGTCCATTTGAGTTACAATACTGCTCCATGCTGAAAAATAACTACAAAAGCTAAAGCTATCACTTTGTTGGAAAGAAAGAACTAACTCCAAAATGCCAAAATGAAGATACTTAAGCAAAACCCATCAAATCCCCTCACACATGTCCATCTAGAAGTTTCTGGTCAGATAAATCAATGAGGCCAAAAAAGAACCTTCTAAAATACCCAAAAGTCCTCCAAATAGTCCAAGGTCAAGCCAAGACCATAGTCACCGAAAGTGTGACAAAACAACATCCAAAATAGCACATGTTTCTCCAAAATAGTCAAATACACCACACGCACACTCTCCTCATGTCTGCAAGTCATTGTTTTGTCTCCCAACCTTGACCCATGCAATATGTGTGTTTTGAAAACATAAGGCACTAATTTTCATTAAAACAAGATAATATGTTTAAGTGATTTATAATCCATCACTTAAACAAATCACTTTACATTTCAAAGACCAATGCAAAAGGCCCCACCACCAATGTTAAATTACACTATATTTCCATGTGAATAATATCAAAGTGATTAGCAAATCACTTAAATGATGTTTTTATACTTTGAAACAAAATGCAAAAATATAATGCAATATCAAAATGGTTCCAAAAGCATTAAAAAAAGTCAAAACTTCTCAAGGAACTTGATCATTTTCACTTACCTCATTTTGCACTCTAAGGACACACATTGGTCAATATTCTCTAATTTTTCAAGGAAAAACAAAGGATCAAATTTTGTCCTATAAGGCATCAGGGACTTCCACACTTCATGGAAGGCATATTTTGAAAGTCTTGAAAGCATCACCTTTTAAAATACAAGGCATATTATGAACTTGAAACATTTCACATGTTTGATTCTAAAGGACTTAACAATTTGAAACAAGGCAATAAAACATAAGGCATGAAAATGCTTAAGCCATGGCATTCGGCCCACACCACATTTTAATGTGTTGCATTTTTTAAAAAAAATGGGAAAAATCCCATTGGCCACCAAGATAGAGTTTTAACCCTAAACACAAAAGATGGGAAAAAAATTGAAGAGGCATTTCATTTTTCACTTCGAGCATTCTGGAAAGTTCACCTGGCAGCCATGAGGGTTTACCATTGGCACAAAAAATGGCACCTTTCACTGGTTTCATGGAAATTTTCTGATGAAAAACACATGGAATAGCAAGTAAATTGGTTTTTTGATACACAATCTGTATTTTTCACCTTTTTTGGCCCATTTCATTCATTTTGGCTGCGGCCTGTAGCATTTTATGATGAATTTTTTGTGCTTTATGTCTTTTGTGGTTTTCATTTACCTTAGCCACCATTGTTGAGACTCTCTGAAGCTCGAATAGAAGCTTTTTGGGTAGAAAGAAAAAAGCTTTGAATGTTGCAAAAAAAATGAGCAAAAGGCTCCAGATAAGTCAACCACTCCATTCTGCTTTCTTAGCAAACAAAAGCAATTTTTTGTCTCCAACTTAAAAATAAAGCATAAAAATTCTTATTTCCTTCAACATTTGAAGTTGAATCTAAAAACAACAATGTATTTCATGATTTTGAAGAACCCATTGCTTTTGGGCCATGACCATGGAAAGAATGAAATAGGGTTTTTGAAATGGCATTTTGAGTAGAAATTTTTTCCATTAAATCTGTTCAATATCTCTCTATTTTGTGATTATTTTTTCATTTGAGAATGAATGAAGAAACCCCAAATTGTTTTCTTACTGTTTTCATGAAGAAAAATGCTCCTTTTGGCCGCGGCTATAGGAGATGAAATGGTTTTTCCATATATTTTTGTTCTCTTTTAAAACTCCATGATGGCCTTTTTTTCTAAAAAACACTCTGTATTTGCACTTTTGTGTAAACCCCAGATGGGTTCCTTCAAATTGTGGCAAGCTTGTATTTTTTGCAAAATCCCCAAGTGGGTTTTGGTGTTTTTTGAAAAGCAAACACCTAGATTTGGGCCAGGGCTGTAAGAAATGAAATGGTTTTGATTTGGCATTTTTTCTATCCTTTTCTGAAAAGAAGCTTACTACATTTCTCTGTATTATGCATTTTGAAGCACAACCCAAAGTGGGTTTTCTGGCTTTGATAAAACACACAGATTTGCTGCAAATAAAGCTCAAATTTGAGCTTCCAGACCAGAACAAAGCTGAAAGCTATCTTCTTTCCCTATATTTGAAATTTAAATCGAAAACCCCAAGTGGGTTTCCTGGTTTTGAAGAAAACCTCATATTTTCTTTAAAAACCCCAAGTGGGTTTTGTGTTTTTGTTAAAAGAAGAAACCCAGATTTAGTCTTGAAGAGAATGTTGTAAGAGAACCTGGTCTTAAATGCTTCAACTATTATTTCTGAAGAGAAACTCACTTTTATTCCTTGTTTGATTTCTCTATATTTGAAATTATGAAAAACCTAGATGATTTCTTCAAATTGTGAAAGAAAACTCAGATTTAAAAGCCATATTTTTCTTTTGTTGTTTCATTTTTTTTCCATAATTTTTTTTTGTGTAAAAAGACCCCAAGTGGGTTTC
The DNA here is from genome assembly GCA_007258455.2 of Sequoia sempervirens. Taxonomy (NCBI): domain Eukaryota; kingdom Viridiplantae; phylum Streptophyta; class Pinopsida; order Cupressales; family Cupressaceae; genus Sequoia; species Sequoia sempervirens. Next base: position 231,531,440 of record VDFB02000007.1, read on the forward strand.
TAAAATATCTCCATCATGATATGATAGGGCATGAGCATTGTTATGGGGTTTTAACACTTTTGTAACCATGAGCTACTCTTGTATGGTGTGCTTTCAATTGACTAATATGTTAAGACTAAAAATGGATTTTGTGCATGTTTCTCTTCATCATGGTTTAAGTGTTGAATAGATTATTCTAATGCATCCAAAGAGTTTCCCATGTATTGAAACCACTGTCCATTTAATGTAGATGCACACATTTCTTTTAACAGGCATAGAATAGACTGGGCGTACTCACCTCTATCTTGATGTGATAGTGCATAAGCATTGCTTGATGTGTTTTGCTTCCATGTGGTTCATTGCAAATATCCATCTTCATTTTGGGAAAATACTATTCTTGTCATTCATGAAGTGGCTTATTTCTCAAGGTAATTGTCTTGTTATACTGTTATCAACCCCATTTTGTCACTTGGCTGCCCCATTTGGTGCACTCCATACTTTAATAGGTTGGCCAATGTATTGTTATCCTGTTGTTGCTTCTGGATGCCTTAGCTCCTTAAGATATCTCCATGCTTTTCTTAATGCTCATTAATCTATTTCTTAAGCTTGGGAAGTTGCTTCTCAAGTTCATTGATTAGTGCCACATGTGATGATGAATTTTCAATAAGCTTGTGACTCTTCTCATGAACACTATGTAGATCTCCTTGCATTTGCAATAGCTATTCCTCCACAACTCTGAATTCTTGAACTCCCCTTTTCCCTTTCCTTTAACAGCTCTAGATACAGATCAATTACATCATCATTTAACCTCCCTATGGTTTTAGACATTGAAAGATTCCTCTGGTAATTTGAATGTTTGAGCTTTTATGCATCACCAGGAATTCTTCACAGTTTATCATTTCATCATCTTCTTTGTCTTGATTCATGTCATGTGACAGCCCCTTTCAATCTACCCTTTTGAAAACTATCATATGACCTTATTTTAGCCAAGGATTATCATGACAGTCATAAAGATTGTCCTTGGACTATTATTGAATGTCTTCTGTCATTTATGATTGTGATTGTCACTATACACAATAATAAGCATTTTAGGGATTGTCATGCTTGATGATATGACTGTCCACTTATTAACTACCAATTTTGTCCTTGTTCTTTGTCACATACTCTTCAAAATTGCCCCCGGATCAGGTCACATTTATTTCAATTCTTTATCTTCTCAATTGCATGACTTCCCTCTTTGATAACTCTGCCCTTCTTATAGGATTTTCCTTTGGAAACCTTATTCTTGGTTGTCACAACATGTAACCTTCATTTGTGGCATGGTCCTCAACTCCTTATTGGATAGACAAGTTAATATTTGAATCCTCATGAAACCCTAAAAGGTGAGTTTGTTTCAACTTGAGATTCTCTATAAAGACCCGCCCTCTATCAATATTTCATGAGCAATGTCATCCTCCAATGATATTGCACACTTCATAACTCTATTCCCTTTAGATAGAACCACACATCAACACTACCATGTCATCTAAATGACTATCATTCCTTTTGTAAGGATTCAGTCATGCTTAACTACCCTACTATCATTTCTAAATATTTCTCATGATAGTCCTCTTTGATGAGGTCATTGGTTTCAACGTGGTGAATGTCCATCTAGTGGACTACACTGCCTTAGTACTATACTAGCATTTGCAAATTTAAAATGACTATCATCTCCTTTTTAGGTCTGCCTCATACTTATGGGGATTGTCTTCATGATGGTAGTCATGTTTCATCTTTTGTGGCCACTCTCCTTTTCATATTTCAAGTTGACTATCTGTCATTTGAACTTTGTTCACTTTCTCTTGTGCTATCCATGCATTACACTATAACATTCAATGACTAAGATCTACCCTTTATATTATCTTTTGCATATCTCACCTGGATTAGGTCAAAGGTGATGATTTGGTTGTCTTGTAGCATGCATTCATGGTTGTATTCATTGTTTCTTTCTAGTTCATTCCCTTAGGACTGCCCCTTGTAGACTCTTAAAAGTTGCGACCATATTCACTTGTACCATGACCTTGGATTCAAAAGGGTGTTACCTTGTGTTACTTCATGATTTCCCCAACCATTGCTTGCCGCCCCATAAGTTTGTTACTTCGTCTTCTACATCAATTTTTTACCTTTTGATCATGTGCAATACATAACACTGTCTCCTCACTTTGATCCTAGTGGGAAAACACATGTCACCTATGTTGGTTACCTGAAAGCTCACCATCCTATGTGATGTGTGGTTGTCCAATAGTATTAAGGTGAGAGGGACTTGACAGTACCTTGGATTGTTCCCTCTTTCTTCCACATATGGTTCATGATGGCTTCAGGCATGCCTTGATTTCTCCTTCATTATTTAAGAGAAGCATAATTGAACTTGATGCATTTTTTGAATATGATAATGAAAGTTGATCAACTAGTGTGATTCCATATTGATTTAATGCATTAATAGCATGTATATATTTGATCAAGTTGCTCAATTTTCTATCCCTCTTAAAACATCAAAGGGAAGCATGTTGAGCTCTACCCTCATGGGAGCCACATTTACCCCACATGTTGTAATTAACTGAATCAGAACAGTAACAAGACTTGTCCTAAATCTGCACAAGGAACAAACAGTTAGATAAACAAAGCATATCATAGGTGTGTTTGATCACTTCTTTCTTGTTTTTAGGGACACTTATGGTATGATAATTATTTGATGCGTCTAGAGATTAGTTTATATATGCATAGGTGTATGTTCATGTAAGGTTGGAGACTTTTCATTGCTATTGCCATATGTAGGAATCAAGAACAATGAGGAGTTAGGACGGACAAGAAACTCAGATCAGCAGTAGTGCAGGGCAACACACCTTGAACCAGTCATTCTTAGGCAATGACCAATATCCCTCCTTATATGCACATTTTTATTTGTTTTCTTATTCATGTATATGCTTTTCTTTATTTTCATTGAATAAGTAAAGTTAGTCTCACGGCTTGTGTGAGACAAATATGCACTTTTGTATCAATAAAGATTACTTCTTTGTTTAGAAAAGATTTGTGATAAATCCCTCTTATGTTACATACAAATGCATTAATTTTTAAACGCAATATTTTGACTTATTTCATTTATGCAATTGAATCTAATATAGGAGAGGATAAAAATGTACCTTTCTCTCAATCTAAAATTAAAGAGCTCTACCTGAATGGGCTATTAGTGAAATTTAGGTAACAATAGCATTGATATGGTAGACTACTTTCATTTTCCACCAATTTTCAAGCCCATCTAGAGCCTCTAAGTGCTTCAAAATTGAAATTTTAATGTCTCTCAAATGACAAATGATATTGAAGTGATTTCTTTTCCATTGGGTTGAATTTACCATTCTGAAGGTCTATGTAAGATTTTGTGCCCAACCATTCATAAATGAAAACTTACTAAAAATAGTAACCCTATCAAATTTAGCCCTTATTGAAAAGAAACAACATTTTTTTTGGGTGATGGAATATTTCTCTTACACCTTAGATGCTCTTGCATCAACAATATCCTTAATAAAAAAAAAGTCACAATTAGGGAAAATGGAATTCATTGAGTTTAATGTGAAATTTATAATCATTATTATTTACAAAATAAAATTTTGCTTCATCTCCACCTTCCTTCCATCACTATTCTTCTATAGCAGCATCTCTTATTCATGGAATTATTTTCTCAATCCTCTAAGGTGGCTTCTTGTATTCATGGAAGTTGTATTTCCCCATTCATTTCTAAAAATTCCATGCATTTCCTCCTTGGCCAAAAGATAACCACCTTGATAAATCCTCCCTTCCTTCTATACCACCTTTCAAAAAGTTGAACCATTTCATGTTTGAGCCATCAAGAATTAAATTTACAAAGGTACTTCAACCAAATTTGTACACATATTAACATTTGATAACAAGTGAATGAGTATGTAAATGTTATAAAATATTTAACCCCCAATAGGAAATTATTAGATTTGGAATGGGTACTGAGAACTTATCAGAGATCCCATGGTTTTGAGAACCTATTAAGCTCCCAATTATATATCTTTCCTTTTTCTTTTGATCTTTACTAACATTGAGAGATAAGTTATGCATAGGAACTTTATCTATGATTTTGAGTTAGTTAAGAATTATTAAGTGTTCCACTTAGTTGAGGATTTCCATCCAATTAGGAAATAATTTATATTCCTTATCTCCAATTTATTTTGTAGGTGACTTTGTTGGAGTTATTGTAAACAATAGAAAATTTTCATTTTATTAGAGGTTCCCATCCTAATAGGTAAGTGGATAGTTCTATGGTTTTATAGATTACTATGTTGGGGGCTTCGCTCTCTTATTTGGAAGATGTTCTATGTTCACTACAATATCCTTTTTAGTATCATTTATTGATATGGTTTACATTCAATACTTTAGCTTGCATATTCATATATTTTATATGGACGATAAAGTGGGGCCTAAACATAGTGTCTAAATTGTGCTCCCTTTAAGGTGAAATTAAAATTTCATACTCTATTTGGAACTCGCTTTAGTAGGCTCTTCATAATACATTTTAGACATTCCTTGGCCCTGATTTTCCCCATCAATATAGGAGAATATGTTAGTACTACCCTATAAAGTGATTTATCAATCATATATCATAAAATTGACCTTGACAAGTTCTCATATGTTGAGGAAGTCCTAATTAAAGTAAACCTTGAATATCCAAACTAAATTTGGTTTAGTGCAAAAGAGTTGGAGAGGGACACTCAATGCCCTAGTCTAGGTATTTTTCCCAAAAAAAATGATTTTCCATTTTTGTTATTCTCTAGTTTCAAAGATGTAAATTCAAATTTGGGCCTTGGTGGTAAATTAATCACAAAAAATAAAATTAATTGAGTTAGCCTACACTTTAACTTATTCCTTTATTCTACTATATAAACATGAATTATTATATCAAACAAATGAAAGCAATTACAAGTACAACAAAACTACCAAAATATATTTATTTTATATATTTACAACATGAATTTCAAAATAATTCAAGTTATCAAAATGATTGGATTTTGATGCCAATGGAAGTATATGATGGAATCTATGCTTTGAGGATAGCTTTGGATTCCCTCAAGAACCTAATGACTTGTTTTAGAGTGTTCTCATCTTTAGACTTTGATCTACTTGCTGCCCTAAGCAAGGAATTTATTCATTTATATTTTCCTAAAGGTATTTGACTTTCCCTTGGGTTGATCTTGTTCATGTCATTTATGAATCCTTCTCAAACATATTTGAGTAGGATTTTTAGTATTTTAGCTCATTACATCCTTAGATGCACTTAATGTTAAGAGCACACATTTTATTAGTTAATCAATCGACTATTCTTGAGGTAGAAATGCCAAAACAAGGGTTTGACCAAGAAAAACTCCTATATACCCACCCCATGTCCTCTTTTTTTTGTAGGTTCAAATTCGAATATAGAAAATTGTAAAGCTATATTACAGATGTTGGAAAATGTGTGGATAGTGTTTTTTCATTGATTTCAACCTTTGTTGCTACTACATGCACTTGTATGTTGAATATTTTGAAGGGAGATATTGTTGTCTCATCCTGTAAAGTTCATGGTTGGATGTCAAACTAATATAATTTTATTTGTACACAGTTGTACATAATATTTTGAAGTTCATGGTTGGATGTAATTTTTTTTGGTTGATAAGTCTCTAAACTATCTAACGATCAAGACTTGCACCACAAGAGCTCTATCAAATGCTCCACATTTCTCCATAAATGAATATTTTGTCTTGCATTTTGAAGGGTAGCTCTATGTAGATATAAGGTATACATGTTCCAAGTTTCTATGCATAAGTGTTACTGTAATGTTGTCTAGTATTAATAGAGTAAGAACAAGTTAGGTTAATGAGAGTGTTGGCTAAGGAAGAACTGAATGTCTCTACATTTCACCACATCAAATTGTTTTTCCTTGTAGTTTTTGATTTATGATTTTGAAGGTTGTGTGTCTACTTATTTCAAGTTTCAAATGATTTGGTGCACTATCGATGTTTTTGTAGATGAGAGTTTGTTTTCTATGTTCCAAAAACCTAATAGGTTGGTTTGTTGGTTTTCAAATGACCTGCATCAACAAGTACTTACTCAAATTAGTTTAAAAAGGTTATGATATGCATGGTGGAGTCTCTTTGTGTTCTCTAAATGTGTTGAAAGTTGGTAAGTGATCCTTTGGGCTATACAACAGTATGCCTAGAATCAATGTGTTTGGATATGAAGTGTTTGCGCTAGAGAAAATGATCTAAAATAATAAAAAGGGTGCAAAGAAGTGTTTTACAAGACACATCATTATGTTGGAGTGATCCAGTCAAAGTTTCGTGGTCTCTCTAATACCACCTTGGTCTAGAGTTGGTGCATGATAGTTTACATACTTTCTGGTCCGACTTGACATATTGTGTTGCTTGTGCCAAGTGTTTGGATGTGTGCACTAATTTTGAAGATGTGTTCTATGGAAAATAGGTCTTGAATATTTTTCAACTTGAACCACATGTGATTTCCTTCTACTAAAAATGTTTTTGGAGCTAACTTGTTGTGGCCATTGTATATCTCATATTATATGTTTGTAGTTGACAAGGAGAAATTTTTTGAAGCTTGTGGATGGTACAAATAGAAGATAAAATATTTTGAGAAAGTATGTGGATGTGTTATTATTTTTTTGAGCATACAATGTGTGAATAAGATTCCACAAAATCTCTCTTGATAATGTAATGTGGGAAATATCAATTATGAGATATCAACAGTGAGTGTATGTGAAAATGAGACGCATGTGTGAATGCAAATGAAAATGTGTGTTGAAGGAAGTGAGCCATAGGAAGCAAAGCTTGTTGAAGCATATGTATGTGTGAGTTTACCAAAGGCAGTGAGCTAGATGTAACAGAAGTGTTGTAATATTCTAGTTGTATGATGAGGTTGTAAACCTGTATTTTAAGTGTTATATTGTGTAGGGATTTGTATAGTTCCTTTGATTAAAGACCATAAAACCTATTCTAAAATCAATTTTTATTTGTGAGGCTAGATTTGGATAGTAGATCCAAGTAGCTTGCTCACTTTATTTTTTCCCTTGTGTGATTTTCCACATAAATCTGGTGTTATGGTTGCATGTTTGTGCGTTCTATTTTTCATGGTTTATTTAGTTATTTTTTTAGGAATGGAAAGAATTTAATTAAGTATTGATTCACCCCCCTTTCAGTACTTCTATGAGTTCAACAATAGAGTGTAGACTAGAGAGCTTTAGATCTAAAAGTTATAGAGCTAGATTTCACTCACAGTTAAAGGCACCTAGTGCTCTTGACCTCCTATTTCAACCCCAAATTTATATGACAAGTGCACAAAGTTCCTTAGATATATCTTAAGTTTGTGAAATTTTAATTTCATCTATGTGGAAAAGCTATATTTACATATTAGGTTGCATAGTTAAATAGGTCAATTAATCCACATTTAATCTAATCAATTTTCAAAGCAACAAAAGAAATAGGCTTAGGGAAAATTGGATCTCCTTATAGGTTGTTATCCAATCTCATTTTTTTGTTGGCTTGGTTTCTAGTGTTGTTGTGAAGAAAGATTTATCTTAGTAATCTATACACTCAATCTAGGATCTCTTTTTCCACATCATAAATCTAATGGATAATAAATGGAATGAAAACCATAATAAGTCATATTTTGAATAATTATTTAAGGTAGGCAATACCTATTTTGTAATAAATTTTAAATGAAACATTATATCCTCAAATTTCATTTCATTTTGTCTCACCAAGAAAGTGTAGGTTGCATGCTTCCACCAAACATGGCGAAACTGATTACTTAATTTTTTAACAAGGTTTTATTTATTTTTGGAAGGTTTGATTCATTTCCCAAAAATATATGGATTTGAAGTTTTTCAAGAAGAATAATGTTTGGGACAATAAAATGTAGCATCAATAAGGTATTTTAGTTGTATCAACTCATGAATATTAGCATGAGGAAGCTCCACACCAACCAATTCACCTCCATTTTTCTCCTAAAGTTTCCAAGGATGAATTACACATTAGTAAGGGTGAAAATTCCCATTATTGTGATCTCAATATAGATAGAAATTAAATACAATGTAGGGATCAACTACTAAATGGTTATTTAGAAGGTAAATTACCTACTTCAAATATTTAGATAGTGATAAACATGAATTTGATAGACATATTGGATTTTAATAGTGAGAAAATGTTTGATAGTGAATTAGATGTATTAAATAATTAAATTAAAGTTTAAAATCAAAGAGGAAATACATGTCAACTAATTAATTTGTGTTTTTGTCTTAATCATGAAAATATTGAAAACATTGTTTTAGTTTGTTTTTAAAATTAAGTACAAAAGGGGCCTTGAACACTTACACAAAGCCAAGCATAGTCTTAAATAGAATTACATAAACATATAAACAAAATTCTAAAGGATAACTAGTAGGCTATGTTGGAACTTTCAAATTTTGCAAATTTGAAGTGCCCATATTGGAAATTTTGCCTTTGCACACTTAAAAGTGCACCTGAAAAATCTGCCTAAGTGACCTACTTTGGAGGGTCACAATTCAGAGCTATTTGATTTTCAAGCCAAACCCATTTGTGGACACATTCATGTGACATATGTGAATGTGCATGTAAAATTTTAGCTTCCCATGATGAGTTTTGACAGGGTCTTGAAAAGCGAAGCTAGAGGGTTTTGGCATTGTTTTGTTGTTTGCAGACTCTCTCCTGTGAGTTGGCCTCCTGTTCAAGCTTGCATTTCAAAAATGGATGATCGTCAAGACAAAAGGATTGTTGATATCCAGTCTCCATACCTTAATGTGCTCCCATATCAAGTTTCAGAGCCTCATGATCTGATTTGCTATTTTTTCGAGATCAAAAGCAAATGTAGTTTGTTTAGTTCTACATCTGCATTTTTTATAGTGTTTCAAGATAGTCAACTTTGAACCTCAATATCTTGTGAAGACTTATGATTGAAGAAAATCCCTCTTGCACACATACTCAGTGTATGTAAATGAACTTGTGTTTCCATTGGTAGCTCACCTAGAGTTGATTTGATATTTTTTCAAAGTGGTGATTTGATGAGTTTTAATTGGTTCTGAACAAGTGTAGTTGTAGAAAAGTTTGACTGAGCAACTTTGACATTGAATATCTTTCACCTCATGATCTATTTCTCTGATTTTTCTATTGTATTCCATTCTTGGGTCAAATTTCTACATTCCTATAAGTTTTTATGGCTCTAGGAGGTTGTTTGACCAGTTTTTCGGAGTGATTCTAGAGCCCACTTGATTAGTTTTGACCACTGTGCAAATATGTCTGAAAGCATATTTTAATGATAACCCAGTTTATCATATCACTCCAGAAGCATTAAGAAGTTGCCTCAGATCAATTTAAGGAGAAAACTTGTTTGAAAACAAAAAAAATTTAGCCGGGCCCACGTGGGGACTTGACATGCTTTGCACAATTATGAAATTGTAATTGATAAAATGCCTTGAAGAGATGGTAAAATACTTGCTCAGTGTTCTCTTGCAACAAAAACAACAAATGCAAGTGAATTGTGGAAGGACATATGAGGCATGTAACCTATTTGGCCAATTGAATCCAAGAACTCCAATGTCATGGAGCACAAATACACAAGGAGCTGGTGTTTCACTTGAAGTCGCCATGGGATAATACCACAACACCTTTCAATTTTTCCACTAGGTTTGAATTAAAAAACATCAGAGCCATTTTTATTGACTTTATGATGGAGAAGGCAATAACTTGAGCCTCGAGGCTTGTCCAAAGGACAAAATTGCAAAAGCAATGGATAAAATACCTTGGCAATATAGAGAGGGAATTGTGCAGTGTTGATTATTTCAACAGTGGAGGCTTTGAGGCTAAGTTCTACAAAGGATGAGCATGCACTTATGAGGGCTGTTGATTTTGGACTCTCAGACTTTATCAAAACAGATGAAGGATTAAATAATATAGTTGGTAGTGCTTACTATGTTATTTTATCACTTGAGGCATACTGCATTGAAGGCATTATGGAGGTCACTAGAAGAGATAATTAAAATCCCCTGAGGTAAAGCAAATGTGAAGAATGTTTTTTGTTGATTTGCACTCGCAAATTCGAATGGGGGTGCAAATTTGCACATGAAGAGAGGTCTAGAGAAAAATAGTGATCATCTTGAAGAAGGCTGAATTTTTGCTACAAAATAATTTCCATAGAGAAATGGGCAACCAACGTATCAAGTAAAAATGCATCAAAATTGTGATGAGGCGGTTGTGGGGTTTGTGGGACAACACTGTTGAGAGTAGAATATTTGGCGCCCTCAATTATTCACTTTGACACATAGTCTAAGAGAGGCAAGAAATAGAGGTGGCATCAACATTCATAAGGCATATGAATTTGTTTAAAGAACTATTCCCCAAAATAAATGCAATTTAATGGAATGCTACAGTTGCATGATATACATTTAGTGGCGCATCATTTGTTGAAGAGCTGTAGAAATTTTCAAGAAAATGCACTTGGCAGTTGTAATGTGTACTCCAAAACCTCACCATCATCCCTCCTGCCCCAAATGAAGGAAACAATGAGCTATTCAAGTCAAGCCTTTACCTGAATGTGAATAAGGATGAGGATTCTCTTCAAAATTTGCAAGGGAGAGATCTACGTGGGCAGTTTGCATTGCAATGAGAATATATCAAAAAATTTGAAGGAAATGCTATTTCTAACATCCAAACTTCATTATATCTAGTTCGAGTATGATTCCATTGGAGGAGACGGTAGCTTTGGCAAAGCACACGATCTTCCTTGACAAAGTGCCTCTTTGAATATGGTGACATGAAGTATCATCGTTGCAGTATACATATAAAATGGATCTATTGAAAAGACCTTAGAGAGGAGACAACCATGGTACAAGGAGTGGGCATCCATCAACGTGCAAAGGATAGAGGAAATCAAAACATAAAGGATGGAGGAGTTTGATTAGAGCCTCTATGCCAGATGAAGGAAGATGATGCCGCCATGATTGATCGAAGGAACCAACAAATGTAGAACAAGCAAAATTAATTAGGGCACAAGAAGTGGATTAATGGCTAGAAACAAATGTAAAATGTAGCCAGATTGTGGCCGTCCATCGCAGACCATGCGGAGCTAAAGAGGACGTCATGAGAAAGGTTGTGTGATGCACGAGATCCACCACGTGGCTATGGTGGGCACAAAGGTTCTTTAAAAGCTTTGCTCATATTCTATTTTGGAGGGAGTTAAGTGTGCCCGATAGATATGTGTGGGGACTTTATTATTTAAAACAAGTTTTTTAAAATATAAAGAATAAAATGCCTAATGGAGAAACTTTTAAAGAGGCCCGAAATAAAAATTTAAAAGCCTTTATTGTGTAAAGGTTAAAAACATAAAAGATAGGGTGAATTAAATGTTACTCAATGCAACATTCAAGCATTTAAAAGGAAAAGCTTTTTAAAATGTAAAATGAAGATAAAGAATGAATGGCATGGGGAGTATTTTATAAAGTGAATGAGTATTCATTGGGTGAAATATTTCATTGGCTAAAAAGTGGTGTGCACGGGTAAAGTGAATTTACTCACTTTGTAAACAAATATTATTTATGGGAAATAAAGTGCAGCATAGCAAGGAGCAAAAATATGAAGTTTTCATGGGCAGAGGTATTTTTACATTGTATGGTAAAATGGAGTGAAATTCTTCACATGAGGAAATTTTTTGTTGTTGAACAACTTGAATGCAAGAAAAAATAGAGGCAAAGTTTGTTGCAAAGGGAAGAGAGAAGAGAGGATTTTCATTTTTGTTGATTAATGGTGGATGAAGCTTTCAGATGTCATCAACGGATCTGTTCATGGGCTTCTTTTGTTTCTTTTTATTCTCATTTTCTTCTCATTGTAAGGGGCTCCATTTTTCTAAAAGCTCTGCGAGGTAGGCATAAGTTCTAGGTAAATTTGGAAAGTTAGGGTGAATTATGACTGCTAGTCATTAATCTAAGGTTTTCTTGTGTTCTGAATTATGCTTCATGAATATATTTTATCTGATGATTGTCTCTATGGCTGAGATGTAAAACTTTTTTGAATTCAATGATCAAAGATTACTTGGTTTTTTTCATGTAAATTTGATACGTTTGAGTTACATCTATTATTGCCTTCTGTTCAGTGAATAATGTAATTGCTTTAATGAATGCCAGTTGCATTTGTTATTGCCTATTGTTCAAGGGATGGTGTAATTTCTTCAACAAATGTAATAGGAGTGTTATGTTTCCAGGTGGATTTGTAAGAATGATTATCTAATAAAGCTTTAGTGGTCTTGTTGTCATAATGTGATAACATTTTAAAAGATCTTCAAAACATGTTTAACACTGTAGGATGAAGTGCTAGTTATATGACTCCGTAGCCCTCTTCTTGGCACTGGTCAATCTTTATGCTTCTACTATTTTTAGTTTGGTCCAAAATTATTAAATCAAAAATCATTTCAATTTTGTATTTAGAGTTGTGTTTGGCATGTCCTCTATGTTGGTTAATGAAATTCACTCAATGCCTTAGCCAATGTTGAGTGATATTTTATGTTTCTTAGCGTAATTTTGTGAGAGCATTATCTATTGAGAAATACCCTATTGAGTATATGTATGAATCTTTAGGTGTTACTAAAGGGTCACCTCCTAGGTTCTAAAGAGCTTGAAGTGCAGGGGAAATGTGTTCCAATCCCATTTCCTGTCAATTGGCCACATCCATCTTTGAGTCTGAACATAAGAAATTGGCTAGGACCTTTAGAATTCATTTGATTTGTTGATTTGGAACACCACTAGAATGGTGACCCTGCTGGGGAGAATTCTGAATCTCCAGTTGCAGATGGTTATTTCATAGAGTCATATTATTTGTTGTTTTGAATTTGGTTCCGATATTGGAGGAATTCAAACCTAGAGAAAATAATTGTTGCAGTGAACTTGAAAGTTTCATAATCTATGGTGCTTTGTTGGTGAAAGGAACTCAGAAAGAAATTTACTTGTGAAAGGGATTCATACTACTTGAAGTTCAGTCCTCTGTGAAGAGAGGTGGTGACTCTATCAAATGAACCTACTGAAGATGTGAAGAAAATTTCCAAATCTACAATATTTCTAGTCAAGAAAAAAATTGCAGCAACTACAACATTTCCAGGTATTCTTCACTTCTAGTTTTCAAGAAATTCATATGTGAAAACCATATTTGAACATCTTAAGAAAAAAATTTGGTTCCCTATTGAGTGAATTAGCACTAAGAAAGGGAAAGGACAATAACATTTAGTTTTCATACTTCTGGATTATAATTTACATCCTATGTATTATGTTGAAAGTATGTTGGTTTTTGAAATATGCCCACTAGATAGATCTTAGGTATAGATGCATTTGAATTATGCATTGTGATATTTTGAAGTCATGATGAAAGCTAGACATAGGCCAATGAATGATCAATCGTAGAGTTGATATGTGAAATTTGAAAAGGAATGTCAAAATGCATCAATATATGCATTCTTGTATAGTTCCTGGTGCAACCATGGTTTGTGATCAGTCCCAACCAGATTATCAAAGAAATTTCAGCACTAAAAGGCACAGAGCCATCAATTTTAGTGGGATCAATGGTTACCCAAATGTCATTCTAGCTAAAGTCAAAGATAAATTACCAAAATTCATTGGTGATAAGTCTAAATCAACAAATAAACATCTGCAAGAATTCAATAATGTGATGGATGACTATGAGGTAGATCACAAGGATGTGATCATGAGACTATTTGTTTAGTCCTTAAGAGGAGATACAAGAGATTGGTTCTCTTATTTACCAGCATCCTCTATCTATTCATAGGAGGAGTTCAAAGTGGTGTTCATGGAGCAATTTGGTGAAAGGATTGATCCAGTTTTAATAAGGAAAAAGTTCATGAACATGGAGAAAGGAAAAGATGAGTTAGTTCCCTCTTTTAATCTCAGATTTTCAAAGATAATAAGAGAGATCCCTACAAGCATAGGACTAAATGATGTTGAATGTTTGGTTGTGTACTTAGGAGCATTTGAAAAAAAGATGAGTTATCTATTAAGGGACAAAGAACCTACAACCCTACACCAAGCATATCAAATTGCTATAGATATTCAATGATGAAAGGACATAGGCCTGTGAGTGTTGGTCATCCTAGTACACCTCATGTAGATAGAAGTCATGGATCAGATAATAGAAGTGCTTGTCAAGATGGTAATGTTGTTGCTGCTCTGATTTCTCCATCATCACAACATGCAGATTATAGTAGCTCCAAAATGAATGTCATCAAAATTTGAGCAATGTTGATCAAACATCTTTTGTTCAAGGATTGTCTAAAATGAAAAGGCACAAAGGAGAATCACCACATGATTTATTCTCAAGGTTTTTGCATGCCTTGTGGAAAGTCCCCATAAATTTTAGACCTAAGGATTCAATGTGCATTGATTTGTTTTGTGAAATCTATGAGTCTGGGATGAGTACTTTGCCAAAGGGGTTGAAACCTCACAGTTTGGATCAAGTACTTGATTGGATAAATATTATTGAGGGAGCCCGACATACTTATGCACAAAATGTGGTGTCTAAAAAAAAAGATAGCAATTGTCTTATTAAAGAAAATCATAACATGATACATAAGAATGAAAAGAGTGTATCAGAAAATGAAGATATGTGTTGTATGGATGAGGATGTTGACTATAATCAGCTCACAATCAACACATGTGCAGATCCTTGCAGTAGTGATGAAGATGAAGATACATGGTATGATGAGAAAATAGATATGCATGAAAAATTTTCTTGCAATATCTTGGGTGATGAAGTAAAAGAGATGCAAGATGTCACTCCATGTCATGTTTTGGTTAGTGAAAATAATGCTAATATTGATGGCATCTCATCATAAATCAATGATCAAGACATTGAAGACAAAAGTTCAAGCACTTATTCTACAGAATATGAGCATGGTTTATGTAGTGATGAGTCTTCTTGTGATGAGGATTATAATGACATCCAACCTAATTAATCTTCTAATGATTATGAATGCTTCTATAAGGATTATCTATAGGTACTCTCTTCACCTAAAGGATGTAATGATATGAATATTGATGAAATCGCTAGTCCACAAGTGAATGATGTTAAAAGATGCATGACAACTGAGAGGGGGGGTGAATCAGCTGTCACATAATTCCAACTTTAAAAAATCAACACATATCAATTCCACAATTACACTGTTCTATTATTAAGCATAAGCATGAGATACATAAAATAGAAAGTAAAATAGCATACTGGACACCAAATTTTATGTGGAAAACCCAAGGAGGGAAAAATCATGGTGAGGATTAACTCACAATATAAAGAAGTTTTAGAACAAAAAATGGTAAGGCTCACTGCATAGGGCTCACTTCCCAGAAAGGACTCACTGTCCAAATACAAAAGCTCACTGCTTATAGGGAGGCTCATTGCCTACAAAATATTTATAGAATAAAATGGGCTTTATAGCCAAAATGAACTGAGAATAATGCACCTAACAAGTGTTGATACTGTTCTGGTGATGCTCAATACAATGACTTGACACACTTCATTAGATTCACTCACTTTCACACTTTTTACTGCTTCATCAATCACACTTCTTACTCACTCACTCTTCTTTCACCTCATCATTATACCAAAACCTATTCAACATTCACATATATATACTCAATCTATCCACAAGCATCAATTAGGTCGGCCTAATTGGATGCACTTCATATTTACCAAAAATACCAACTGTCAGCCCCAAATATTCACAAAATATTTCCAAGAAAGTAATTCAAACTTTCAGCATGCTACCTTATGTCGGCATAGATCTACAATGGGTCATATATATCTATGTAGCAAAATTAATTCACCACATTATAATTACCACAAGAAGTTGGCCGAGGATAGACTTCAAACAAAAAGGTAATAAACATTTTGTTGGTTGCCACAACGTTGTACGAGCACCAGAGCACGTAATATTCTGGTCATGTATGCCTTCAATAACCATAAGCAACAACTATCAACTACGGAGGAGTGCATACTAGAATACTGGAGGGAGTAGCTCAAACACCAGTTCAAATACTAGACCAAAATACCAGATCAAGCACAACCTTAAACTTGTAATCACATCATGGTGACATCAATGACAACACAAAACTATAGAGATAATCAATCTTCTTCATTTTTCCAACAAATGATCCAATTGCAGTTGATGCAAAATTAAAATGTAATTCAGGTCTGACATCAATGGAGCATGTCAATTCTATGAGTGATGAAGAATTTGAAGATAAGCATATGTGTGTTCAGTATGCTAATCTTAAACATAGTGTTGGAAATGATGAAGATGTTGATGAACCTACTTATGTCTTTGTTGCTCATGATTGTTTATATGAAGCAAGGATGGGAATGTCTACTACACATGAAGAGAATGATGAGGTGCACATTGATGGAGGAAGAAGTTCATTTTTGAATGACCAAGTTATGCTTTATGACAAAAACATGGATCTAGGATCAACATTATCACCCATAGATAGTGTGAAACAATTTGATGAATTTTCAAATTATGTTGACATTGCAAAACATTTTGATTTATGTGTAGAGCATTCAAATGATGCCAATGGTAGTGAATGTTATGTTAGTCAATATGAGATTGAATATGGGTCTTTCTTTAATGATCTCTCTCGTCTTCACAGTATGCAAATGAACATGTTTGCTTTGAATGAGGAATACATTAATGTGAAAGAAAATGAAGATTCTAGCTCTATTGCTAGAAGGAAAGTTTTAGATAATAGTGAGTCTTTGGAACATAGGTCAATATGCCTATCAACTGGTAATGCACATGAAAGTCTTTTTTCTGACCCTATTAATCCTAAAGATGATAGCATTCAAAATGATTTAGACATTAAACATGTTATGAAAAATCAATGTGAGATTTTTGGCTTAGGGTTAAGTTTTGAGTTATCTGAATCTTTATTTGAGACATTCCATATGGAATTGCATAGTGGGTTGAAGAATGAATTTGACATTATGTGTGAACCTAAGATTGAAAATAGTGCTCGTGCATTGGAGGTTGACATTTTTGTCGAATGCCATGACCTGAATGAAGATGAAAATACTTTGGGTGTTGATAAATTTGATTTTCAAAATCTTGAAGCACATGATAATGTGTTTGGGTTGGGCTGTCAGGATGAAGATAAACTTACCTATGATGCAATTGAGTTAAAGGAATTACAAATGCATGAGCAATCTCAACTCAACACACAAGAGGATTGCATGTTGTTTTTCAGCCATGATATCTCCTCTGAGCATGATCATTATGAGGGGTTTAATGAAATGTGATAAGACCATGTTTTCATGACCTGAATGAAGATGAAAATACTTTGGGTGTTGATAAATTTGATTTTCAAAATCTTGAAGCACATGATAATGTGTTTGGGTTGGGCTGTCAGGATGAAGATAAACTTACCTATGATGCAATTGAGTTAAAGGAATTACAAATGCATGAGCAATCTCAACTCAACACACAAGAGGATTGCATGTTGTTTTTCAGCCATGATATCTCCTCTGAGCATGATCATTATGAGGGGTTTAATAAATGTGATAAGACCATGTTTTCACATGGTCTTGATCATTATCTTCATATGTTGCCACTTGATACAAAATCAGAAAATGAAGAGATTGGTAGTGATAATATCTATGTAATTTGGCTGCCATGTGATAATGAAGCCAAATAGAGAGCAAGTTTCCACTTGCACAAAGGCAGTTTGATACTTGTGTTTGTAGAAGTACAATCACTCATGTTGTTGTGGTTTGACAAAGGCAAGCATGAGTTGAGGGAGATTAACTCTTTTATCAGATTGGTGTTTGATAGAGGTAAGAATTGACATCCCTTTTTCATTTGGTGGCCTAGGGTCACTAAGTGAAGTTGAAAAAGAAGGTTGAATAAAGGAGCAGTTTGAGAGCACCCAATGGACTCGACATTTTGTCTACTCCCCAGAGATATGGATTCTTGCTATGCCCACACAGGGCATACGTCCCTAGTCGAAGCCACTATTGGGACTTTCAAATTTTGCAAATTTGAAGTGCCCATATTGGAAATTTTGCCTTTGCACACTTAAAAGTGCACCTAAAACATCTACCTAAGTGACCTACTTTGAAGGGTCACAATACAGAGGTATTTTATTTTCAAGCCAAACCCATTTGTGGACACATTCATGTGACATATGTGAATGTGCATGTCAAATTTTAGCTTCCCATGATGAGTTTTGACAGGGTCTTGAAAAGCGAAGCTGGGGGGTTTTGGCACTATTTTGTTGTTTGTAGACTCTTTGTCTTGCGAGTTGGCCTCCTGTTCGAGCTTGCATTTCACAAATGGATGATCATCAAGAAAAAAAGATTTTTGATCTCCAATATCCATACCTTCATGTTCTCCCATGTCAAGTTTCATAGCCTCATGATCTGATTTGCTATTTTTTGGAGATCAAAAGCAAATGCAATTTGTTTAGTTCTACATTTGCATTTCTAACAGTGTTTCAAGGTGGTCAACTTTGACCCTCAATATCTTGTGAAGATTGATGATTGAAAAAAATACCTCTTGCACATGTACTCAATGTACCTAAATGAGTTTGTTTTTCTAGTGGCAGCTCGCTAGGAGTTGATTTGATATTTTTTCAAAGTGGTGATTCCATGAGTATTAATTGGTTCTAAATAAGTGCAGTTGCAGAAAACTTTGACTGAGCAACTTTGACATTGAATATCTTTCACCTCGTGATCTGTTTCTCTGAGCTATCTATTGCATTCCATTATTGGGTCAAATTTCTACATGCCTATAAGTTTTTATGGCTCCAGGAGGTTGTTTGACTAGTTTTTCGGGGCAATTCCAAAGCCCACTTGACCAGTTTTGACCACTGTACAAAAATGCCTGAAAGTAGATTTTAATGGTAACCCAGTTTATCATTTCATTCCAGAAGCATTCAGAAGCCGCCTCAAAACAATTCAAGGAGAAAAATTGTTTGAAAATGATTTTTTTTTAGTCAAGCCCACATGGAGACCTAGCATGCTTTGCACAATTGTGAAATTGTAATTGATAAAATGCCTTGAAGAAATGGTAAAATACTTGCTCAATGTTCTCTTGCAACAAAGAAAGAAAATGCAAGTGAATTGTGGAAGCACATATGAGGCATACAACCTATCTGGCTAGTTGAATCTAAGAACTCCAATGTCATGGAGCACAAATACACAAGGAGCTGGTGTTTCACTTGAAGTCACCATGGGATAATACCACAACACCTTTCAATTTTGCCACTAGGTTTGAATTAAAAAACATTAGAGCCATTTTTATTGACTTTATGATGGAGAAGGTAGGAACTTGAGCCTTGAGGCTTGTCCAAAGGAAAAAATTACAAAAGAAATGAAAAAAATACCTTGGCCATATAGAGAGGGAATTATGCAGTGCTGATTATTTCAATAGTGGAGGCTTTGAGGCTAAGTTCTACAAAGGATGAACACATGCACTTATGAGGGTTGTTGATTCTGGACTCTTAGACTTTATCAGACCAAATGAAGGATTAAATAATATAGTTGGTAGTGCTTACTATGTTATTTTATCACCTGAGGCATACTACATTGAAGGAATTATTGTGGTCACTAGCAAAGACAATTAAAATCCCCTGAGGTAAAGCAAATGTGAAGAATATTTTTTGTTGTTTTGCACTCAAAAATTTGAATGGGTGTGCAACTTTTCCCATGAAGACAGGTCCAAAGAATGATGGTGATCATCTTGAAGAAGGCCAACTTGGTGCTGCAAAATAATTTCTAGAGAGAGATAGGCAACCAACATATCAAGTAAAAATGCATCAAAATTGTGATGATGCGGCTATGGGACAACATTGTTGAGAGTAGAATATTTGGCGCCGTTAATTATTCACTTTGACACAAGGTCTAAGAGTGGCAGAAAATAGAGGTGGCACCATAATTTATAAGGTGTATGAATTTGTTCAAAGAACTGTTCCCCAAAATAAATGCAATTTAATGGAATGCTACAGTTACATGATATACATTTAGTGGCGCATCGTTTGTTGAAGGGTTGTAGAAATTTTCAAGAAAATGCACTTGGAAGTTGTAATGCGTACTCCACAACCTCACCATCATCCCTCCTACCCAAAATGAAGGAGACAATGAGTTGTTCATGTCAAGCCTTTACCCAAATGTGAATAAGGATGAGGATTCTCTTCGAAATTTGCAAGGGAGAGATCTGCGTGGGCAGTTTGCATTGCAATGAGAATATATCAAAAATGTCATAGGAAATGCTATTTCTAACATCCAAACTTCATTATATCTAGTTCGAGTATGATTCCATTGGAGGAGGCGACAACTTTGGCAAGGCACGCGAGCTTGCTTGACAAAGTGCCTCTTTGAATGTGGTGACATGGAGTACCATAGTTGTAGTATACGCATAAAATGAATTTGTTGAAAACACCTTAGAGAGGAGACAACCATGGCATAGGGAGTGGGCATCCATCAGCGTGCAAAGGATAGAGGAAATCAAAACGTAAAGGATGGAGGAGTTTGATTAGAGCCTCTGCGCCAGATGAAGGAAGATGATGTTGCCATGATTGATCGAAGGAACCAACAAATGTAGAATGAGAAAAACAAATTAGGGAACAAGAAGTGGATCAATGGCTAAAAAAAATGTAAAATGTAGTCAGATCTTGGCCATCTATCATGGACCGTGTGGGGCTAAACATGACGTCATGAGAAAGGTTGCATGATGTGCGAGATCATGCCACATGGCTATGGTGGGCCCAAAGGTTCTTTAAAAGCTTCGCTCATATTCTATTTTGGAGGGAGTTAAGTGTGCCCAATGGATAGGTGTGGGGACTTTATTATTTAATTTTATTTTTTTTCAAATATAAAGAATAAAATGCCCAATGGAGAAGCTTTTAAAGGGGCCTGAAATAAACATTTAAAATCCTTTATTTTGTAAAGGTTAAAAACATAAAAGATAAGGTAAATTAAATGTTACTCAATGCAACATTCAAGCATTTAAAAGGAAAAGCATTTTAAAATATAAAATGAAGATAAAGAATGAATGGCATGGGGAGTATTTTATAAAGTGAATGAGTATTCACTAGGTGAAATATTTCATTGGTTGAAAAGTGGTGTGCACGGGTAAAGTGAATTTACTCAAATTGTAAACAAATATTATTTGTTGGGAAATAAAGTGCAGCATAACAAGGAGCAGAAATATGAAGTTTTCATGGGCAGAGGTATTTTTACATTGCAGGGTAAAATGGAGTGAAATTCTTCACATGGGGAAATTTTTTGTTGCTGAATAACTTGAATGCAAGCAAAAAAAATTTCAAAGTTTGTTGCAAAGGGAAGAGAGAAGAGAGAGGCTTTTCATTTTTGTTGATTAATGGTGGATGAAGCTTCCAGATGTCATCAACGTATTTGTTCTTGGGCTTCTTCTATTTCTTTTTATTCTCATTTTCTTCTCATTGTAAGGGGTTCCATTTTTCTGAAAGCTCTGCAAGGCAGACAAAAGCTCTGGGTAAATTGTAAAGCTAGGGTGAATTATGACTATTAGTCATTAATCTAAGGTGTTCTTGTGTTCTAAATTATGCTTCATGAATATATTTTATTTGATGACTGTCTACATGGCTGAGATGTAAAACTCTTTTGAATTCAATAATCAAAGATTACTTGGGTTTTTTAATGTATATTTGTTGCATTTGAGTAACATTTGTTATTGCCTTATGTTCAGTGAATAATATAATTGCTTTAATGAATTTCAGCTGCATTTTTATTGCCTATTGTTCAAGGGATGGTGTAATTGCTTCAACAAATGTAATAGGAGAGTTATGTTTCCAGGTGGATTTTTAAGAATGGTTATCTGATAAAGCTTCAGTGGTCTTGTTGTCATAATGTGATAACATTTTAAAATATCTTCAAAACATGTTTAACACTGTAGGATGAAGTGTTGGTTATATGACTCTGTAGCCCTCTTCGTGGCACTGGTCAATCTTTATGCTTCTACTTTTTTCAATTTGGTCCCAAATTATTAAATCAAAAACCATTTCAATTTTGTATTCAGAGTTATGTGTTTGGCATGTTCTCTATGTTGGTTAATGAAATTCACTCAATGTCTTAGCCAATGTTGAGTGACATTTTATGTTTCTTAGCATAGTTTTGTGAGAGAATTATCTGTTGAGAAATACCCTATTGAGTGTGTGTTTGAATCTTTAGGTGTTGCTAAAGGGTCACCCCCTAGGTCCTACAGATCTTGAAGTGTAGGGGAAATGTGTTCCAATCCCATTTCCTGTCAATTGGCCAAATCCATCTTTGAGTCTGAACATAAAAAATTGGCTAGTATCTAGGATTCATTTGATCTGTTGATATGGAACACCAACAGGCTAGACCAAATTAAGAAACAACACAAAAAACAACAAAAATATAACCAAAGATAGAACACAACAAAAAAACCTAAAACACAGAGCTTTAGTTGTTAGTCAAGGAACTAAGGGCCCGATCATAGAAATGATCATCCTTCTTTTTGTTTTAGTTTTATGATGTAACTAACCATGAAATCATGTACGAAAAAAAACTATATCATCCTAGTTCAAAGGAAGAACAATAAAAAATTAGTCTAGTCATTTAAATATAGGCATACACACCAAAGAAGAAATTCACGATAGCTAGAAAAAGTGATTTTTTTTCAAACTTTTCTAAAATAAATGATTAATTACATGACTATAGTAGCCTAATCCAACTAGATAATCATTCATAATATATTTGTACATCTCTTTGGTAATTTTCTATAATAGAATTGAGTAAATAAATTGAAGATCAAATAGTGAGATTAGAAGAAAATAATGAAGGAGATCAAACTACACAAGTAAAATAATATCTAGAGGACTTTGTTGATGATATGTATGATAAAAAATAAACAAATATCAACCAAAAATTGAAATATAGTAGTTTTTTCATCAACTAAATGGTGTTTCTCCACTATAATTGATTGAATTAAAAATGATAGGTTCATTTATATCATGTTTTGATTATTAAATTTCTCAATTGAATAATGTTGATATATATGAAAGTAAGGAAGACATCAAATTATTTCTTGAAGACAAAGATCAAACCACCATATAAAATAGTGATTACAATTTGTTTCTTTGAAATATAAGCATGAAGGGCCACTTCATTTTGCAATTAAAATGAACATATTAAATAAGGAACCCAAAATTAATTGTATAGACTTGAGAAGACACATGTTGATTCACCCTAACTATGACACAAAGATTTAGAAAAAAGTGAAATGGTCCATGTTGTGAAAGCTAAAAGTGTTGATTACAATTTTATAGTGGATAAATTATCGATAGATATTACTATGATTTATACATACATGATGTAAGAGTAATGATATATCATAAATTGTGACCCCCTAAAGAAGATAACTTATTAAATGATGAAATAGTTGATGTTGAGCATACATTCTCGATTAAAGAAACTTCAAATCAGGTTGTATCTCCCATTTCACATTAAATTATAATTATTATTGAAGGGCACATAATATAATGAGGGGGGTGAATTTGTATATTTAAAACTCTTTAATTCAACATGAATTACCATCAATAACTTATCCAAACATGCGTCTCAAAGCATCAAAATAAGTATTAATCAAGAAACATAGATACACATATTCACACAAAGAACACCAGATATGCGTGGAAGATTAAAATGTGAAAAAAATGGTGAGAATTGCTTCTTGGAACTATTGTAAAAATCTAGCCTCACAGAAATAATGAATTACTTACAATCATGAAATAGACACCAGCCTATCAAAAACACCAATTCTCAATTATGTGTGTAGGCACCAGCCTAATGGAGATGCCAATCCCCAACAAATAAAAATGAGAACCAACTCAATAGGAAAGACACAGTCCTTTTGGACTACAAAGATATAATTTATGAATCTTCAATACTGATTACATAGCTTGCACTTGACTCGATATACCTTGAAAAATCCTACACAACATATGATCTTCTGATAATTGTGCATAATTATTAGGATGCAACTCCCATTACTTCATTTGAATATAACATTCATACTTGCACACCTATCATTGAATAAATCATATTCATAAATGTATACATTCTAATACATTAGCAATATTTCATGTTACCCATGAACCTCTTAACACCATCCACAATTAGCTAGGTCAACTAAGGGTACACCTAAATTGAAATTGATATAAACTATGTAGCAGGTCAATACTTAATCAATGTTGTTTCCTCTAATAATATATTATGTTATGTGCTTCCTTAATTATGTAGATCAAGGGTAGGAAAAAACCAAACATAACCAAACAACCACTCTTTCAAGCCTTTAAACATCAATTGGTGGGTTTTACTTCATTTACACTTGTTTTGCTTGTAGCCTTTCAAAAGGGAATTTTGGACATAACTCTTCAACCAAAATTGTTCTACAAGAAAGAATACTTGTTTCAGATTCCCATTAGTCCATTCTTAAACATATTTCAAAATGAGATAGGTTTGTATTGTATGGAAGGCCTCAAAAATTGACTATCCTCCTTTTGACTAGACCTAATTGGTCACCTAGGCTTGATAACATCTAGGTTTATGCAAGGAAATGACACCAAACAAGAGAAAAAAATTGATTTATGGATTCTCGGGAATGTAAAACCTCTTAATGGAATGACACAATTATTTCCAACCCTTCCCTAAACAAACAATGTGTAGATTTCCTCAACCCATATTAAACCAAGGGCTTTTTGTTTTGACTATTCTGAGGATCTGTGAAAGTGAACTGGTGAAGAGATCTTTTTCCCACATGAAAATCACAGCCCAAAATATTTTAAGGTGGTAGAAGGCACCATGACATAATTTTCCACCAATTTTCAGCATTGTCCCATTTGTATAATGCAAGTTATGGTCGTTTAAAGGTGACTGCAAACCCTAGGACAACCTTCAGGCAATTTTTACAAAAACACTCATAACTTCTACAAATCAACTTGAAAATTTCTCAAAATAATTGCATCTGAAAGCTAAGATAGAGGAAAACCTTAGAAATTTGGTTCTATATTGATTTATGTTCATAAAAATCCATACGATGTGAAATAATGGAACTGTTATAGCAAAAACACAAAAAAAATTTCTCCAAATTGATTCCAATTTTCATTCCAATCTCTTCCCAACCTTTCTCTTTGAGATTACAAGGAATTTTATGCATGTACCAGCATATTTCAACTACCTCCAACCATATTTTGGTTATTTGGCTTAACAAATCCTCAATTACACTTTTTTTGCAAAAAGTTGCAAAATTGCTTGACATTGTTGACAACATTTGCATTTTTACTTAACCTTGCACCTAGAAACTCCATAATGACTCAAACTAACTCCAACTAACATGAAATGGTATCAAAAAACCTTATTACATGAAAAAAACACAAACCAAAGTAAAATTCAAATTTTTGACCCTTGGAGGCATAAAATGACCTATGGGTGCCCCTGCACCACTTAAGAGATATTAAACTAGTCCTATTTCATCTCCACACACTTCCTCCAACTAGTGCATGCTTCCCTTCTCTAGCACAAACACTCAAATTTTATTCATAGTTAGCCAGTCAATACAAACAATACTCTATTACATCCAACTTTCTATTTTCTAATGCTCAACCTATGAAACTCTAGAATTAGATACAAAATGAGTGAATTTACTTTAGGTCCAAGCTATAGGTTATGACATTAAACTATGATAGAATGCCTACAAAAACACTATTATTGTATAATACAATCCATGAGTAGAAATACATAGAATACTTCTAAAACCACTTATAGAATACTTCCAACAACTCAAATAAATACAAGATAATAATTCAAGCAAGTACTTCATAGTATAAATCACACTAGCAACTTATCACAGTACATCTTGTTCTTAAAATATTTGACATGACATGACAATAATACTCACTAATTTCAAAAGCTTAAACATGGAAAAATTAAATGCATTTAATTCTCACTAATTTGTTGAATTACTCCTTCAACATCAATGAAAACATATGTTTAACAATCTCTTCCCCTGTCATTGATGGAAAACAACAAAATGATGTTAGCACACCAACACACGTAATCTAGAACTCCCCTTATGTGATACAATCTAGATTTACTAAATGAGTAAATAAATGACTAATTTGGTCATTGAATAAAAAAATTATTAAGTCATACAGGGTATGTGAAGGATCATGATGGGCCAAAAAGTGGCGATATAATGGGTATGTGTAGGGTATGTGGCTTATGACTTTTTTTTACCCAAAATTGATGAAATGAAAAGGGTTTTTAAAGGACATTCTCAGATTTCCACTAATATAAATTATGCTTTAATTTGAATCTAATAAATTATTATTATTCATTTTCTATTTGAATTATGACTAAAGTCCTCATTGATAGGCTGATTGAAAAACATCTATAGCTTTCAAATGGTATCACATTTTTTGAATCTGAAACATGTGTCACATTCTATGCTTCACATACTATAAGATTAAAAAATGAATTTCATTAAGTTTTGACCAAGTTAAGGTGGTTAGACATACGAGTTTTTATATTTTTAAAAGTTGTAATAAAAAATTCATAATTAATTATTTACTTGGAAAAAAATTAGTTATGCATCACATCGGGACATGAGTCCTATACTTATATCTAAAATATTATAAAAAAATATTATCATTTTATTGTGGTTAGGGTGGTCAGACAAACACCTACTTCTTATTTTTCCCTAAAATTTAAGTATTACTGCATTGAAATTTCAAATTTTCACCAAATAGATTTTTTTTATAAATAAACCTAGTAGTTTAGAAACTACATTCAATTTAGTACAAATTCTATTCTTACATATTTTTGAAATAATATAGATAACTTATTCGAATTTTTACATCAAGTTTCCTAACTCTAATTTTTCAAAAAGAAATTGCCACTTAAGGGCATGTTTTTTCCATGATGATCCTGCACATACCTAATAAAAATGACTAAATAGTTAGTCATATAAATAAAAATTTGAGAATTTTTTTTTAAAATATTTGAGGGACTTATTGGCGGGAGTGCATTGCATGTGATTCATTTCATTGAATCCCTCATTTTGTTAGTTGGTTAGCATGGCACTGAGGTGTTTTGGGTTATAGTAGCTACTTGCATGGGTGATAAAGCTTGTTTGGAGAGGACCTAGAGACTTTTGAAAAGGTGGGCAAGAAATTTAGAGTTTGTTGCAATGAATTTGAAGTCGGCGAGTCCCTCTGCAATGAAGTCATATTTTGGGACACCATCTATAACAAATTCATAGGTAATTTGAAACCCTCATTACATTAAACACAAAATCTATAGCTTTCTGATTGGCAACTTATAGTAGTTACATAGGCAACTGAGTACCAAAACCATATAGGAAGTTTAGGGTTTAGGGGACTATTTTTTCATTAGTTTCCTCTACATTTTGGAGCATATGGGAATTGAACTTGTAACTCAAGTGAAACACGACCTTCTTCTAGTCATTGGAAGAATTCCATATCCTTAAAGCGCATAGAAAAAAATGTAGAATTGGCACTGGGATTTTATTTATGAATTCAACCCAAATGCCATTTCCTAATGAATCCATAAAATTTTGTTGAGCCAACTCCAGTTCATCACACTCAACATGAAGAACCCCAATGTTGTTTAACAATTCAATGTGTACTTCTTCTCTGCTCTTCTTCATAAGAGACTTTGTTGTCTTAAGAGAATGTAAGGCTGCACTAGGGTCTAACGATATTAATAACTCACCCATCTTGATAAATGCATGGGCATCATATGGATCTATGCAAGTTGCCTTTCTTAAAATTTCCAAATCCTTCTCTACCTACCCTTGCTGAGCATATATATGGCCTACAACTTATAAGCTTTCACAGTTCTTAGGGTGGACCTCCAAAACCATTTCAAAATTTGAGAGAGAACTATTAAGATCTCCCAGCTTCAATTGAACCTGACACAAAATCCTATGGCCTATGGCTTTCCTTGATTGATTCCATGTAGTAGCGGCCAATGGTGTCATAATCACCTTTACTATGATAAGATCGTGCAAGATTATAATATGAATAAGATTTCATGAGAGGGTGGTCATTTGAAACAAGAGCTATCTCAATCAACTATTCCACAAGAAAATGTTGCCCTGTGAAGAAAAAATGGTTTGCTAAATGATTCAATGTCATTGCATAGTACGGGTATAATTCAAAGGCTCTACGCATATTTTCCATTCCTTCATGAACACTACCTTTTTCACTAATTGTGAGAATCCTACAAGTAAAAAATGCATAAAACTAACCAAGAATATTTATGTAGAGGTAGAACATCATTTCCTAATGCCTCCAAAAAATATTTTTGAGCCAACTCTAGTTCATCACACTCAAAATGAAGAACCCCAATGTTGTTTAACAATTCAATGGGTACTTCTTCTCTTCTCTTCTTCAAAAGAGACTTTAGTGTATTAAGATAATCTAAGGCTACACTAGGATCTCACGATATTAATTTAACTCACCCATCTTGATAAATGCATGGGAATCACGTGGATCAATGCGAGTTTCCTTTCTTAAAATTTCCAAAACCTTCTTTGCCTACCCTTGCTGAGCATATATATGGCCTACAAATTTTAAGCTCTCACAATTATCAGGGTGGACCTCCAAAACCTTTTCAAAATTTGAGAGAGAACTCTTAAGATCTCCCAGCTTCAATTGAACCTATCCCAACCCAAAGTATGGCAACACAAAATCTTGTGGCCTCTGGCTTTCCTTGACTAATGTCATGTAGTAGCAACCAACAGTGTCATAATAACACTTATTATGATAATATCATGCAAGATTATAATATGAATGATATTTCATGAGAGGGTGGTCAGTTGAAACAAGAGCTATCTTAGTCAACTATTCCACAAGAAAATGTTGCCCTATAAAGAAAAAGTGGTTTGCTAAATGATTCAATGCCATACACAATACGGGTATAATTCAAAGGCTCTACGCATCTTTTCCATTCCTTCATGAACACTACCTTTTTCACTAACTATGAGAATCCTACAATTAAAAAATGCACAAAACTTACCACAAATATTTTTCCCCATTTCAAATAGTAAAATTTCCAAAAAAAATGTGTTTAAAACCTACAAAAAA
This sequence comes from Sequoia sempervirens, assembly GCA_007258455.2. Taxonomy (NCBI): domain Eukaryota; kingdom Viridiplantae; phylum Streptophyta; class Pinopsida; order Cupressales; family Cupressaceae; genus Sequoia; species Sequoia sempervirens. The sequence goes on from VDFB02000007.1 coordinate 231,560,694, forward strand.
ATGCAAATAAAATCACGTTGATTTTCACACCAAAAAAAAAACCATGAGACTATAGCTTGTTGCTTACTATTATGCTTTGATAGATTTTTTCCAAGCATCCATAGCTTGTTTGAAATCACTTGTTTTAGGCTTTTAGCCATAACAACAAGACAATGAGTTGTTTGATAAAATGCTTTGGTAGACATGTATGAAAAATGTGGTAGCATAGACAAGGCAATGAACTTTGGAAAAAAATGCCACAAATAAATGTGGTCTCATGGTGATGGAATGCCATGAAGAATTCTATGACAAGTGAATTGTTATGTATTTTCACGGAATTTCATCACCATGAGACCACATTTCTTTGAGGCATTTTTTCAACCAGTTCACTACCTTGTCTATGCTATTGCTTACTATTATGCTTTCATAGATTTTTTCCAAGCATCCATAGCTTGTTCGAAATCACTTTTTTTAGGATTTTAGACATAGCAACAAGGCAGTGAACTATTTGATTAAATTTTTTGGTAGACATGTATGAAAAATATGGTAGCATAAACAAGACATGAACTATTTGAAAAAATGCCTCAAAGAAATGTGGTCTCATGGAATGTCATGACAAGAAAATGCAATTGGCAGCTGCTCCTAGTTATTAGTTATGCAATGTGAAGTAATTGCATAACTACTTAGGTTGAATTTGTAAAAACTATATTGTAATTGAAATTTTATCATCTATTAGCATCTAGTTATTAATTATACAATGTGAAGTAATGCTTTGAGTTTGAAAGATGTGCAATGCAATGAAATCAACAATTTGAATATAAACTACAAAAATCTATTTTTTACATTTCATTAGTTAAACTCTCTATTTTATTTTCTCTCTATAACTCTATTTCTATGGAAATTCCTTTCAATTAAAAAAATAGTTTTTTGTCTCTAAGTCTACAATTTTTTATATTTTGTCATCTATCAACATCTAGTTATTAGTTATGCAATGTGAAGTAATGCTTTGAGTTTGAAAGATGTGCAATGCAGTGTAATCAAAAATTTGAATATAAAATATAAAAAATATATTTTTTACAATTCATTAGTTAAACTCTCTATTTTGTTTTCTCTCTATAACTTTATTGTATGGAAGTTTCTTTCAATTAAAAAAATAGTTTTTGTCTCTTAGTATACAATTTTTCATTGCTATGTGTAGAACATTACAGATGGATCAATGCCAAAGGTTGACTATGGATTAATACCATGAATTTGATGAGAGAGTAGCCAATGAGAGGGACATGAAAAAATATCCATTTCCATGTAATGACTATCTTGGTGGAAAGGTGAGGAAAATAAATCTAATTTATCGACATATGATAAGATATGGGAATAGTGGTATAAGCCCTTGGGATTACAATTATTATGAAGATATGATAGAATTGTAGAGTGTGAGAGATGAGGAGGCAACAAGCATAGATGAAGTGGCACCAAACATAGATGAAGAGGCAACAATGTTAGAAGAAGGGTTTGAAGTTGATAGAATGTTGAATGAGGGTCTAAACGATGATTGGGCCAAGTTGATGGAGGATGCTTTAAATCCTGTGTATGCTAATTGCAAGTTAAGTCGTTTGACAACAATCCTTCAAATTCTTAACCTAAATGTGGTGTTTGGTTGGAAAAATGAGAGCGCAAATCAGTTATCAGCATTATTAAGTTCGTTGTTACCACCTGACTCCCCATTGCCAATAAAATGAAGTCAATGTAAAAAAAAATCACTAAGCTACGATTAGGGTATGAAAACATCCACACATGTGTGAATGGTTGTGTATTATTTCACAAGAATCTTGGAAGTGAGAGTGAATGTCTGAAATGTCATGAAGTGAGGTATAGACAAGGATTGAAAACAATTGTAGTTCCTAGAAATGTTCTTCGCCACTCTCTGATAATCCCACGATTACTTTGAATGTATAGATGCAGAGACATTCCTGAAATTATGCAATGGCATGCCAAAAATAAGAGCACTGATGGAAAACAATGGCATGTGCTTGATTCTAAGATGTGGATTGAATTTGATAATAGATGGCCTATTTTTTCTCAAGATCCTTGTAATATAAGGTTGGTTTTGGCTCTAGATGGGGTGAACCCATTCTTAGATCAAAGTAATAAATGGTCAACTTGGCCAGTGTTTTTAATAAATTATAACTTGCCTCCATGGTTAGCAACTAAACCATTTTTCTTAATGCTATCATTGATTATACCAGGAAATAAAAGTGTGACTTTAGATACAATCAATGCTTATCTAGAGCCATTATATGATGAGATAATGGAATTATGGAAAGGAATTGAAGAAATTCAATCTTTAAGGGATGGTCATTTAATCAAATTCACTTTAAGAGCTTCCTTATTATTTACAATTCATGATCTTCCTGCATATGGCACATTGTTTGGTCTCAGTGTTCATGGATACCATGGATGTCCTTCTTGCAACTTTAAGGATTTTGTGAGGCACTCAATAAGTTTGTGTAAGTGTATTTATTGTGGACATTGTGCTTACCTTAAAATGGATCATCCATATTGTAAAAAAAAACATGATTTAATGGTCAAGAAGAGTATTGTGAAGCACCATTGCTAATAACATGTGATTACATTGTTGAGAATGGACAAAAAAGAATTTCATTTATTGAAAATGATGGGATTTTGGGTAGTAGATATGATCCATGTAATGAAAGTGGTGTAAAAGGGTTGTGCATATTCTATAAGTTGCCATACTTTAAGGATATAGCCATTAGGCATACTGCTGACTTTATGCATACTAAGAAAAATATAGCATGTGCTATTATAGTAACTATTTTTGGTGTTTTTTGTTGCAAGTATGAGCTAGTTTGGTGGTGTTGTCATTGATGTTGTCATTGATTACAACACAGTTCAATATGTTGCAGAATTGTACATGTATAGCTAAGATGCTTTTGAGATGTTGTGAGTACATGGAGCTATCATTATGGTGTTGCAAATATGCTGGTTTGATGAGTTTCCAAGTGCTTTTGAGAAAATTAATAAAGAAGAGAAGTCAGAGTGATGAATGTGCTCTAGTATGTGCTTCACATTTCTCCTATGTTGATCCTATGCCTATGTGGTTGTGAAGTTTTTATTACGATGATCTGATGGTGATATATGCTAAGTTTCAGCTTTGGGTGAGATGGTACATGAAAGTTGTGTTCACTGGTATGTGAACTATCTAGCAAGTTTGATCTTTTGTGGACTAGGAGAAATGTTTTTGCTTTGCAGTCCTTCATTATTTTGATTTAGATCATGTAGATATGGGATATGTCTTGTGAAGGTATTTCCTATGCTCTAGCAAAGAGGTTTGGAGTTTGGTAATCAAGAAGACATGTTTCAATATTTCAGTATGAGTTTTCACAATCTAGATAGATTGGTGAAAGAAATTCAGTGATTGAAGGTTGTTTTTGTTGCAGATGTATCTGTAAGGTTCTTAGATGTATTATAGTGCATAATGAAGCATGTTGTGGTGTCCACATGTCATCTTCTTGTTGGGAAGCATGTGCATCAATGTTTATCTATGTTTTCATTAGGTTTGGCTGACCTAGTGTCTATACTTCATTCAAAGAATAAAATTTAATTGAGGAAGTGTGTAGAAGATTCAAGAAAATAATTTTATTGGTCCACTCTTATTCCTTTCCATTGCGGGAATTTTGAGTTGCCGACCTAATTTGAATTTATGAAATGATGTTTTGTGGCTGACCTTGGTAAATGTTTCTAAGGTTGAGAATAGTATAAAAGTGAGTTGAATTTTGAAGAGATGTATGATAGTGTGATGCAAAGTGATGAAAGTGTGCCAAAAATAATAAGAGTAGAAGTGTGTGTGAGTGGGTTGTGACAACAGTTTTTTAGTGTGTTGAAGGCAGTGAATTGAAGGTTTTTGTAATCCTGTGAATGCGCTTTAATTGCAATGGTGGATCTTTTGTTCTCTTTTGTATTTGTAGGCAGTGAGCCTCCTTGTTGGATAGTGAGTCCTTTGTAGGCAATGAGCCTTTGTATTCAGTTTATAATCTTTATATTGTGAGTTAACCCTCAGCGTGGTTTTTCCCTTATTAGTTTTTCCACGTAAAAATTTGGTGTTCATTGTGTTGATTTACTTTCTATTATTTATGTTTCATGCTCATATTCAATAACAAAATAGTGTGGTTGAAGATTTGATAAGTGATAAAGTTTTAAGTTTAAATTTGTGTGACAACTAATTCACCCCCCCTCTTAGTTGTCCTGCGCTTGTTTAACAATTGGAATCGGATCTTGTGGTTCCTTGTGTAGAGCTTAACTGCTTAAGGAAGATTCGATGATGCACAAATTGGTGATCCCTATGTTTGATGGAACTGACTGCAATGATTGTAAGGGACAGATGAGAGGATACATTATCTCTCTTGGTTTCAAGACCTAGAAGGCTGTTGAGAATAAGTATACAGCTCCATCTAGTGGTGTTAATTCTATAGATGAGATCTCTGATTATGAAGAAAATGAGAAGGAGAAGTATGTGATTTGTAGTGGTTTATCTAAAAATGAGTGAGTCAAGGTTAATTTTCTAGATACTGCATATGAAGTCTGGAAGAAGTTAGAAGACATGTATGAAGGAAACACAAAGGTGAAATTGACAAAGAGGTTGGTGGAAAAGCATAGATTTGTGAACCTGAAGATGGAAGATGGTGAAGAATTTACAAGCTTCTTTCAGAGAGTTTAACTGGAAGCAAATGAAGTTAGAAATCAATGAGGAAAACTAGCAAATGAAGATATAATCAAGAAGATCCTGATCACTTTACCAGAATGTTACAGCGACAAGATCTCTCTTATTAAAGAAATGTATGATCCTAAGAAGTACACTCTAGAATAGTTGTTCGGCACCTTGCAAGCATTGAGATAAGAAATTTTTGGAAGGACAAAAAGGTAGAAGAGAAGATACAAATGACATATAAGGCTTTGAAGATTGAAGAACCAAATAGTGATGACGAAGAGTTGGAAGCAAATCTCACTAGGAAATTGAAGAAAGGCACCATAAAATATAAAGGTATGTTACCCTTTAAATTCTTTAGTTGTGGAACATTGGTCATTATGCTTCAAGATGTCTGGATAGGGATAAACATAAGAAGAACAAGGATTATAAGGATAAGGATAGGAAGTATAAGAAGTGTAAGAAGTTGTACTATGTTAAGGAAGAGGTAGGTATTTCTGATGAAAAATCTGAGAATGAGGTTGATGATAGTGAATGCTTATTCTTAGCTTTGGAAAATAAATCTGTATCCACTAACTCTGGAAAATGTGTAAGTAAGAAGGCTCCAGAGGTTAAGAAGAATGTGAGGGAAGGTACTTTGGTTACCACTTTTCATGCAAGACATGATGAAGACTACTGGGTAATTGATAGTGGATGTTCTAATCACTTGATCAGAGATAAGAGTAAGTCCACTCAACTTGAAAAATATGATGGTGGTTTAGTCATGTTCAGTGATGATTCAAGAGCTAACATATGTGGTAAAGGTTCAATTAGTTTTGATGGAGTGCATAATACTGATGATGTATATTATGTGAAGGGTTTGAGACATAATCTTTTGAGTGTTGGTCAAATGTGCAGCAATGGCCTTAAACTTGTGTTTTAGAACAATACCATTGAAATCAGAAAAGTATCTTGAAATGGAGATATGATTGTTGCTGGAAGAAGAAATCATGGAAACATCTATCAACTAAAGGGAGTTGATGGTCATTACCTTGTATCTCAAATCAGTTAAAGTAGGTTATGGCACCAGAGAATGGGACATGTGAACTTTGATAACCTAGTCAAGATTAGTGCTAAGGAGATTGTTTGAGGACTACCTAGAATCACAAGACCTGCTAATGCTATTTGCAGAAGTTGTCAACTGGGGAAGCAGACAAGATGTAGCTTTAAGGGAAAAGAACATTCTACTATCAAAATGTTGTATTTGATTCACACCGATCTCTGTGGTCCGACCAAGACCAAAATCCTGAATGGAGACAAGTGCTTTATGTTGCTTATTAATGATTACACTCGAATGGCATGGGTTGCTTTTCTCAGAGAAAAGAATCAGGACCTGGATAGGTTTAAGGTATTCAAAGAAAGAGTGGAAAATGAAGTAAATCTAAAAATCAAGTGTTTGAGATTTTATAGAGGTGGTGAATTCACTTCTGGTGAATTTAGTGCATCTTGTGAAAGCATGGTATAAAAAGACAATTTTCTTTGCCAAGAAACCCTCAGTAGAATGGAGTAGCTGAAAGGGAAAACAAGATAGTATAGGAAGCTGCTAGAACTATGATAAAAGATTCCAATGTACCGGATGTGTATTGGAGAGAAGAAATACATATTGTTGTTTATGTTCTTAATAGAGTTCAGATCAGACACAACAACACAAAGACACCCTTTGAGTTATGGACTGGCAAGACTCCTACTATGAAATATTTTAAGGTATTTGAAAGTAGATGCTATATTAAAAGAGATGATGAAAATATTGGAAAGTTTGATGCTAGATGTGATGAAAGAATATTTCTTGGGTATTCTACTACTAGCAAGGCATACAGATGCTTTAACACAAGGTTGAGAAAAATCATTGAAAGTGCTAATGTGAAAGTTGATGACGACATATGTAGACCTATTGAGATAAGTGAAGTTGAACCTAATGATCCTATCTACGAACATATACCTAAAGAAAATAAGGAGAAGGAAGAAGAAGAAGAGAAAGAAGAACAAGAACAAGAACAAGTGGAAGAAGAAGAAGAAGAGAATGAACGGAAACCTGCTACTAGGACTCCTAAATATGTACAGAAGAATCATCTAGAAGATCAGATAATTGGAAACAAAAGTGAAGGTGTGAAGACAAGAAGTAGAGTTGCAGTTGAGGTAAATTTGTGTTTACTCTCTAAAATAGAACCTAAATATGTAAAAGAAGTAGGTGAAGATGAAATTTGGATGAGAGCTATGAAAGAGGAACTACAACAGATAGAAAAGAATCAGACATGGGAAATAATACCTAGACTTGTGAATAAAAATGTTATTGGCTCAAAATGGGTGTTCTTGAACAAACTGAATAAAAATGGAGAAGTAGTAAGGAATAAGACAAGACTGGTATGCAAAGGATATTCACAAGTTGAAGGTGTTAGGACTAAAAAAATTCCACATATTTCTATCAACCTCTTTCCATTTATCACCTAGTCCCTACCAAATTTCACCGGACTCAATTTCATGATCTAGACAAATTTTTGAGGTGTGTGTAAACAATACATTTTGTAGCCAACATACCCAAGAAATTGCACCCATAAAATCCATCAAAGTCCTTTTGACACCATCGACCCAACAATACTCTATCAGTGGAACTCCCATCACTACCCCACCGATAGCCCGATAAGGGTAGTCCATGTCCTTACATTGGCATAACATCTTTCCATCAGGCTAACTTCCAAGGTAGTTCCCCCGATGAGTTGATAGAAACAAAAAATATTATCGCATCATTGCAGCTTGAGTGCATCAGTGGAAGGAATGATGAAATTTCCTCAATAGCCCAATATAACCATGAAATATCAAGATATAACACTTATCGGTGAAGTTAGGATGTATTGGGGTAGCATTGTTAGATGTCTTGTTGATAGACCGAAAGAAGAAATTTCATTGGTGGAGAAGGTGGCCATCGGTGGAAAATGAATCAAAGTTCCAATGATATAGAGATGAATGATTAATATTAGTTGATGTGACATCTAAGAGCATCATTGAGATATTTAACATAAATGCTCTCCCTGATGACAAGACTGAAACAAGTGGTGTATTAATGAGCCAAAACTTAAGTGAATTGCACCACGAATTAATCATACGATTGAAAAAACCAGAAAGGCTACACTAAGAGCAGAAGTAGAAGGGATGGAATTCGAAGCTCTTACACAGTGAAACCAGGGGAAGTGAAAATTCATGTAAGTACTCCACTCTTAGCTAGGAAGTTGCATTTTTTCAGAGTTAGCAATGGAAGAAAATGTGGAAAAACCTAAGGAAAAGAAACAAAAAATTGGAAAGAGGAATCTAAATCAAGACTTGATAGACCAGTGTCTGGGCTTAGGATGAAGACCCAGAAGAAGTGTTCAAAAAAGTAAATTGTTAGAAAAGAATAGGGGTCTGGGGGATGTTTGGATGCCACATTGGGGCTATGAGATTTTTATGTATCATTATAGAAAGAAATTGAGATTCCAACTAGTCTATAACCCATGGAGATTGAACTTAGGAAGAACTGTGGAGCTAAATGCATTTGTAAACGTAGAATTAATGAAAGCTCTGGCCAGTTGGTATAATCCTAAGAAAAGAACTATCCAATCACCAAATGGGGACGATATGTTTGTTAACTCCCAAGACCTGATCTCTAATGTTTTTCAGTTAGAAGGTCCCATGAACTTTCCATTCACCATTAGAGACTTTCTGATAGAATACTATTGCATGCATACTAGTTACAAGAGATGGAAGCTACCTTTGCACAGACCTAAGAATGAGCAAGGTTAACTCAGGAAATTTTTGAGCAATGAAAACCCTCCATTTCATATAGAATTGTTTGAAAAGTACTTCCAATATACCTACTACTCAGTTGGTCAAGACTTGGGAATTGAGGTTCCACCACTTATGTCTATTGCACTAATGGTTGTAGCAGCTGATATACAAAGAAAAGAAGCTAGGTCATTTGACTATGCAAATTATTTGGTGAATTCCCTAAATCAAGGGCTTGAAAGAATAAAAAACAATAGTTATTGCATAGATTTCAAACATTATTCCTTGCTGATGCATTTACTTTTGCATGAGGGTCATGCTAGAAATGTGTGGGGTAAAGAATTAAGAATCAAAGACACAGATGAAGATGGAAAATTTAAACATGTACAGATGTGGACTGGACTATGGGATATTTGATGTGATAGGTCACATTACTTATATTTTGAAGAATATTTTGTTAAACCACTAATGAAGTTGTTAGGCTATTCATATGATCACAATTTATCCCCTAAGATATAGAGATTTTTGAGACCAAAGGAGAATAACACAAACGAAAAAGTGAACCATAATTGGGGAGACTGGTATGCCTTCTCTGATTGCATAGTAATAAGGGTTTATGGATTTGAAGGGGTTCCACATTTGCTACCCTGAGTGGTTCCTAACAAAGTTTCCTATTTGGAAATTGTACGACAACTAGCAAATTTTGATACTAAACGTCTCAAAATTCATAATAAACAATCACTCATGCCCAACACTCTTTGTTTTGGAGACTTCACAGTATGTGCCATTGAAGGGTATGAAGAAATTGATGCTAAATTAGCCAATTACAACCTTCCCCTTCGGTATGAAAGAGAGAAATTTGATGCAAGGGATTTATTCATGAAGCAAGATTAACTCACAATTTGTGAGGGTATTAGCATTTGTTTCCACTTGATGATGTGATTAGGAACTAAGATGAACTAGTGAGAGAATGGCTTCATATAATAAAGTTATGATTGCAAAGGAATGGAAGAGAAAGAATGTCCCATCACATAGAGAAGCATTTTCTCATACACAAGATCCATTGGCTAGGATTGAGCATCTTATTGCTCACATGAATGAAATAGTAAAAGATGTACCCTCATATGACTTACACAGGAGTACATGCTAAGGATGTGGAGCCTTTAGATCACATACCTTCACAACCCACTCCCGATGTGTGTTTTTCCACTAACAGCAGTGAAGGGGAAGAAAGTGATGAAGAGAGTAATGAAGAGGAACAACCAGTGGAACAGATAAAGGCCCATGTGATCACACAATATGAGCCTCCTCAAGAGCTTGTAAAATTTGAAACATCATATGAGTTATTTGATGACATTAGGGTCAAGGTTGGTCATTAATTCATTTATGATAATGATTTTGTTAAAAATCTCGAATTCAAATCATTTGTCTATGAGTATAAGGGGAAGAAAATAAGACAAAAGGAGGAAGACATTAGTCTTGAGAAGGAAGTTGTTGCCTTAGAAGAATTGAAAAAATAAGTTGACAGGGAGGTGCAGTCCATCACCCCTGAAAGAGGTAGATAATTACTCCAAGAAGTTGGGGCATTATTGCTACCAGGATGGGACATGAGTTCTACAATTGTGTTTGATAGATTTAGTTAAAGAGGGGATACAACAATGACCCTAACAGAGTAGGCTAGTGATAATATATATTTTGGGTATGGATATAATCCATATGAGGATACCTTGCTTATTTGGTCATTATACCCTCATGAGAAGAGGTCGACAGTGATTGACAATCCAAATCAAGTATTTGGATACCTTTTGGTCAAAAGAGTTGGGGACACTAATCCCTTAGAAACTGCAGAACTAAATGTCAATGTGGAAAAATTCACTAGAGCACAAATCGAAAATCCGGTTAAAGAAAATGATGAATTGAGAAAGTAGTTATCACATAAAATGGAGAAGACATCCTCCTCTTTTTCTCAAGAATTGTACTCCCCATGGCTTGAGAAAGATAAGAGTGTTAGATGCATTAGCTGATGCTGCTTATTGGAAAAAAAATCATTTGAAGGCCCAAGAAAAGTGTAAAACATTGGAAAAGGAAATGAAAGGCATCAAGTATAATATTGTGTCCAAAATAATCAAGGAAATATTTAATAAGATGATGAAGCAAGCCAATGATTATTGGAGAGTGTTAAATCAAGTACAATCAACAACAAAACAAAATATCTGATTGCAAAGAAGGATGATTGATAAGAAGAAGCAACTTATGGATAAACAAATTATGAAGGATTAGTTATTGCAGAGATATAAAAATTTGGTGGAGTCTCATAATCAATATCATAGTAGACTCAAAGAGGACCTTAGTTGCTTTAATTTGGTTCTTGCACTCCATGATGATATAGGGAATCTTTGAAAAGGGGATGATTGGAAAGCAAAGTTTACAAAATTTCTAACAACTGCATTAGAGGAGATGAATGATGAAGATATGGTCTTGCAAAACGCTCATAAACAGATTGAGAAATTCATGCACATAGAGTATGATATGAAAGAAGTCATATCCAATGCAGACACCCATGCAGAACAAGGATATATTGATCATCTCTCGGCTTCCAATTTGTTTATCAATCGGGTAGTGGACATTCCAAACACAACTGAACAACCATTAGAATCAGTTGGTGGTAATGATGTGGACCCTATCATACAATAAAATCTTTGAAAAGATCTTAGATGACCATGGGCTTTTACTTAGAGATTAACGGATTGGTACACATGTTTATGATTGTGTTAGTTTCTTAAGTTATGTTTAGTTCCAAATCTTGTTTTGTTATCAAAATTCGTGTCTTTTGGTCTAAAGCTTGTTGCCTCTCATATATATAAGAGAGACCAAGACCAATAGAAGGATATAGGAGAAGATAGTGGTAGAATAGGGGTAATAGATGGATAGCATAAGAGTTCCATAATTTTTATATTTTGAAAGACTATGTTGCAAGCATAATTTTGAAGAAGTCAATGAAAGATCTCTGATTTTGTGGCGTTATATTGGTATCAATTGTTTTTTGAAATTATACAGTTATTTGGTTGTCTCCAAATTAATATTTCCTTATTATTTAAATTGGTATATCAAGTATATATTCAATTTATCAATGCTCAGTTTTTGTATTTGTGTGATATGATTAATTGGTTTCCCCAAAGGAATTAAAGTCCTAGTCAATCACAGTAATCTGGAAATGTTATTTCTATCAGTAAAAAGAGCCATATAACTATGATTGCCATTTTGTCTCTAATTTGGTATCATTTTTTGTTCCTATGTGATTTATTCAGTTGCTTCTTTCAAGCAAAGATTAAAAATCCTTTTGATAAATCATTAGTAACCTAGTTGTGTCAGTTGGATCAATAAGTAGAGTTTGTCAATCATTTTCCTAAATGTTTATATAAGTTATAACCCAATATAAGTGTGCCAAACAATTTGATTTATAGCCAATACAAGTCATACATTCTAGATCTTCATTTGACTCCATTTACCCAACAAAATACTGGTCTTACTCATTTCATCATTTAGATTTATCAAATTTGTTTTCAAAACCTTACATTTGTTAACTAAACATATTAATAAACTTCACGTTGATATTGCTTATACAATTTATACCAAATTAGACTTGCATTTTTCCACTTCCAATTGCCATTGTGGATAGATTGCACAAGTAGGAAACATATAGTATAAGTTTTCTCCATTTGAAAAGGTACACCCACCTAGGTTTGGCAGAGCCTGAAGAGAAGAAGGTTCAAATACACCAATTGGCCTTGTTTGTTAGCCTAAAATGTACCAAGAGTTTGGAATCCTCTTGTGGTTTTTTTTAACCAACATTTTTGACAACTAACAGATTGGTGACTCTACCGAGGAGCCAGTTTTGAATCCAAGCCTTCCTTCATAGTGTCACTCAAAAATTAAAAGACTCCACTGGGAACAAACTCAAGCATTTTCCTGCTTTTAGAAAGTAGGTGGCGACTCTAGAGAAATTTTATGATAGATAAAGTATGTATCAGATTAGAAAGGATATACAACAGACATCAGAGGTACTATATATCATTTGATATGAACGAAAGAAGATCCTTCCACCAAGATAGTCCCAAGAAGAACAATAGGTGATGGACTAAAAAACATGGATCTCCTCCCACAAAAACAAACACAAACAAGAATAATTCTAAGGTGACATCTAGCCAAGAAGATGTCATAAATGATGGAAATTCATTAGAACAAGTCTTTAATGCACACAATAGCTTTTCCCCATTGTATGGGTCGGAAGATCACAAAATTGATCCATGTGGAGATCCCCACACTCCATTTGAACAAGAAAAAAATGATCATCCCATTTATCATTCTGAATGGACCAAGACAAGATGCAGGAGTTCCATGCCCAAAGAGATGAAGAACGGAGACAGAGGTAGGAGGAGTATGACTATGAAATGGCCCATAAATAAGAAGAAGGAAACCAATGTGGGATCATGGATAAATCAACTCCTGTTGAAGATTTTCAGCACGTGACTAATCGAGAATTAGAAATACAAATGCAGTGGCAGGAATGGGAGCTTGAAAGAAGACATTGGATGATAAAAAGAAACATAGAGTTGAATCAACAACTATCTCAGTTGAATATTAATACATCAAAACCACCTAAATATGTCCCCCCACATAAATAGGGTGGTAATATCAATCCTCAAGGAGCATCTCAAAACACAAGAGCACCACAGAATGTAAACCAAAGATAGCATTATCATCCCAATATGCCATCTCAAAAATCCCAACACCCAAATGCTAACAACGCTCCCCAACACAATCCACCTCCAAGTCAGCAATATCCCTCACAATATCAGCAACATATTCCCCATCAAAATATATACCCCCAACAACACATCCAACAAAATTCTTATTATCAGCCTCAATATGGGTATCAGTACTACCCTAATCTGCCACCCTTGAACTTTCCTCCACAAAATCCTACAAACCCATGTAGACAATTTGATTTAATAAGGTACCAATTTCACCCATACCCAATGGATAGTAATTGGAGAAATATGGTTCCCAAGTTCACCGAGAATAATGTGATATCGACAAAAGAACATATCAAAAATTTTAATGCCTTTGTTCAAGATATTGGTATGGATTATGAGGATGTGAATATGAGATTATTCATGATGTCTCTAACAGAAGAAGCGAGGGATTGGTTCAATAGCTTACCTGATGGTTCAATTAATTCTATATTAGAATTCCAAGATCAGTTTTTGGAGCAATATGGGAATCCATGTGCACCTGAGTTTGCTTTACATGAATTGATAAGTATCCAAAAACATTTGAATGAGTTAGTTTATGACTTCAACTAGAGGTTCTCTAAATTGCACAATAAGATACCACCTAGGTCCAAATTGACTAAACCTGCAGCATTAAGCATTTACCTAAAATCCTTTAATCCGAAGACAGGATATGAGCCTAGAAATAGGTTCCCTAGAAATCTTGTTGAAGCACAAAAAATTACATTGATTATTGAAAACAATAGAAAGGCTGCTGGGATGATTGGTAGAAGAAATAATCTCAGGGTTCCCCAAAATTTTAATAACCCTCAGAACAAGCAAGAAAATACTTACATGAGTGAAAGACCAAGGTTGCATGATATTTTATATAACAAAAATTGGAAGGATGGGAAGCCCATAATTGATAGACCTACGAATAAGGAGACTCTTGATCCCTTAAAGAAGGGAGCATACATGGTTAACAATAATCCTTAGTGTCAAGTTTGCAAACTGCCACATTCCCTTGATCACTATGTTGTAGCTCAATCAATACAAGATGAAGAAATACCAGTGGAAAATGATGAAGAGGATCATACAATATATTTGACATCCCATACCCTCCACCCCATTTAGTAGGGATACTCATCTTCAAAAGAAGAAGGCTACGAGTATGATGTTGATAACCAAAGATACAATGTTCATATGGAAGAACAACAAGTCTTTTTTTATTATGATGAAAGTAATGATGAATCATACTCTCCTTGTGCACCATCTCAGTCAAGTAAATATAGAATAAGAAGAACAATTGAGGAAGAGATTAAGTAGTTAACCATTGCTGCAATAGAATAGGAAAAAATCAGATATCAGTTAAGAAATAGAACAATAAATGAAGATGAGGGTGTTCCAAGAGGGATATTTGTGAAAGACAAAGCAACAACACAAGGGACACCAAGAAAGGCAGAAAATAAGCAATACAATAAGAATGAACAAAAACCTATTCATAAGGAAGAAAATAAAGAGCTACATAAAAAAAAACAAAAGCCTAATGAAATGAATAAAAAAGAAAAAAAGGAGAACAAAGGAGATCCAATGGAACAAAAGAAGGTAACCAAAGCAGAAAGTACCTCTTTTGATTTCACACAAGCCTTCTCTCAAGTAAAGATTTATGTGTCGTTATTAGAAATGATGAAGATAAAGGAATACAAAGACAATGATATTCAACTAATATCTAATAGAATCACAAAATTTGAGAGAAAAGAAACCACTAATAGCAAGCAAGGAGAATTAAAGGTTCCTGAGGTTTTTCTTGGTGATGCAATAGTGAATCCTCCACAAATTGATCCATTTTTTACTAAATTACTCATAAATAATAAGTTGGTAAGAAATTGTATGATAGATTCAGGCGTTGCTATTAACATCATGCCAGCAGGGGTCATGAAACAACTTGGCATGTGGGTAGACACTACTGGTGGAAAATGCTATGCTATGGATAGTAGGCATGTCCAAGTGATAGGAATTATGAAAGATGTAGAGGTGAAATTGGTTGCTTATCCACAAGAAGTATATAATATTGAAATAATTCTAATTGAAACACCCCCTCACTTTGGAATGCTCTTATCAAGACAATGGACTGCAACAGTTGGGGGAAATGTACAATTTGACTTGTCCTATGCTACAATACCAGTAAATGGTGAAGAGGTCAAGCTATATAAAGAGTCATGGATGAGTCAGATTGTGGATTATGTTGCTCAAGATTAGTTAAACCACTTTTGTGATGTGGATTTAGGGAGTTTCAGAATAGAGCCTTCCCAGCCTAAACTAGTGATTATTGATCCAATTGATAAGCATGTTTCCAAGAATTAGCACGGTATATGTAAGATGTATTTTGATGGAGCATGTAGTCAAGAAGGAAATGGAGTAGGGGTAGTTTTTATTTCACCTGAAGGTATCACATTCAAGTATTCATTCTTGCTGACCTTTGAATGTACAAATAATATAGCAGAGTATGAAGCCCTGCTAATTGGTTTGAATATGGCTGTCAAACACAAAATCAAATTGCTAACTATTCTTGGAGACTCTGTGTTGATCATTTCACAAGTTAGATCAAAATATGATGTAAAAAAAAAAGGTTAAAACAATATAGAAATGTTGTGTGGGACACAATTGAACTATTTGATGCTTTTTCTATTGAATGGATAGATAGGTCCAAGAACTTGATGGCATATTTCTTAGCCAATGTAGCTCTGAGAAGAGATGATATCACCTTGGCTGGAGTATCTCAAGTTGAATTCAAAACAAGGCCTACTATCCCTGATAATATCTATAGTTGGCAGGTTTTCAATGATGACACTTATCTCATCAAGTTTCTACATTGCATTGATCAATATGAAGCATAATAGATTGAATTTAATGCTTTTGTAGAAGAAATAGATGGAAAAGAGACTATGTTTGGAAAAGAAGTCGTGTAGCTCAAAACCAACAAACTTCCTAAAGGACTTGCGGCACTAGAAAGGGTGTTTGATGGAAATGATCATGCTCTCATGAAACAAACTCCAGTTAAAAGGGAAGATGTTGAAGAGATCAATCTGGGGACTGAATTGGCACCAAAAAGGGTGTATATTGGAAAGAAAATAAGTCCAACAATTAGAAAAATGCTAATTGCCCTATTAAGAAAATACAAGCATGTTTTTTCATGGTCTTATGAGGATCTTAAGGCATATAGAGAAGATTTGTTCCAACATGAGATCCCATTAAAGCCAAGTGAAAAACCATTTAGGCAGAAGCAAAGACCCATCAACCCAACTTTGGAGCCTAAAATGCATGAAGAGATTATGAAGCTTAGGGAAGGGGGTATTATCAAGCTGATTAGACATTCATATTGGGTCTCTAATCTAGTACCAGTTAGAAAGAACAATGGAGATATAAGGCTTTGTGTAGACTTCTGGAACTTAAATGTATCTTCTCTCAAAGACAATTATCTGCTTCCAAACATGGAGGCCATGCTACAAAGGGTCACAAGATGTGAGATACTATCCATGATGGATGGATTTTCAGGCTATAATCAAGTGAAAGTTAAAGAATCAAAACAAGACAAGACAACTTTCACTACGCCATGGGGAACATATGTTTATGTTAGGATGCCATTCAGACTCACAAATGTTAGTGCAACATTCCAAAGAGTCATGGATGTTGCTTTTGCTAACCTTATCAATGTAATAATGGTAGTCTACCAAGATGATTTAACCGCATACTCCAAAAAGGCAGAGGATCATGTGGCTCACCTTGAATAAATATTTCTTAAAGCATTGTAATATGGCATTTCCCTTAATCCTAAAAAGTGTCATTTCACAGTAACAAAAGGCAAGTTACTTGGGCATATAGTCTCTAAGGAAGGAGTAAGGATTGATCCTGAGAGAATGGAGGCCATTGATAAGATACCCATCCCCAAAATGGTTAAGGCTATTCAATCATTCTTTAGAAAAATCAATTTTCTAAGAGGATTCATATCAAAATTTGCTAAGATAGTAAAGCCAATATAAAAAATGCTAAAGAAAGGTGCAAAAGTTGATTGGAAATCTAAAGCTATAGATGCGTTTATATCCATAAAAAAGGAAATAAAAAAAGCTCCTATATTGAAATCTCTAGATTTCAACAAACCTTTCTAGATCTTTTCATTTTCATCCTATCACACAATTGCTACAATAATGCTTCAAAAGAATGATGAAGGGTATGAACGACCAGTTTCCTTTTTTAGCAAATCCCTCCAAAATGCAGAATTAAAGTATGATATTGTTGAAAAAAATCCTATGCACTGGTAAGAGCTATCAAAGCATTTAGGCCATATTTAGTGGGAGAAAAAGTGATAGCTTATGTGCCCAATGTTGAGTAAAGGATGTGTTTATACAAAGTGAGACAATAGGACGTAGGTGCAGTTAGATAAATAGGATCCAGGAGTTTGATATTGAGTTTCAGATCACTAAGCTTGTGAGGGGTCAAGAACTAGCCAAATTGATGGCTAAAACAAATTTGGAAGTTGCCCAAGTATGTAATGTCAATGACGAAGAAGATATCGTCACTAGTATAGAAAATAATTCATAGTACACTGATATTGTGTATTACCTCAAAAATTTGAAATGTCTGAAAGGGTTTGATGACAACAAAAAAAGGGTAGTCAAGTTGCAGGCCTCAAAATATTTATTCATGGAGGGATACCTCTATTAGAAGAATAGGGATGGTGTCATATTGTTGTGCTTAGATGAACATCAATCAAGACATGTATTGAAGGAGATGCATGAAGGAGTATGTGGAGGACATTTCTCAACAAAAACTACTACTCATAAGATATTAAGGGTAGGGTACTGGTGGCCTAAGGTTTTCAATGATGCACACGACTATACTAGAAAGTGTGAGGCATGCCAAAAAGTTTCAGGAAAGTTGAAGTATCAAGGAGCACTGCCTCTAAGACCTATGCAGGTTGAAGCCCCATTCCATCAATGGGGAATTGATTTCATAGGGGAAATTATAGAAAATCTAGTGGAGGACACAAATGGATATTGGCAGCCACAAATTACTTCACAAAATGGGTGGAATCCATACCCACCAAGTAGGCAACCGGTAAGGTTGTGATCAATTTCTTATCAAAGAACATCATCACAAGATTCAAGGTCCCAGCAAGGATTGTAACTGATAATGGAATGTGTTTTAGATCTGATGAGTTTAAGGAATTTTGTCAATCTTATGGAATCATCATCTCATATGCTTCGCCTTATCATCTACAGGAAAATGGGCAAGATGAATCCAACAACAAAAGTATTCTTAGGATCATAAAGAGGATGTTGAATAATAACAATAAGGCCTAGGATTCCAAGTTAAAGTTAGCCTTATGGGTAGACAGGATTACTGTGAAGAAGACTATTGGAAAGTCTCCCTTTGAACTTGTATATGGGGATCAGGCTAGGCTCCCTCTACATAATCTACTACCAGTAAGTAGGTTTTTCTTACAGGAGGACTTAGACATCCTTGAACCTATGGAGGAGAGAATGGAAGAGTTGATAGAACTTGATGAAATTAGAAATCAAGCACAATAACATAATGTGAAGAAACAATTGCAGATAAAGTACTTGTATGATAAAAAGGCTAGAAACAAGAAGTTTGAAGTTGGTGACATGGTTCTCATGTGGAATGCCAGGATCCAAGATAAGGGAAAGCAAGGAGAAGTTTGAATCCTTATTTTTAGGACCCTTTTTTATTGTGGGTAAGGGAGGTGAAGATTCATGTTATCTCCAAAACATGTCAAGAGAGGAACAAGAATTTCTAGTACATGGACAGTTTCTAAAACACTTCTTTACTTGAAGAACATTAGAGGATCAAGGATTTCCAATGCATGGAAAATTGTTGACAAACCTCTTAAAGTAATCTTTTTCCATGCAAAGTAGTCTAGGTGAAGGTCAGGAACTGCCAGTGCATGGACAATACCTGAAATATCTTCTGAAATTTGCAAATTTCCATGCACAGTAGTTTTAGGATCTCATCATATTCCAACCTCATCCATGGTTCACTCCCAAAATATTTTTTTGGATTCTTGCAATGATTTTACAATCATTCATCCCCAGACGGAGCCACTGTTAGGACTAAAAAAAATCCACATATTTCCATCAGCCTCTTTCCACTTATCACCTAGTCCCTTCAAAATTTCACTAGTCTCAATTTCATGATAGCTTGATAAGGGAAGTCCATATCCTTACATTGGCATAACATCTTTCCATCGGGATAACTTCCAAGGTAGTTCCCCTGACAGGCTAATAGAAACAATAGAGATTATCACATCATTGCAGTTCAGGTGCATCGGCGGAACAAACGATGAAGTGTCCCTGATAGCCTGATATAACCATGAAATATCAGGATATAACACTTATCAGTGAACCTAGGATGTATCGAGGTAGCGTTGTTAGATGTCTTGCCGATAGACCGAAAGAAGAACTCTCGTTGGTGGAGAAGGTGGCCATCGGTGGAAAATGAATCAAAGTTCCAATGGTATAGTGATGAATGATTACTATTAGTTGATGTGACATCCAAGAGCATCATCGGGATATTTAACATAAATGTTCTCCCCAATGACAAGACTGAAACAAGTGGTGTATTAATGAGCCAAAACTGAAGTGAATTGCACCATGAATTAATCATACGATTGAAAAAACTAGAAAGGCCACACTAAGGGCAGAAGTAGAAGGGACGGAATCTGGAGCTCTTACGCAATGAAACCAGGGGAAGCAAAAATTCACGTAAGTACTCCACTCTCAGCTAGAAAGTTGCATTTTTTCAAAGTTAGCAATGGAAGAAAATGTGGAAAAACCTAAGGCAAAGAAACAAAAAATTGAAAAGAGGAATATAAACCAAGACTTGATAGACCAGTGTCTGAGGTCAGGGCCAAGATCCAAAAGAAGTGTTCAAACAAGTAAATTGTTAGACAAGCATAGGGGTCTGGGGAATGTTTGTATGCCACACCAGGGCTATGAGCTTTTTATGTATCATTACAGAAAGCAATTGAGATTCCAACCAGTCTGTAATCCATGGAGATTTAACTTAGGAAGACTTGTGGTACCAAATGTGTTTGCTAACGTAGAATTAATGAAAGCTCTAGCTAGTTGGTATAATCCTAAGAAAAGAACTATCCAATCACCAAATGGGACTGATATGCTTGTTATCTCCCAAGACCTGATCTCTAATGTTTTTCAGTTAAAAGATCCAATGAACTTTCAATTCACCATTATAGACTTTCTAACAAAATACCATTGCATGGATACTAGTTACAAGAGATGGAAGCTACCTTTGCACAAACCTAAGAATGAGCAAGGTCAACTCAAGAAATTTTTGAGCAATGAAAACCCTCCATTTCATATAGAATTGTTTGAAGAGTACTTCCAATATACCAACTACTCAGCTGGTCAAGTCTTGGGAATTGAGGTTCCACCACTTATGTCTATTGCACCAATGGTTGTAGCAACTAATATATAAAGCAAAGATGCTAGGTCATTCGACTATGCAAATTATTTGGTGAATTCCCTAAATCAAGGGCTTGAAAAGATCAAAATCAATAGTGATTGCATAGATTTCAAACATTATTCCTTGCTAATGCATTTACTTTTGTATGAGGGTCATGCTATAAATGTGTGGGGTAAAGAATTAAGAATCAAAGACACAGATGAAGATGGAAACTTTAAACTTGTACAGATGTGGATCGCACTATGGGACAGTCGATGTGATAGGTCACATTACTTATATTTTGAAGAATATTTTGTTAAACCACTAATGAAGTTGTTAGGCTATTCATATGATCATAATTTATCCCTTGAGGTGCATAGATTTTTGAGACCAAAGGAGAATAACCCAAAAGGAAAAGTGAACCATAATTGGGGAGATTGGTATGACTTCTCTGATTGCACAGTAATAAGGGTTTATGGATTTGAAGTGGTTCCACATTTGCTACCCTGAGTGGTTCCTAACAGAGTTGCCTATTTGGAAATTGTATGACAACTAGCAAAGTATGATACTAAACATCTCAAAATTCATAATAAACAATCACTCATTCCAAACACTCTTTGTTTTGGAGACTTCATAGTATGTGCCATTGAAGGGTATGAATAAATTGATGCTAAATTATCCCATTACAACCTTCACCTTGGGTATGCAAGAGAGAAATTTGATGCAGAAGGATTTCTTCATCAAGCAAGATTAACTCAAAATTTGCGAGGGTATGAGCATTGGTTTGCACTTGATGATGTGATTAGGAACCGAGATGAAATTTCCACTAGTGAGAGAATGGCTGCATATAATAAAGTTATGCTTTCAGAGGAATGGAAGAGAAAGAATGTCCCATCACATAAAGAAGCATTTACTGATATACAAGATCCCTTGGCCAGGACTGAGCAACTTATTGCTCACATGAATGAAATAGTAAAAGATGTGCCCTCATACATTTTTGATACATATCATATGACTTACATAGGAGTACAAGCTAAGGATGTGGAGCCTTTAGATCACATACCTTCACAACCCACTCTTGATGTGTGTTTTACCACTGACAACACTAAAGGGGAAGAAAGTGATGAAGAGAGTAATGAAGAGGAACAACCAGTGGAACAAATAAAGGCCCCTATGATCACACAATATGAGCCTCCTCAGGAGCTTGTAAAATTTAAAACATCAGATGAGTTATCTTATGACATTAGTGTCAAGGTTGGTCATGAATTCATTTCTGATAATGGTTTTTTTAAAACTCTTGAATTCAAACTGTTTGTCTATGAGTATAAGGGGAAGAAAATAAGACAAAAGGAGCAAGACATTAGTCTTGAGAAGGAAGTTGTTACCTTAGAAGAATTGAAAAAATAAGTTGACAGGGAGATGCAATCCATAACCCCTGAAAGAGGTAGAGAATTACTCCAAGAAGCTAGGGTATTACTGCTACCAGGATGGCACATGAGTTCTACAATTGTGTTTGATAGTTTAAAAAAAAGAGGGGATACAACAATGACCCTAATAGAGGAGGCTAGTGATGAGATATATTCAAGGTCTAGATATAATCTAGATGAGGATACCTTGCTTATTTGGTCATTATACCCTCATGAGAAGAGGCCGACAATGATTGACAATCTAAATCAAGTATTTGGAAACCTTTTGGTCAAAAGAGTTGGGGACACTAATCCCTTAGAAACTGCAGAATTGAATGTCAACGTGGCAAAACTCACTAGAGCACAAATTGAAAATTTGGTTAAAGAAAATGACAAATTGAGAAAGCAGTTATCACATCAAATGGAGAAAACATCCTACTCTTTTGCTCAAGAATTGTACTCCCCATGGCTTGAGAAAGATAAAAGAGTGTTAGATGCATTATTTGATGCTGCTTATTGGAAAAATTCTCATTTAAAGGCCTAAGAAAAGTGTAAAAAATTGGAAAAGGAAATGAAAGGCATCAAGTATAGTATTGTGTCTGAAATAATCAAGGAAAGATTTAATAAAATGATAAATCAAGCCAAAAATTATTGGAGAGTGTTCAATCAAGTACAATCAACAACAAAAGAGAATATCCAATTGCAGCTTGAAGGATGATTGATAAGAAGAAGGAACTTATGGATAAATAGATTCTAAAGGATTAGTTATTTCAGAGATATAACAATTTGGTGGAGTTTCATAATCAATATCATAGTAGACTCAAAGAGGACCTCAAGTTGCTTTAATTTGGTTACTGCACTCAATGATGATATAGGGAATCTTCGAAAAGGGGATGATTGGAAAACAGAGTTTATAGAATTTCTAACAACTGCATTAGAGGAGATCAATGATGAAGATATGGTCTTGCAAAATGCTCATAAACAGATTGATAAATTCATGCATATAGAGTATGATATGAAAGAAGTCATATCCAATGTAGACACCCATGTAGAACAAGGATATATTGATCATCTCTCGACTTTCAATTTTTTTATCAATAAAGCAGTGGACATTCGAGACACTACTAAGCAACCATCAAAATCAATCGGTGGTAACGATGTGGACCCTATCATACAGTAAAAGATTTGAATAGGTCTTAGATGACCACATGATTTTACTTAGAGATTAACAAATTGGTACACATGTTTATGATTGTGTTAGTTTCTTAAGTTATGTTTAGTTCCAAATCCTATTTTGTTATCAAAATTCATGTCTTTTGGTTTGAAGCTTGTTGCCTCTCACATATATAAGAGAGGCTAGGACCAACAAAAGGATATAGGAGAAGATAGGGGTAGAATAGGGGTAATAGATGGATAGCAGAAGAGTTCCATAATGTTTATATTTTGAAAGACTATGTTGCAAGCATAATTTTGAAGAAGTCAATGAAAGATCTCTGATTTTGTGGCATTATATTGGTATCAATTTCTTGTTGAAATTATACAATTATTTGGTTGTCTCCAACTTAATATTTCCTTATTATTTAAATTGGTGTATCAAGTATATATTCAATTTATCAATGCACATTTGTTGTATTTGTGTGATATGATTAATTGGTTTCCCCAGAGGAATTAAAGTCCTTCTAGTCAATCACAGTAATTTGGAAATGTTATTTGGATAAGTAAGAAAAGCCATATAACTAGGATTGTCATTTTGTCTCCAATTTGGTATCAGCTGTTGTTCCTGTGTGATTTATTCAATTGGGTATTTCAAGCAAAGATTAAAAATACTTTTGATAAATCATAAGTAACTTGGTTGTGTCAATTGAATCAATAAGTAGAGTTTGTCAATCATTTGCTTGCATGTTTATACAAGTTATAAACCAATATAAGTGTGCCAAAAAAATTGAGCTACAACCAATACAAGTCATACATTCTAGATCTTCATTTGACTCCATTTACCCAACAAGGCACTGGTCTTACCCATTTCATCATTTAGATTTATCAAATTTGTTTTCAAAACCTTACATCTGTCAAATGAACAGATTAATAAACTTCACATTGATATTGCTTACACAATTTACACCAAATTAGACTTGCATTTTTCCACTTCCAATTGCCACTGTGGATAGATTGCACGAGTAGGAAACATATAGTATAAGTATGTTCCATTTGCAAAGGTACACCTGCCTAGGTTTAGCTAAGCCTAAAGAGGAGAAGGTTCAAATACACCAATTGGCCTTGTTCATTAGCCTAAAATGTACCAAGAGTTTGGCAACCTCTTGTGTTTTTTTTTAACCAACATTTTTTAGAACTAATAGAAGGTATAGATTTTGAAGAAACTTTTTCCCCTGTGGCCAGAATGGAAGCTATTAGAATGTTTTTGGAATTCTCTACCCACAAGGACTTCAAGGTATATCAAATGGATGTTAAGTCAACTTTTCTAAATGGTGAGTTGGAGGAAGAAGTGTACATAGAGCAACCTGAAGGGTTTCAGTTGTCTGACAAACCGGTTATGGTGTGTAAATTGAAGAGAGCATTGTATGTACTAAAGCAATCTCCTAGAGCTTAGTATGAAAGACTGGATAGAAATATGACAAAGCAAGGATTTAGCAAAGGTTCTGCTGATAGCAACCTCTACTTCAAAACACAAGGTAATAAGATGTTGATTGTAGTTGTTTATGTTGATGATATCATTTTTGGTGGAAATGATGGCATGTGTAAAAAGTTTGCTGAAGAAATGCATAAAGAATTTGAGATGTCTATGATTGGTGAATTGAATTTCTTCCTTGGTCTACAAGTGAATCAAACTACTAAAGGGATATTTATTTCTCAATCTAAGTATGTAAAATAGTTGTTGAAAAAGTTTGGGATGGAAGATTCTAAACCGGTTTGTACTCCTATGGTAACCAGATGTAAGTTGAGCAAGGATGATGAATTTGCTAAGATTGATCAAAGAAAATATAGATCCATGATTGGTAGATTGTTTTATCTCACTGCTACTAGACCAAATATTATGCATGCAGTGTGTTTAGTTGCTAGATTTCAAGAAGATCCTAGAGAATCACATCTTATGGTTGTAAAAAGGATATTTAGATATCTTAAAAACGCATCGGATTATGGACTATGGTACCCTAAGAGTAATTATTTCACCCTGAGTGCTTATATAGATGTTGATTGGTATGGATGTGTAGATGACTGAAAGAGTACCAGTGGTGGTTCTTTCCTTCTTGGTGGAAGATTGGTTTCATGGTTGAGTAAGAAGCAAGACTCAGTTTCTTTATCCACTATAGAAGCAGAATATATTGCTGCAACATCCTTTTGTATACAAGTTTTATGGATGAAACAAACTCTGAAAGACATTGGTGTGACATGTGATGAACCTTTTCCCATTTTTTGTGAGAATACAAGTGAAATAAACATTTCAAAGAACTCGGTTATGCATTCAAGAACGAAGCACATATCTATCAAATACCATTTCCTGAGAGAAAAAGTGTTGGAAAATGAAGTCAGATTGGAGTATGTGACTACAAAGGAACAAATTGCAAACATCTTTACTAAGGATCTTCCGAAGGATACTTTTGAGCATCTTAGGGAGATGTTGGGGTTCATTGGCCCTCCTAACTAGGTGCACACAAAGTTGCATCAGTCCATTGAATTCATAGATTCTTCATTTATATAGACTGATAAATGGGTCTACTTCGTAGGGAGAGTAGAAGTGGTTTCATTGTTGCAGTATGGGTGTACTCCTAAGGGGGAGTAATCAGTGTTGTTGATATTTTCCATTGATGTCAAAGGGGGAGAAAAGGTTATGTGTTGCCATCAATGACAAAGGGGGAGATTGTTGCAATTATGAGCTAGTTTGGTGGTGTTGTCGTTGATGTTGTTATTAATGTCAACACAGTTTAGTATGTTGCAGAATTGCACATGTATAGCTAAGATGCTTTTGAGATGTTGTGAGTAAATGGAGCTATCTTTATGGTGTTGCAGATGTGCTGGTTTGATGAGTTTCCAAGTGCTTTTGAGAAAATTAATAAAGAAGAGAAGTCAAAGTGTTGAATGTGTTTAGAACGTGCTCCAGTATGTGCTCCACATTTCTCCTATGTTGATCCTATGCCTATGCAGTTGTGAAGTTTTTATTACGGTGATTTGATGGTGATATATGCCAAGTTTCAACTTCTAGTGAGATGGTACATGAAATTTGTGTTCACCAATATGTGAATTGTCTGGAAAGTTTGATCTTCTATGGACTGGGAGAAATGTTTTTGCTCCATAGTCCTCCACTATTTTGATTTAGATCATGTGGATCTAGGATATGTCTTGTGAAGTTCTTTCCTATGCTCTAGCGAAGAGGTTTGGAGTTTGGTAATCAGGAAGTCATGTTTCAGTATGAGTTTGCACAGTCTAAATAGACTGGTGAAATAAATTTAGTGATTGAAGGTTGTTGTCTTTTCTGTGGATGTATCTCGAAGGTTCTGAGATGTATTCTAGTGCATAATGAAGCATGTTGCGGCGTCTGCATGTCATCTTCTTGTTGGGAAGCCTGTGCATCAATGTTTATCTATGTTTTCATTAGGTTTGGCTGACCTAGTGTTTACACTTCATTTGAAGAATAAAATTTAATTGGGGAAGCGTGTAGAAGATTCAAGAAAATAATTTTATTGGTCCATTCTTATTCCTTTCCACTGTGGGAATTTTGAGTTTCCAACCTAATTTGAATTTATGAAATGATGTTTTGTGGCTGACCTTGGTAAATGTTTCTAAGGTTGAGAATAGTATAAAAGCAAGTCAAATTGTGAAAAGATGTATGACAGTGTTATGAAAAGTGACAAAAGTGTGCCACAAATCATAAGAGAAAAAGTGTGTGTGAGTGAGTTGTGACAAGAATTTTTCAGTGTGTTGAAGGCAGTGAACTGAAGGTTTCTGTAATCCTGTGAATGCACTTTAATTGTAGTGGTGGATCTTTTGTTCTCTTTTATATCTATAGTCAATGATCCTCTCTATTGGAAAGTGAGTCCTTTGTAGGAAGTGATCCTTTGTACTTGGACATTGAGTCCTCTTTTGGGTAGTGGGCCCTTGGTAGTGAGCCTTTGTATTTTTTTTATAATCTTTATATTGTGAGTTAACCCTCACCATGGTTTTTCCCTTATTGGGTTTTCCACATAAAAATCTGGTGTTCATTGTGTTGATTTACTTTATGTTATTTATGTTTCATGCTCATATTCAATAACATAATAGTGTGGTTGAAGATTTGATAAGTGATAAAGTTTTAAGTTTAACTTTGTGTGACAACTGATTCACCCCCCTCTTAGTTTTCCTACACCTGTTTAACACTTTTGATACTATTTCATCACGTGAAGACTTTCAAAAACTAAATATTCATTGAAATTTTTGGGTTGAAAAATATGATAATGAAAAATATAGAAAACCTAGCGCTCCTTATGTCTAGACAAAGGAACAATGTGCATAATTCTTACAGTTGATGTCTCAAACTCACTTTCCAACTGGATATGTAAGTAGTAGTATTAGAATCCAAATTGACATTAATGGCTTAAGAGGCCTCAAGACCCATGACTATCATGTCATAATCGAGAATATTTTACCTATTGTGGTAAATATATCAAGTTTGACAAAGGGTCCAAGATTGGGAATTATAAGGTTGGGCCTAATATTAAAGATAATTAGTTTACATGTATTAGATCCTTCAAACTTAATTTGATAGTTTGAGGGAGGAGGTTTTTGAAGTCCTTTATCTATTGAAATGGGAATTTCCACCAACAGTCTTTAACATCTCTATGCATTTTTTGATACATCTAGAATATGAACTAGAGCATTGTGGCCTAGTAAGAACGAGATGGATGTATCCTATAGAAAAATATATGAAGGTTTTGAAAAAAAATTGTAATAGGGAAAAACTGGAAGGTAGCATGTGTAAGGGATATTCAATGCAAGATGTCATGGAATTTTGCATAGAATATATGAAGGATTTTAAAAAATTTAGTCAATAGGTATGGGATGATGATGAAGATGAGAGAGTTGCAGGTGGAGTGTTAGAAGGAAGTGGATGTTGCTTCACGCTATCACATCAAGAAATAAGTGTGTAACATGCCTATATTCTTCAAAACACATCTTTGTTTGATAAGTGGCGTAGGTAAGAAAAATTACATAATAACTTATTTACTCAATTGCATTTACACATGTATATTATTAATCTTACTATTTGTATGTTAATATTCTATGTAGAAAATATGAAGAAGAGAATCAAGCTTGGATGCAACATCGACCTAAAAAGTACAGATGTCATGATTTGATTGGAGGTGATTCTTTTCCAAAATTTGAAGAATGGATTGCTAATGTAGTCAGTGATGCAAAAGAAGAAGGTCGAGATATAACAATGGAGGAAAGTGTGCTTTCAAAATCTCCACATTAATGAGCTATGTGTTTTAGTGGAATGTGGGCATATGGTAGTCATTTAAGAGTGGAAGAAAAAGATAAAGGATAGAAAAATTGTGATTGTGTTGTTATTGCATAATTTCTTCATGAAATTGAGAAGAAATTTTATGTTGGATTCATCCAAGAAATTATTCAAGTGGATTTTGGTGAAAATAGTCCTATATTATTAAAATGTAAGTGGATTCAACCATTCACAGTACAATTTGATGAGTATGGATTTGTATGCTCAAAGACAAGAATTTTTTTATCAAAGACAGATGAGCCGTATGTTTCCCCTCTTCAAATTAACCAATAATTTCTAATTGATGATGTAAGAATCCCAAGATGGTTGTATGTCATTCAAACAAAGTCTCATTCAAAATGAAAATTCATGGAAGTTATTGATATAATGCCTAATGGAAAATATGTTAATTTACAAGAAACATTCAAAGAAGTAGATGAAGATGATGATAGAGTGTTTGAAGAAGATATTTTGATTACCAATGAAGATATTGGGAGAGAGAATGTATTGCATGTCATAGACGAGGATTAGGAATAAAATCAAGAAGATACAAACATGAGTGATCAGGATTCTGATCTTTCTGGCAATGCAGATGATTATGATGATGTTTTGTCACATTAACTAGCATGTTTGTTGGATGTTGTGGTTATGTTGTTGATATGTGGTTGTCATTGATGTCAACACTATTATCATTAGTGCATTTGAAGCTGTATATGTCGAGGATATTGAGAAAATTATAATAAATGAGTTGCAGGTTATCAGTGATGAAGTGATGTTCTTTCTGTCAGTGAGTTTCGTACGTTGTTGATTAGAGGTTGTGGACTAAAGGGTTTTTTTCTAAGTGTATCTATTTTATCCACATTGAGTTTTAGATCCACGTGAAGATTTGACCAAGTTATGTGGTGCAGGAGCACCCAAAATACAAGTATCAAAATACAAGCATAAATTTTAATATAATGTTTTTAATCTTTTTGTTTTGTTTTGTACGGTCTAATACACCATTGATAAGGTGTAAGGGGACCCTCTTGAAGCTTAGGTTTAATTTGGAATAAATTAGGAATCATTTGGTAGGCGTTTCCTTAGATTTTGGGAAAATCGCAAAACATAATGTGTTTTCGAAAAAAATGTTTTTTCTCCATTTTTAAGCCCGAATTTGGAAACCTAACAGTTTCTTGATGATGGAAAAGGAAGCCTCGAATTTTGTTTGAGGTGGTTGGATGTTTTTACGGTGGCAGTCTTTTTGGAGAATAGAGAAAATATCAGTTTCCTGCGAAAAAACTTAGTTTACTCTGTTTTCTGATTTTCTTTTTGAAAAAGAATGTATTGAAAAGTATCTTGACACGTGAATATGTGCTGAGACTATTTTTAAATACTGCAATAGCGTAGGACTTGTCTGATATTCGTTGTAGAGTTTTATTTGCTGTGTCTTTTCCTTAAATTCAGTTTTGACTGGTAAAAGAAAGAACAAATGGAGTCTTAGCTGCATTGCCTTTGTACTCAGCACAAGTTCATTGGAAATGGAGCTTGACTCTACTACTGTACATAGGATAGGCGTAGGAATTTGTTGGTATTTAAAAAGCATGCAAAAAGATTAATCCCTAGGCGAGCAATCTAAGCCCGGCTAGGTTAAGACACTGTTTTGCACAGTTGCAAAATGCAGGGGTGTAGAGTAATCTTCTATGCGAAGTAAATAAAGATTGTAGAGACCTTTCAAGGGTCTGACAGGTAGTGTAAGACTTCATCATTTTCATCTAGTGGCAGGAGGATGAGGGAAGATCTCTGAGTGTCCAAGGAAAGGTTTGAAAACCCTGAAATATCTTAAAATCAGCATTAACCCTGTATATGACAGAGAGGGTCAGAATTTAAGAGAATCTTGGAGTGATCCTTATTCTAACCAAGGTGTTTTCTTTATGTATCTTGTATCCACCAAGCTGAAGGTTGAAAAGACCTAAGACCTCGGGTTAACAGGCCTAATAAGGCTCATGGCTACAAACCCTCCTAAAACCCTAGGGTTTTGAGGCAACAATAGAGGAGAGATTGATTGTGCAAGGACAGGAACACTATTGCCAGTGATTTTTAAAACAACTAAACAAATTCACACCCCTGCAACAAGGTTGGGCAGAATGGAAGATTGACTGGTCTTTAGTGATTAAGGGCTAGTTAGAGCAGAGAAGAAAAGAAGCATCAAGAAATGCTTGGTTCAGGCTGAATGAACATTTTGGGATATTGATAGCAGGGTTGGCAACAAAGACCAGGGGTGCCTAAGTGTTTTGGGAACCTATAGGTTTGGTGGAGGCAGCAACACCAGGGGTTATCGAGAGTGAGACCCAGAGCATTGAATCAGTGGTTGATTCAATCCAACCCTCATTCTATCAGATTGGTATTAGAGCCCAGCTAAAGATTTGGGAAAGGAATCTTGCATGTCAGACATAGAATCAAGTGATACTTCCACCATGGTGACCAATGCAGAACTGGCAAAGATGGTTGAAGAGCAGGAAGAAGACAATAAGCAGTTGAGGGAAAGAATAGCTCAACTTGAGGCAGCAGTGAGGAGTGCACAGTTTGAAGGAAGAATTCCGAAAGAAGAAGAGGTTGCAGAGGAAGATAAGACCCCTGAACCTGACCCCGTCTTGAAGGAGGAGCCTTTCTTGAAGGCATTAAAAGCTTTGAGTGGAAAATCACTTGAAGGAGTGCCACTATTTAGTGGAAAGATGGAACCTGACTTAGTCATGGACTGGATAGAAGGAATGGAGAACCACTTCGAATGTGATGGAGTTACAGAAGCACAGAAGGTGAAGGTTGCAAAGTCAAGGTTGAGAGGATCAGCGTTAACTTGGTGGAAGTTTATTCAAACTGAAAGGGAGAAACAAGGTAAGCAGCCTATATCAACCTGGAAAGGAATGGTTGCTAAAGTGAAAGAAGCCTATATGCCAGATGATTATGAAATTCAACTCCACAAGAAGAGGCAGAGTTTAAGACAAAAAGACCAAGATGTAAACACCTACATGGAAGAGTTTCAGAAACTTTGTTTGAGATCAAATGTGGCAGAAGATGAGAGCCTAAAAGTGGCTAGATACCTCAATGGATTGAAGTGGAATATACAGGAAGAGATGGCTTTGCTCAGCCCGAAGACAGTCCACCAATGCTATCAGCTAGCTATCAAGATTGAAGAGAGGAATAAAAGGAAGCATGATCAGTCCTCTAAGGGCAGAGGAAGAGGCAGAGATCAAAAAGGACAGCGTGGAGGTTACCAAGGAAGAGGTGGTGACCAAAGAAACCAGGGTGAATCAAAGCTTACTGAGCATGGAGGTGAAACCTCATCAAGAGGAGGTTTTAATAGAGGAAGAGGACCTCAAGGAGGTTCAAACAGAGGTAGAGGAGCAGGCAGAAGTAACTCTTACTTTGCCACTATGAAGTGTTATAACTGCAATCAGCTAGGCCATCCAGCTTATAGATGCCCAGAGAAAGCTTCATCTAGCAATGAGAAAAGAGTAGCTTATGCACAAGAGGACACCATGAGTGTAAAGACACCTGAGATCAGTCATATAGAATCAGAAGTAGGTGAAAGTCTGATGTTTAGTAGAGTGCTGATCAGACAACCAGTCAAGGAAGAACCTAAGCAAAGGAGAGCTTTGTTTCGAGCAAGGTGCAAGATATTGGGAAAGGTATGCAAGGTTATTGTAGATTCTGGTTCTATGGACAATATAATATTTGAGGAGGCAGTAAATAAGTTAAAATTGCAGAAGGTACCTCATGCCAATCCCTACAAAGTCACATGGTTGAACAAAGGGCAAAGTGTCTTAGTGAATGAGCAGGTTACAGTGGAATTTTCAATAGGAGGCTACAAAGACAAGTTGGTTTGTGATGTGCTACCCATGGATGCATGCCACCTTCTTCTTGGCAGGCCATGGCAATATGATAGAGGTGCTGTATATCATGGGAAGGAGAATACCATAGAATTCACGAAGGATGGAAAAACCTTCAAGCTGCAATCGTTGATTGAGGAAGATGAAGGGCAGTCCAAGGTTCCTAATATCATGTTGAGCAGTGGTAAAGAGTTTATCAAGGACCTACACCAAGGGAATGAAGGGTATGTGATTATGATGGAGCCCAAAGAAGAGAAAAAGGCTGAAAGGGCAGTGTTACCAGCAGCAGTCCAGAACTTGCTTGACAAATACAAGAGCATAGTGAGTGATGGAACACCATCAACTCTACCACCCAAGAGAGCAATAAGTCATCAAATTGACTTCATACCTGGAGCCTCATTTCCTAACAAAGCAGCATACAAACTGACCCCTGAGCAGAACAAAGAGGTGGCAAGACAAGTGGAAGAGTTGTTGAATCAAGGTCTGATCCAAAAGAGTATTAGTCCATGTGCAGTCCCAGTTGTTTTGGCAACAAAAAAAGGAGGTAAATGGAGACTTTGTACTGATTCTAGAGCAATAAATAGAATCACAATTAGGTATAGATTTCCAATACCTAGGATTGAAGATTTATTGGATTGTCTGGAGGTGCAAAGTTTTACACTAAGCTAGATCTTAAGAGCGGGTATCACCAAATCAGAATTAAGGAAGGTGATGAGTGGAAGACTGCTTTTAAGACAAACGATGGTTTATATGAGTGGAAAGTGATGCCATTTGGTCTCTCGAATGCCCCTAGCACGTTCATGAGACTAATGAATGAGGTGCTTAAAGATTTCACAGGGATTTTTGTGGTAGTCTACTTGGATGACATACTGATTTTCAGTAAGACAGCAGAAGAACATTTGAAGCATGTAGAGATGGTGCTCAAAAGGTTGCAAGAAGAACAGTTGGCAATCAACCTTGAGAAGTGTGAGTTCTTCAAACAAGAGCTTGTGTATCTAGGTTTTGTGGTATCTCAAGGAATGCTGAAGATGGATCCAAGTAAGGTGGAAGCTATCCTAAACTGGCCTACACCAACCACAGCAACTGAGGTAAGAAGTTTTCATGGTTTGGCTCAATTTTATAGGAAGTTTATAAGGAATTTTAGTGGTATATGTGCACCAGTGTTAGATACAATCAAGGGTGGTCAGAAAACAAAGTTTAAGTGGACACTAGAGGCTGATAAAGGGTTTGAAAAGTTGAAAAAAGAAGTGGCAACACAACCTATCTTGTTATTGCCTAGTTTTGATAAATTGTTTACAGTTGAGTGTGATGCAAGTGGAGTAGCAGTAGGAGGAGTCCTTAGTCAAGAAGGTAGGCCTATAGCCTTCTTTAGTGAAAAACTTAATGAAGCTAAGCAAAAATACTCCACCTATGATCTGGAACTTTATGCTTTAGTGCAGTCCCTTAGGAAATGGAGACATTATTTGCTGCCCAAAGAGTTTGTGGTCTTCACGGATAACCAAGCACTCAGTTATATCAATACCCAGGAGAAGTTAAGCAATAGGCACTTGAAATGGATGGAGTACATTCAAGCTTTCACATTTACCATTAAGCACAAGAAGGGACAGCAAAACAAAGTGGCAGATGCATTAAGCAGGAGGATGTTGACAGTCCAAGAGATACAGCTGAAAAGCATAGGATTGGAAAGTTTTAAGGATCTCTATGGTGATGACGAAGACTTTTCCGAAGCCTACAAGGTATGTTCAGACTTTGCAAATCATTTTCACAGTCAATATGCTGAGTATACATTGCAAAATGGGTTGTTATTCAAGGGTAATCTGTTATGTGTCCCAAGAGGATCAATGAGAGAAAATCTGATCCAAGAAAAACACAATGGTAGTCTTAGTGGGCATTTTGGTATTAACAAAACTTTAGAGCTGGTACAAAGGTTTTACTATTGGCCTAAGTTAGCACGAGATGTCAGAAAGTATGTTGAACAATGTGTTGTTTGCATGAAAGCAAAAGGGGGAGCTAGTAATGCTGGGTTATATCAGCCTTTGCCTATTCCGAACAGACCATGGGAGTGTGTGAGCATGGATTTTGTGGTGGGTCTTCCCAAGACTAAATCTAGTTTTGACAGTGTCTTTGTAGTTGTGGACAGATTTAGCAAGATGAGTCACTTTATTCCTTGCAAGACCACACACGATGCAAGCTATATTGCCCATCTATTTTTCAGGGAAGTTGTGAGAATCCATGGATTGCCATTGAGCATTGTCTCAGATAGGGATGTAAAATTCATGAGTCATTTCTGGAAAACACTATGGAACAGATTGGGAACTAATTTATCATTTGGATCAGCTTACCATCCTCAGACCGATGGTCAAACCGAGGTGGTTAACAGAGTGTTAGGTAACCTATTGAGGTGCTTGACAAAGGAATATGGGCAGACCTGGGATATGGTGATTTCCCAAGCGGAATATGCATACAATGATAGTGTGAACAAAACTATAGGAAAAAGCCCATTTGAAGTTGTGTATTGGATGCATCCAAGAGGAGTTTGTGAGCTCAGAGACCTGGGAACAATGGAGAATAGGAGTGGACATGCAGAAGACTTCACTCAAACCATGAAGGAGATTCATGAGCAAGTTAAGAAAACAATCACAGCAGCAACACAAAAGTTGAAGAACAAAGTTGATGAGACAAGAAGAGATGTGCAGTTCCAGGTGGGTGATTATGTGATGGTTCACCTCAACAAATCCAGATTGCAGAAGGGGATGTCCACCAAGTTGCAAATGAAATGGGTAGGACCATGCAAGGTGATAGCTAAGTATGGAAAGAATGCATACAAGGTGGAACTTCCATCAGATTTGGGCATATCTCCAGTCTTCAACGTTGCTGATTTGATTAGGTACAAGGGTACAGTCAATGATGAAGTTCAAAACAGTCAAGAAATCTTTCAGGATATCACTAATATACCCCTTCCAAGTCAAGAGAAAGCTCAGGCAGAGAAGGTCTTGGAGTCCAGGGTGAAGAAAGCAACGAGACACAAGGCATATATGGAACACCTTGTCAAATGGAAAGGAAAACCTGAGTCTGAGGCTACCTGGGTTGAAGAAGAAGATTTCAAGAAGCACAAAATTGATCCATCATTGCTGACACCTTCCAGTTTTTCATCTTCGAGCTGAGAGGGGGAGAATGGTGCAGGAGCACCCAAAATACAAGTATCAAAATACAAGCATAAATTTTAATATAATGTTTTTAATCTTTTTGTTTTGTTGTGTACGGTCTAATACACCATTGATAAGGTGTAAGGGGACCCTCTTGAAGCTTAGGTTTAATTTGGAATAAATTAGGAATCATTTGGTAGGCGTTTCCTTAGATTTTGGGAAAATCGCAAAACACAGTGTGTTTTCGAAAAAAAGTTTTTTCTCCATTTTTAAGCCCGAATTTGGAAACCTAACGGTTTCTTGATGATGGAAAAGGAAGCCTCGACTTTTGTTTGAGGTGGTTGGATGTTTTTACGGTGGCAGTCTTTTTGGAGAATAGAGAAAATATCAGTTTCCTGCGAAAAAACTTAGTTTACTCTGTTTTCTGATTTTCTTTTTGAAAAAGAATGTATTGAAAAGTATCTTGACACGTGAATATGTGCTGAGACTGTTTTTAAATACTGCAATAGCGTAGGACTTGTCTGATATTCGTTGTAGAGTTTTATTTGTTGTGTCTTTTCCTTAAATTCAGTTTTGACTGGTAAAAGAAAGAACAAATGGAGTCTTAGCTGCATTGCCTTTGAACTCAGCACGAGTTCATTGGAAATGGAGCTTGAATCCACTAGTGTACATAGGATAGGCATAGGAATTTGTTGGTATTTAAAAAGCATGCAAAAATATTAATCCCTAGGCGAGCAATCTAAGCCCGGCTAGGTTAAGACACTGTTTTGCACAGTTGCAAAATGCAGGGGTGTAGAGTAATCTTCTATGCGAAGTAAATAAAGATTGTAGAGACCTTTCAAGGGTCTGACAGGAAGTGTAAGACTTCATCATTTTCATCTGCTGGCAGGAGGATGAGGACAGATCTCTAAGTGTCCAAGGAAAGGTTTGAAAACCCTGAAATATCTTAAAATCAGCATTAACCCTATATATGACAGAGAGGGTCAGAATTTAAGAGAATCTTGGAGTGATCCTTATTCTAACCAAGGTGTTTTATTTATGTATCTTGTATCCACCAAGCTGAAGGTTGAAAAGACCTAAGACCTCGGGTTAACAGGCCTAATAAGGCTCATGGCTACAAACCCTCCTAAAACCCTAGGGTTTTGAGGCAGCAATAGAGGATAGATTGATTATGCAAGGACAAGAACACTATTGCCAATGATTTTTAAAACAACTAAACAAATTCACACCCGTGCAACAAGGTTGGGAAGAATGGAAGATTGACTGGTCTTTAGTGATTAAGGGCTAGTTAGAGCAGAGAAGAAAAGAAGCATCAAGAAATGCTTGGTTCAGGCTGGATGAACGTTTTGGGATATTGATAGCAGGGTTGGCAACAAAGACCAGGGGTGCCTAAGTGTTTTGGGAACCTATAGGTTTGGTGGAGGTAGCAACACCAGGGGTTATCAAGAGTGAGACCCAAAGCATTGAATTAGTGGTTGATTCAATCCAACCCTCGTTCTATCATTATGAATTGTATTTTGATAGTTTTTTTTGTTACTTCAGTTTGTGTTCCTGAATAAAGATTATGTGATTCTAGTTAGTTCAGTTGTTGTGGATGCTTCTCTGGTGATTCATGATTCTTGTAGATGTTTCTAGATCATGCTCTATCTATGTTGAATTCCCACATTGATCGTTGTGCTCTTGATCCGAGATTTTCTCTTGTGTGTTCATGTTCTTGGCCGACAGGGTGTTGAAGCATGTTGTGGATCTTCGAGGAGAAATTAATTGAAGTGTTTTTCTATTGGAGATGTTGATTTGGGTCTTCACTATGTTGTGGCCGACCTTGGTTGATTCGCATTGAAAATTATCTATTGTTTTGGGCCAATAGTTTGTATTCATTTTATTATTTCTTTGTGGCCAACTTGTAGCAATGTAATTTGATGTTGTAGATATATAAGAGCGATTGCTTATTCTAATTGAAGTGTGCAAGGGTGTGCTTCTATGTGTGTGTGTGAATATTGTTCAAATCATTTGAAGCCAAAGAAAAGTGTGAAGAAGAGTGAAGAAATGTTCATTTGCTTAACCAGAATTATAATTAGGCATTAGCAGATGCTATTTTCTTAGTTCAAAATCTAGATGATTGTAATCTAAATCTTTCTGTAAGATAGTGTGTCTTCCTTTGTAATTGAGCAGTGAGCTCTAGGAAGTGTTCTTGAATTCATGTGCATTCCCCATTTATTCTTCTTATACTTTTAATAGGGTATAATCTTGTGGATTGACCTCCACCGTGGTTTCTCCCCTAACAGGGTTTCCACGTGAAAATCTTAGTGTTATGTGTGTTTCTGATGTGTTGTTGATTCATGCTTTCATTGATATTGATCATATATGAGAATAAGGATTAATAAGTTTAATAAGTTTGAAATTAGGTGACAACTGATTCACCCCCCTCTCAGTTGTCTGCCCTTTTGTTGCCAATAATTGGTACCAAAGAAGGTTCCTTGGAATAAGTTTAACAACTTAAGGTGATCTGGGATGGCGACATACAAGAAGGATAGTATGACATTTGATGGAACAAATTATTCCTTGTGGAAGACTCGAATGGAGTGCCATCTAAGATGCATTGGTGAACCCTACTGGAGCATTAAAAGTAATAGGTATATTATTCCACCGAATGGTCCTACTACTTCTGCTAAGATCAGGGATGTTGAGTATAATATCCAGGTTAAGGAAGCATTGTTGAGTGCTTTAACTGATACTGAGATGACAAATGTTATGGATCTGAATACTGCTTATGAGATCTAGAAAAA
Source organism: Sequoia sempervirens (assembly GCA_007258455.2). Classification (NCBI taxonomy): domain Eukaryota; kingdom Viridiplantae; phylum Streptophyta; class Pinopsida; order Cupressales; family Cupressaceae; genus Sequoia; species Sequoia sempervirens. The sequence goes on from VDFB02000007.1 coordinate 231,599,136, forward strand.
GTTGGAAACTTTGTATAAAGGTTATGCTAATGTGAAGATTGCTAAGTTGCAGAGTCTAAAAGGAAAATATGAAATGTTGAGAATGGGTGATGATGAAAATGTTACTACTTCCATGCAAAGAGTGAATGAACTTGTGTGTGGTATCAGATGTGCTAGTAGAAAGTTGGAAGAATCATAGATTGTTGCTAAAGTGCTTAGATCCTTTCCTATTTCTTATAAAGTCAAAGCTATTGCTATTGAAGAACTCCAGACTGTAACAAATGTAACCAAAGATATGTTGGTTGGTAAGCTGGTTGCTTTTGAGTTGAGAAAATTTGGTGATGCCCTTCCTAAGGTTGAATCTGCATTGAAGGCTACTACTTTTGGAAGAGATAGGCAGAGATATGATCCGGGTGAGAGTTCATCTAGAAAGAAATTCAAGTATGAGGATGAAATTAGACAGATTGAAGAAGAAAGAGAGCTAGAAGAGCTGGAAGCACTTATTGTCAAAAGAGTACCAAGAGGAAAAGGTAAGTATGAAGGAAAATTGCCTCTTAATGTTTTTCTTGCAATAAGATAGGCCATTTTGCATCAAGGTGTCTAGAAAGAGATTCTAAACCAAGACATAACAAGCATAAGTTTCAAAAGAAGTGTTACTATGCTGTTGATGAAGGTGTGATAGATGATGAATCTGATAAAGGTGAAGAGGAATGGGTATTTATTGCTATCAAGGAAAATAATCCTATATCTACTAAATCCTCTAGTTGTACAAATGTGGAGAAATCCATAGCTACTCGAGTTGAAGAGAAAGATGAATGGGTGATTGATAGTGGATGTTCACATCATATGATAGGAGATAAAAGTAATTTTGTGAGCTTGGAAAAGTATGATGGTGGTTTTGTGCGATTTGGTGATAACATAGTTGGTGTGATCCATGGCAGAGGATGAATTTCTCTTTATGGTAAGAATAATACTGATGATGTCCTATATTTGGAAGGCTTGAAGCATAGTATTTTAAGTGTCAGACAGATGGTTGATAAGGGTTACAATCTTCAATTCAAGGATGGAAAGTGAAAAATATTGGGATGTTCTGGAAATGTGATTGCATCAGGTACAAAAATAAGAGGTAATATCTTTCATCTAAATGCTTCTAGTAAAATTTGTTTTATTGCTCAAGTTGATGAAATTTGGTTGTAGCATAGGAGAATGTGTCATGTTAACTTTGATAACATTGTCAAGATAAGTTCTACTAAAGCTGTGAGAGATCTACCTAAGTTGGTAAAACGTACTAATTCCATTTTCAAGAAATTTCAGTCAGGAAAGCAAACTAGAATTTAATTTCGAAGCAAACAACATTGTTCAAATGAATTATTGGAGATTGTGCATACTAATTTGTGTGGTCCCTCTAGAATCAGAATTTTACAAGGTTATAGGTATTTCTTGTTGCTTATTGATGATTATTCAAGAATGATGTGGGCTACTTTCTTAAGGGAGAAATCTGAAGCATTGGAAAAGTTCAAGATATTTAAGGCTATGGTTGAGACTGAGACAGGTCTGAAGATTAAATGTCTAAGATTAGATAGAGGTGGTGAATTCACTTATGGTAAGTTTAATTCTTTTTGTGAAGAACATGGAATAAAGAGACAATTATCTGCACCACGAACCCCTCACCAAAATGGAGTTGTGGAAAGGAAGAACAAAACAGTTCAAGATGCTACTAGAACCACGATGCTGGAAGGAAATGTCCCTCATACCTATTGGAGAGAAGTTGTGAGTACTACTTTGTATATTCTCAACTGGGTACAAATCAAAGGTGATATTGGTAAGACCCCTTTTGAGCTATGGACTGGTCATAAGCCTATTGTTAGATATTTCAAAATCTTTGGGAGTAGATGCTATATCAAAAGAGATGAAGATATAGGAAAGTTTGATGCTAGGAGTGATGAAGGAATCTTTCTAGGTTATTCTACTAGAAGCAAGGCCTACCGGTGTTACAATAAGAGATTGAAGAAAATGGTTGAAAATGCAAATGTTAAGGTTGATGAAGACTTGGGTACACCATCTAGAACCTATGGATATGATTTTGATGATCAAATTGACAATACAAACTAAGTTCAAACTACACATCAAGTGCAAATCATTCCAGTGAATCAAGAAAATCAAGAGGAAGATGAAACTAGTGAAGTTACAAAATAGATATCAGAAGAGCCTAAAGTTCAAAAACATTCTAAGAAGACTCTAAGGTATGTAAGATTGAATCATTCAAAAGATCAAATTATTGGTGATAAGAGTAAAGGTGTCCAGACTAGGAGAAAAATTGTAGAAGAATATTGCTTGATTTCAAAGAATGAGCCTACTAATGTGAATGATGCATGCAAAGATGAACATTGGGTTGAAGCAATGAAAGAAGAGCTACAACAAATTGAGAAAAATGATACATGGATTCTTGTTCCTAGACCTAAGGATAAAAATGTAATTGGAACTAAATGGTTCTTTAGAAACAAATTAAATGAAGTTAGAAACAAACAAAGACTGGTATGGAAAGGATATTCACAGATGGAAGGAATTGATTTTGAAGAGACTTTTTCCCTATTTCTAGAATTGAAGTTGTGAGATTGTTTCTTGCTTATGCTGCTTACAAAGATTACAATGTTTATCAAATGGATGTCAAGTCTGCTTTTCTAAATGGTGAATTGGAAGAAGAGGTGTATATTGAGCAACCTGATAGATTTCAGTTGACTGATAAGGGATATATGGTTTTTCGGTTGAAGAAAGCACTGTATGGACTTAAGCAAGCCCCTAGAGTATGGTATGCTAGATTGGAAAAGTATTTGTTGAAGCCTAAATTTAACAAAGGTATTGATGATAGTAATTTGTATTTCAGGAATGATGATAAAGATTTGATTGTGGAAGTTTTTGTTGATGATATCATTTTTGGAGGAGATGATGTTTTGTGCATGAAGTTTGCTAATGAGATGAAGAGTGAGTTTGAGATGTCAATGATTGGTGAGATAAAATTCATTTTGGGATTGCAAATTACTTAGTTAGATAAAGGGATTTTTATATCTCAGTCCAAGTATGTGAAGGAATTGCTAAAGAAGTTTGATATGGTGGATTCAAAGCCAGTTGGTACACCCATGGTGATTAGATGCAAGTTGACAATAAATGATGATTCTCTGAAGGAAAATCAGACTAGATATAGATCAATGATTGGTGGATTGCTTTATTTGACTCAAACTAGACTTGATATCATGAATGTTGTATGTATTGTTGCTATATTTCAAGTCGATCCTAAGGAATCTCATGTGACTATTGTGAAGAGAATTTTCAGATACCTGAAGGGAACAGTTGACTTTGGTTTATGGTATGCTAAATATAATGATCTTACCTTGAGTGCCTTTATTGATGTTGATTGGGCAGGAGATGTGGATGATAGAAAAAGTACTAGTGGTGGAGCATTTTTCTTGGGTAAGAAGCTAATCTCATGGTTAAGTAAAAAGCATAATTCCATTTCTTTATCTACTATAGGGACTGAATACATTGTTGTTGCTAACAAGTGTACTCAAGTATTATGGATGAAGCAGATGCTGAAGGATATCAGAGTTGTATGTAATGAGCCTATTTCTATATTTTGTGATCATTCAAGTGCCATTAATATTTCTAAGATTTTGGTGTTGCATTAAAAAACCAAGCATATATCTATCAAGTTTTACTTTTTGAGGGAAAAGGTAAGTGAAAAGGAAGTCAGATTGGAGTATGTGTCTACTAAGGAGCAGATTGCAGATATCTTTACAAAGTCATTGCTTAAGGATACTTTTGAGTATCTCAGAGGGAATTTAGGGGTAATTAACCCTCCTAATTAGAATTAAGGATGCATTGCATTGCATCAGTCTGTGTATTTCAAAGTCATATCTTGTTTCAAATTGATGTTGTGGTGATTGCTACTCAGGGGGAGTAGTCAGATGGTTCAAAAATTTAGATATGTGGTTTAGAACTTAGAGATCTTTGTCATTGATGTCAAAGGCGGAGAAGAGTAATGTGAATTTTTTTTTATTATCTGGACTAAAGGGTTTGTTGATGAGTGTATCTAGTTTATCCACATTGAGTTTAGAGATCCGCGTGAAGATTTGATCGAGTTATGAAGATTTGTATTTTGACAAAAAAAATTGTTACTTCAATTTGTGTTCCTGAATAAAGATTATGTGATTCCAGTTAGTTTAGTTATTTCAGATGCTTCTCTAGTGATTCATTGATGCTTGTAGATGTTTCTAGATCATTCTCTATCTGTGTTGCACATTCGTGTTGATCGTTGTGCTCGTGATCCAATATTTTCTCTTGTGTGTTCATGTTTTTCATGTTCTTGGCCGACAGGGTGTTGAAGCGTGTTGTGGATCTTCGAGGAGAAATTAATTGAAGTGTTTTTGTGTTTGAGATGTTTATTGGGTCTTCACTATGTTGTGGCTGGCCTTGGTTGATTCACATTGAAAATTATCTATTGTTTTGGGCCGACAGTATGTATTCATTTTATTATTTCTTTGTGGCTGACTTGTAGTGATGTAATTTCATTTTGTGGATATATAAGAGTGATTATTTATTCTAATTGAAGTGTGCAAGGGTGTGCTTTTGTGTGTGCATGCGAATATTGTTCAAATCATTTGAAGGCAGAGCAAGGTGTGAAGAAAAGTGAAGAAGAGTGAAGAAGTGTTCATGTGCTTAATCGAAACTATAATCAGGCATTAGCAGATGCTATTTTCTCAGTTCAAAATTTGGATGGTTGTAATCTAAATATTTCTGTAAGATAGTGTTTCTTCCTTTATAATCGAGCAGTGAGCTCTAGGCAGTGTGCCTGAATGCATGTGCATTCCCAATTTATTCTTCTTATGCTTTTAACAAGGTATAATCTTGTGGATTGACCTCCACCATGGTTTTTCCCCTAAAAGGGTTCCCATGTAAAAATCTTGGTGTAATGTGTGTTTTTGATGTGTTGTTGATTCATGCTTTCATTGATATTGATCAAATCTAAGAATAAGGATTAATAAGTTTAATAAGTTTGAAATTCGGTGACAACTAATTCACCCCCCCTCTTAGTTGTTTTCCCTTGTGTTGCCAAAAATATCACCTTAGGATGTTAGCTTGTCACCTAAAATTTGGTTATATGTATGGTGTAATTTATTATTGAATGTAATAAAGATCTGAGTATAGGTATGCTTATTCACTATTATTTTATTGATACATTTCTAAATGTAATCATCATTATTCTGCTAGTACATTGTATACAAAACCTAAGATGTTCACTACTAATTTGAAGTGCATTTAAAGTTAGGTTAAATCATTCTTCTTAGTTTTCTTACTTTGGTTGAAATTAATTTTGTTTAGTTAGAATATCATTTCTTGTATTTCCTATATGTTTTCTAGATGCTAGACTTTTCTAACTTCTTTAGAACTGCTAGATATGAAAAGAAGCAAGAAAGATCTAAAGGTATCAAATAATGTAACAAGATACCTATGAAAGTAAACAACTCTTTAAAATCAAGGAAATAAATTGTAGTCATTTCTTTGATATTTAGATAGCTTTAGTTTGTAATATAACTTATAGCCTCCAAATGCATTGAATATGGTGTGTGAAGGAAACAATAATGAATATCTATGATTTAATAATACATATAGATATCTTAACATTAGGTGAACTAATCCTCCTCATTACAAAAAAATAAATGATCTCTTAAATCTGATTGACACTGAAAACTAAAACTGAGAGACTGCAAAATTAGAAAATTGTTGAATCTTTTCAATAAAATGATATCTAAAATATTGCATTCATAATAAAATCCAATACCATACTACCATAGTAGTCAATAGAGGTATGAAAGGGATGGCGGGACATATATGTCAATGTACAAATTCTTACCGCAATACCTCAAAAACCAAATATGAATAGTGTGGGGTGGTGTTGATAACATGTTAACAAGTAAAGTAAACTACAACCCCACAAGGGGTAAATAGTGAAACTACGGTATGGCGGTGAACAATCACTCAACCGCTAGAACTAACCTTCCATCCCACAAGATTCCAAAGGGGTGTGCACGGGGTGGTGGTACAACTAACCCTACCATACTGCTACCCCACAATGGTCTTGATATGTCAGAGCAATACTACAGTACAAGTTATCAAAGCATTTAAATCGTCAGTGGAAATGATTACACCTCTAAACATGAACAGTTTGATTTCCCAAGGTAAAAGGAATATATTCAAACTTGAAATATGGAAAAATTATGAAATATTTTACACAAATTGGCATTAATAGTGAGGTGACCGAGCTTAATGATGAGTCTAGTTTATGGTCTCATTTTTGGGTAGAATTTGTGATCTAGTTGTTGAAGTTATCATGGACTTTGACATTAAGTGTTGATACTTTTATGATATTTTCCTCAAACTATAGACATTGGGCTTAATCTTATTTCTAAAAACCTTAATGATAAATGGCATGTTAAATGGACTGCCTATATTAATTTTTCATGTGGTTAATGAATGTTCCTTAAGGTGGTTACATATATGGAATTATTGTGCGTACTAACATTGTCATGTAGATTTAATTTGAGGAAGACACCACCAGCTAGGCATGCACCATAACATCCAGCAAGGGAGTTGTTCAAAGGTCAAAGGAGGTCGATGATAGGAGATTCATCATGCAAACCAAACGTAACCGCCTTGTAGTGGTCATTATTGATGTTGAGCAAACATGCACATTACTACAACACTAAATCTGCGATTGGATATGCATGTCTGACCGGATTCCATGCATGCATAACCACTACCCCACTTTCTCTATTTTCCTTAAATGGAATCCTCCTAGTTCATGGAGTTGACTACCTCATTTAGTTGATAGTATAAATAAAGATTTGATGTTCCTTTTGTAGAGGTTGCATGATTTGATATTATACTTTCATTCTTGAGTTTCAGTAATACATATATATTACTCTTTTGTACTCATGATTTATAGTGAATAAAATAAAGTTTTGAGTTTGAGCATCTAAGTTATCATTAGTTTTAGAGGATACTTATCCAAGGGGGCCCACTTTGTGAGTAATCCATCCTTTAGTTTAGTATTACTTGTTGTTTAGTAATTAGTTAAGAATTTGGACTAACTGTTCTTGTAGCCACTAGAATTCCATTCTGTGACTATTCCTACAACCAAAGAAAACAAAATAGTGTCTTGTTTGTTTGCTTAGATTTTCATTTTTGTCATGTATTTCAGCTTGGTGTAATTGTTGATTGATGGTTAGCATTTATGTTATTCCTCTCTAAGCAATTTACTTTCAACATTGTGTCTTTCTTAGTTGTAGAATGAAAATGGCTACTTTGGGTTCCTAGTGCACATACTGTGCTGACCCATTTCAAGTTCACCTCCCTGGGTTGACAAGTCAAATGCACCTTCATGATGATTGAGATAGCTATTTAGGTTAGATGTCCAATCTCTAAATCATGGTTGTAAAGGCCTAGTTGTTGAATCATTGTATAAGGTAGACATTTTTGGCGCCGTTGTCAAGGATGGTGTCAAACTAGGAATTTCTTTGGAGTCATTGATAGTTTTTCTTGTTGTAGTGTTTCTAGAAGTTGTTCATAGTATACCCTCATTTAGGAAGTAATGATAACCCCCCTTATTCTTTATCAATTATTTGTGTGAGCTGGCTGATAGTGAGTTGATACTGCATGCATTGAGGAAGGAGAAGGGATGCTTATGGGAGATTCCTTCCTAACAATCCTAATCCATTATAGCTAGTTGAATATCAGAACTTGCCAAGAGAAGAAGAAGAAGAAGATCCAAACCCCTTTGTTGATGCATTTCCTGATCTGACTAGCTCAGAAGTCTCCTCTAAAGACCAAAATAAGCTTGAGAACCCCTTTGCTTTGGAACTACATCAAGTAGGCATGGGTGATGCAAATAGGAACAGACCTAACCAACCAACTTTTCCTTTCCCCATTTCCCATTAGAATGAAGTTGACAACATCAAAAAAATCCATGCTTCAGCACTGCCCAATTTTTATGGACTTGTTATAGAAGACCCTGATACCTTCTTGTTCGAGTTTGATATACTGTGCAGGAGTTATGACTATACCACTGATGCCCATAGGCTTAAGCTATTTCCTCCCACTCTAAAAGAAGCTACATTAAGATGGTTCATGAGCCTAGGCAGAGATATTGTGGAAACTTGGGAAGGCATGAAGACAAAATTCTTTGAGAAATACAAGGAATATTGTAGGGGCAATGACATGAGAGGAGGTGACATTTTCAAGATGTAGCAAAAGGAAGATGAGAGCCTGGAGAATTATATTGCAATGTTTTTGTTTTGCCTACAAAAATATCCACACCATACACTAAATGAAGACTCACAAAAAAAAAATTCCTGAGAAGAATCAATGACAGTTGCACTGATGCCTTCGACCTGATGGGAGGAGGAGATATCTCCCAAGTTCCTTGGGAAGATATCAAGAAAATATGACAGAACTACTCCAGGGAAACTTCAAAGAAAGGGGGAACTTACAAATCTTCCATGGTTAATTCAACTATCGGTCGAGTTTCAAGAATGAAGATTACCCATTTTCTAAAAGACTTCAAGCAAGACATTATAAACAATCTAGCTACTCAGCTAGATACACTTCAGGCCAAGAAGAAGCAAGAGGAGGCAGAGACAATGTTGGCAGAGGATTGCCCCCATTACAGACAAAAGAAGAAGGACTGTAGATGCAAGATGGTAGCCAAAATTGAAGGAAAGAAGATTGCACCTGAGTTCAAGCCAATCCAAATTGAAGAAGAAAAAGTCTACTATGTTGCACAAAGGAGGCCTTGGGCTCCAAGACAAGGTATGCCACCAGATCCACTCTCTTATGTTGGGCCATATTTCAATTCCTATTCATCTGGAAACCAATGACAACTCCCATATCCATCCAGCTATGGAGGATATCCACCACAGCCTTGGAGTAACCCTCCAAATGCTTGGCCCAATCATCAAAACTCTCCACCCCAGTGGTAGAAACCTCAAGGGAATTGGCAGCAATTTCAAGGGAATTGGCAGCCACCTCCAAGAAATTGGCAGTAAACAAATCAATGGAGGGGAGGAAAATAATGGCCTACCCAGAAAACCAGTTACATGCAACCACCTTCTTATCCCCAACAACCTGCTATAATACCTCCACCTGCTAATCCAAACTTAAATGTATCTAAACCTACTCATCTACCAGCTTAGCCCACACCTAATCCAAATAATAAACCACAACAATAGCCTATATACTCTACTGATTCAAATCAATTCCCTGCATATGTTGTGAGTGTAAGTGACATCCACTTGCATTTAGGAACTACTCTACCAACCCCTTCCAAGCCCATTATCACCAAGCTTCTTGTGGAAGAGGAGGAACCTCTAAATGATCCCATTCAACCAAATGCACCTAAAATCCTGAACCAGTCCAAGTCAAGTAGACTGAACAAGAACCACCATTTCCTCAAAGATTTGAAGTTTCCAAGAAGAAGGAAGAAAAAGAGGATACAACTTTTGATAACTTGGATTAGCTAAAGAATATATTTGTCTAGATCCCTCTATTCCAGGCCATAAAGGATGTTCCAATTTATGGCAAGGAAATCAAGGAAGCATGCCTCAAGAAGCGAGGTAGGAAAAAGAAAGACCCAACTATAGTTCATGTGGTGGGACAACTACCTGACATCATGCTTGGAAAATTGACCATCCCCAAGTACAATGACCTAGGTAGTCTTGTGGTATCAGTTGTTATAAACGAGATCCAAATTAAGAATGCTTTGATTGATTTAGGGGCAACAATAAATGTAATGACCAAGGACATCCTACAACAACTAAATGTTCCAAGCATGACATCTACTCCTACTTTCTTGTAGCTTGCTGATAGTTCTACTATTAAGCCTGATAGTATAGTGGAGGATCTTGTGGTAGTTTTAGACTCCTGGGAGTACCCAACAAATTTCATGATTCTTTCTCCTAAGGCTACACTAGGTGAGTATCCCATTATTCTTGGAAGGCCATGGTTAGCAACTGAAAATGCATATATTGGATGTTGGTTAGGTGACGTTACCATTTCAAATGGGAAGAGCACTAAAATTTTTATTCTTTATCCTCTTGCTCAGCCATCTCATGATGAGGATAATCCTATATGGCCACATGTTGGTGAAGAGGCTGAGGAAGTTAATTATGTGGCACAACTTATGATGCTAGGAAGAAGCTCTTTCATGTAGCTTCAAGATGAGGATGAAGTATTGGCTAACATTATTCAGAACCATTGTGAAGTGGAGGAAGCATCATCTTCTCATTTTGCTACTCCAATCAAGACACTTCTGCATACTCTTCTTGTAGCCACTATTCCTGCAGACATTCTTCCTATAGCCATTGTTCCTACAGATAGAATTCCTATAGCAACAATTATGTCCCATACATTGCTGCCATATGAACTAAAGGTACCATGTGCTAATAAAGCAACCATGATAGAGTTGACGACACAAGTATAGGTTTCAGAAGGAAAGTATCTGAATGTTAACAACAAACTGAGTGAAGAACAACAATTGTTATTGGAAAACTTATTAAGAACCCATCAACATGAATTTGTGTGATATTATCATGATATGAAGGGATTGGACCCTAAACTATGTACACATATAATTTATATCAGAGATGATTGCACCCTAGTGAGGCAGCCACAAAGAAGAATTGACCCTACACTAAGAGAAATTGTAAAAGGGGAACTACAAAATTTTTTGGATGCAGGATTTATCTACCCCATTTCAGATAGCCAGTGGGTGTCTCCATTAGTGATTGTGCCCAAGAAAGGAGGGAAATGGTGAGTTTTTTTTATTAAAGGGAACTTAATGCTACCACCAAGAAGGACCATTTTCCCTTACCTTTCATCAATCAAGTTTTGGACACACTTGCAGGAAAGTAATACTTTTCTTTTCTAGATGGATTTAGTGGCTACAACCAGATCCAAATTGCACCAGAGGACTAGGAGAAGACCACATTTACCTGTCCATAGGGGACCTATTCCTACTCGGTACTCCCATTTGGCTTATGCAATGCACCTGCAACCTTTTAGAGGGCAGTCATTAGCATATTTTCAGACATTTCTCATGATTGCATGGAAATTTATATGGATGAATTTACCACTTATGGTGTTGATTATAGTCAAGCACTGGAAAATATCATAAGAGTCCTACATAGATGTGAAGACCAAAAATTGTCCTTAAATAGTAAAAAGTGCTTCATGATGATGCAGGAAGGTGTAGTTCTTGGCCACTACATTCCCACAAGGGAATTCAAGTAGATCCTACAAAGATTGAGGTGATCACAAATCTGTCCACACCTACAAAATAGAAGGATGTTCAGATTTTCTTTGGCCATGCAGGATATTATAGGTGTTTCATCAAGGATTTCAACAACGTAGTAGCACCAGTGTATACTCTTCTCACTAAAGATGTTGAATTCTAGTGAACTGAAGCTTGTGACAAGGCATTTTCTAACTTAAAGGTAGCTTTGACTCATGCTCCTATACTCAAAGGAACTAATTGAGAGCTTCCTTTCCACATCCATACTGATGCATTAGATTATGCCATAGGAGAAATTTTAGGATAGAAAGAAGGAGCTATTGAAAATGCCATTTATTTTGTTAGCAAAAATTTGCAAGGAGCTGAATTCAACTATATTGTGACAGAAAAAGAAATGCTGGTAGTGATTTATGCCCTAAACAAATTTAGGAATTACACAACAAGTTACCAAATCTTTGTGCACAGTGATCATGCATCCATTAGATATCTCATAAATAAACCTTTGATCACAGGTAGATTGGAAAGATGGTTATTGTTGATGCAAGAGTTTGATATAACCATTGTGGACAAGCCAAGGAAGGTCAATATTGTTGTAGATTTTCTTTCAAGGCTAACTACATCAGAAGATAATCATGCCATCGATGACTCTTTTCTTGATGATCATATATTCTCCATTAGTGTACAAACACCTTGGTATGCTAACATAGCTAACTATCTATTCACAGGTAGAGTTCCACCTCACTTCTCCCCAAAAGAGAGAAGGGAACTCATTGAAAAATATTTTCCTTTCTCCTGGATTGTTGGATGTTTTTTTTATACTAGACCAAACCATGTCATGAGGAGATGTGTGGGAGAAGATGGGACATATGACATTTTGCATGCATGCCACAATGAACCATGTGGAGGACATTTTGCAGCGAAGAGGACAACAATGAATATTTTGAGCATGAGATATTACTGGCTAACACTCCACAAGGATGCAAGAAGGTACACAAGAAAATGTGATAGATGCCAAAGAATGGGAAGGCCAACCAAATCCAATGAGATGCCACTTTATCCTTAGGTAGTAATCACTCCCTTTGACAAGTGGGGATTGGATTTTGTAGGACCCATTGACCCTCCATCAAATGGTAAGTCTTGTATCTTGGTATGCACTGATTATGTAACAAAGTGGGTAGAAGTTAAGGCCATGAAGCATGCAAGAGCTAACAAGGTTGCAAAATTTCTTTATGAGGAAATTTTCACAAGATATGGAGTTCCAAGAGAGATAGTGACTGATCAAGGGGCTCAATTCACATCAACCTTTGTTGTAGCACTAATTAATGAGTACAACATAAGGCACAAAAATTCTACTCCTTATCACCCCCAAGCTAATGGCCAAGTTGAGCTGACCAACAGAGAAATTGAAGCTATTCTAACCAAGACAGTAGCTATCCACAAAAAGGATTGGGAAAATAGATTATCAGAAGTTGTTTGGGCCTACAGAACTACCTAGAAAACAACTATAGGCTTCATTCCATTTGAGTTGTTGTATGGAAAGACAACCATGATGCCCATTGAATTTGAACGTAATACTCTTAGGACTATAGTAGATTTGGGGATGGATATCTCTGAGGCACAAAGATAAAGAATCATGCAACTAAATGCTTTGGATGAGATGAGAAGAGCAACCCTGCATCACATAGAGGTAGTGCAGAATCAGAGAATCAAGTGCCATGAAAAATTCATCAAGGGAAAGAAATTCCAACCAGGAGATTGGGCCCTACTCTATGATTCTAGATATTAGGACAACGCAGGAAAATTGTAGACAAGGTGGTTAGGACCATATGAGGTTGCTAAAGTATTACCTAATGGTGTTGTACAACTCATTACTATTGACCCAATCAGATTTAAGCTACTTGTCAATGTTCACCGCCTGAAATTGTATCACAAGACAACTTCCAAGGAGGATTTCTTGCAACAATTCACTCAGCATGCAATATCCTAGCTTCCTGCAGCCGAAGGAAGTGGACCTAGTGTCCCTCCTTCTGGATAATTAAGGTACGTACTTGTCATAATAAAGACTTCCACTTTGGTGGGAGTCCATTTCTTCACCCATCCACCCATCCACCCATCCATTTCTAACTTTCTCTCTCTTCCATAACTTCACTTCACTTCACTCCACCTCATTCCACCTCATCTTCATTAATTGCTCAACTTATTTCCTAAAAAGGCAAGCGGTACTTTCTCCATGATCTTTGCAACAAATTCTCCACATATTCAAGTATGTACACATTAATTGCTATATCTTAATTGTATTTAAGTGCATTCATTTAATTGTTGTACGTTAGTATGGATGTTCACCATAGCATGCCAATATTCCCTACCCTGTCAAATCATCATTCTGCATGTGTGGACGCATTCCCAAATTTAGGTTGGGGGAAAGGAAAAAAATGTGAATACTTTTTCCACATGTCAGTCCATGCTAGTCTATGGTAGCAAAATTTAAATTGATCCAATTTGAAATCTGAGTGAGAGGACAACTCACATGTGTGAGTGACACCAATTGCTTCCACCATTTCTCTTCATTATAGCTTTCCTTTATTACTCTTTCCTTTCCATTATTGACCCTATCATATCTCAAGTTGCCTTGCAAACAAAAGGTAAGTTAGAAAAGGGAAAATACAGTCGACATTGGCATTGGAAAGTTAGCAAGTATTGTAGGAAGGTGAATTTGATTTTCAGACGGAAGTACAAGAAGGAAACCGCAGAGTGTTTGTTTGATTGCAGACAATGGGAGGTGGGTTAATTCAGAATGAACCCATGGTGCATGATGTATTACTGTAGGATGCACCCTGCCTGGCCAAATTTAGAAACTACAAGTGGACTGACTACTTCTTGAAGCTGGATGATTTTGATGAAGACATTACACTAGAGTTCACCCAGACATTGTGTGAAGGCAAGGCCACATTAAAAGGTCTGGAGGTCATAGCAACTAAAGAAAGAACTGTAGACGTTACAGGGTTACCTGCTGATGGTGAAAATTACCCTACTTCCATAGATGCCAAATTGGCTAGGGCTGAATTTACAGAGTCGAACGACCCTCCATTGAGCATAGATAAATAGGGTGAAAAGAGAATGTATCTACCTGATCCATGGAAGCAGATAGTTTTTTATGTCATACAATACATCACCTATGAAGGTCACTAGTCGAATTTGCACTCCATGCACTTCAAGCTTTTGAATCATATGAGACACAAAAGGAGGATGAATGTGTTGAACGTGTTATACAAACTTCTCTCAATCATGGAGACCAAGACCCAAAAAGGTAGGGATAATTATATTTCCCACCATTGTCTGATTAAATTTCTAGTTGAGAAGTCTCTGCATGATGTATCTAGAATGAGATGGGAATAATTCATAAAAATAGATCAAATTAGACTTGAGAACTTACAACCTAGGGTTTTACTTCAACCCCATAGGTATAGTAGGAGATTGAGCATGGTTGAAGCCACTCTTGGTGCTTCCACCTCTGGCACAAGCTTGAGTGTAAACCATCTTGCAATAGAAGAAACTATAGAAATTAGCTCTTCTAGGATAAAGCACTCAGACAAAGAAAGTTCTTCCCTTAAATCTAATGATGATGTTCCACTTGGAATTCTAATGAAAAATAGGGCACAGAAAAGGGAAGTAGAAACAAAAAAAGGAAAGACCAAAAGGAAACCAACAAAAAAAGAGGTGCCAAGCTCTAAGAAGAGAAAGGCTGACACTATTCATCTTGCAGCCCTCAGAAAAACATGAGAGCCCCCCTAGGAAAGCAAGACCAGCCGGGTCAACCTTTGGTATGCCTTTGTAGGAAAGCCATAAGTCTAGAGAAGTATCACAAGGGGACATAGAAGCTCCAATGGGACAGGAGAATGCCGAGGAGGAAGATATATTTAAGGCAACAACAAACATAACATTAGTTGATCTTGCCACTATTGCAGAACAAGTCAAAAATAAGGAGTATGAGGAAAATAAGGACTTCCTATAGCAAGAGGTCCTGCAACAAAAGTTGGAATAGGAGCAGGAGTCCCTATAGCAATAACCCGAATTGGGAGAACAATCAGTACCCCTGTAGCCAGAATTGATGGGACAACCTAAATCCTTGTAGTTAGCATTAGTGCCAGAGAAGATGTTGGTAGGAATACATAAACCCCCTAATTTTTCAATGCACAAGGTTTCCATGCATTTATGGAAAAAGATGCAAATAAGAGAAGAGGAATGGAAGGAGGAAAAATGTAGATTGAAGAAGTAAATTCAAAAGAGGAATGAGGAAATTGAAGATAAAGATGCAAAAATTGCCACCTTGAAGAAGAAGGTGGATGATATTGCAACCTTGGTACCAAAAATTTTGGAATGTAGGACCCCTCCAAGGGTCTATGCTCTGCATTTGAAGGAGAAATATCTCTCTTTTAGACTGGCAAGAATTGTCTCAGGTTTGAACCCTTCTATTGAGACCCCAGTTGAATTTTTTAATGCTTATCAAATTGCTTCCCCTGAAATGAAGAATTTGTTGTGGGAGTTTTATTTTCATAATTATGTTGTAACTCAGACCATGATTGGAATCCACTATTGTATGTTGGGGATGTCCAATTAAGGGTATTTATGTCTTGGGTGCAAAATGAGATTAGTTGGGGACAACAATATGGGGCTTATAAGCAATTGGAGTCTAACATCCCTCTACCCATTAGGGATGAATTGAGGAACCCAAGGGATATTTTCAAGAAATGGCACAAAATGATTTTTAGACTTGGCTATGGTAATATGATTATGCCTTGGATAGAAGTAGTTTATAGTGAATATGAGGCAAAGGAAAAATCAAAAGATAAAACCATGAAGAGATACCTCTCACAAAGATGAAACAACTTAACTGATGATCTCAAGCGGGCTAAGCCTCGTTCCATCTAGAACTATGAAACAACTCTTAAAAGGATTGACATATATATTCACATTGGAAGGAAAAAGGGGCGATTTTGGCTTCCCCTAACTTTTCAGCCACCCATCCTAATATGGCTTGTACCGAACTTCAGGTTCTACCAATATGATATTGCTACAGAGAAACAAAGGAGTAGATTAGACAAATTGGGAAGATTCTATTGGGACCTTGATTCACACACAACACACTCTGATGTGGGACAGTTGATAGTTCCAAATTTTGAAGTATTGACCAAGAAAAAGAACAACCCTTCCCCTGCTAGAGGGCCAACAAGATCTTAGGTTGGGGGGAGTGATGAGTCTAATTTATGGTCTCATTTTTGGGTAGAATTTGTGATCTAGTTTTTGAAGTTATCATGGAATTTGACATTAAGTGTTGATACTTTTATGATATTTTCCTCAAACTATAGAAATTAGGCTTAATCTTATTTCTGCAAACCTTAATGATAAATGGCATGTTAAATGGACTGTTTATATTAATTTGGCATGTGGTTAATGAATGTTCCTTAAGGTGGTTATAGATATGCAATTATTGTGTGTACTAACATTTCCATGCGGATTTAATTTGAGGATGCTAAATTGAGGAAGACACCGCTAGCTGGGCATATGCCATAACATCCAACAAGGGAATCGTTTAAAGGTCAAAGGAGGTCGACGATAGGATATTCCTCATGCAAACCAAACATAACCACCTTGTAGTGGTCATTATTGATGTTGAGAAAATGTGCACGTTACTGCAACACTAAATCTGCGGTTGGACATACATGTCTAACCGGATTCCATGCATGCATAACCGCTGCCTCACTTTCTTTGTTTTCCCTAAATGGCATCCTCCCAGTTCGTGGAGTTGACTACCTCGTTTAGTTGATAGTATAAATAAATATTTGATGTTCCTTCTCTAGAGGTTATGCGATTTGATATTGTACTTGCATTCTTGAGTTTCAATAATACAAATATATTACTCTTTTGTACTTATGATTTATAGTGAATAAAATAAAGTTATGAGTTCGAGCATCTGAGTTCTCATTAGTTTTAGAGGATACTTATCCAAGGGGGCCCACTTGGTGAGTAATCCATCCTTTAGTTTAGTATTGCTTGTTGTTTTGTAATTAGTTAAGAATCTAGCACTGACTATTCCTACAGCCACTAGAATTCAATTCTCTAATTGTTCCTACAACCAAAGCAAACATAGTAGTGTCCTATTTGTTTGCTCAGATTTTCATTTCTATCATGCATTTTAGCTTGGTGTAATTTTTGATTGATGGTTAGCATTTATGTTATTCCTCTCTAAGCAATTTACTTTCAACATTGTGTCTTTCTTAGTTGTAGAATAAAAATGGCTACTTTGGGTTCCTAGTGCACATACTGTGCTGACCCATTTCAAGTTCACGTCCCTAGGTTGACAAGTTAAATGAACCTTCATGATGATTGAGATGGCTATTCAGGTTAGATGTGCAATCTTTGAATCATGGTTGTAAGGGTCTAGTTGTTGAATCATTGTAGGAGGGAGACACTCAATAGAAAATATACTTGGGATTCAATGAAATTTTTACAATCATTCTCATAGCTCAACGTACCAGAGAAAAGGGAGTTCAAGGGGGAAGACTCTATAGATATTATTTTACCGAGTAAGTTCAGAGAAACCCTCTCTAGCAAGTGTATAAGAACTGAACTTTCTCCTACAAGTAGACACTTAAAGAAATCAATTAGAAGTAAATTCTTCATCATGCCACCCAAAATAAGTAAACTTGCGAGTAAAAAGGAAGAGTCCATAGTTTCTAAAACAAAGAAGAGGTCCCTGCAACAATCCATTTTAGATGTGTTACCTAATTTTGTAGACAAAGGATTCAAAAAGGTGTTTAAAGATACAACCCATGTATGTAGAGACCCAATTATTCCTATCTCAAGGTGGAATCTATTTTGGTACTTCTATGAAAAAAGGGATGAAAAGGTTCCAATTTCAAATCCTTGGACCTTAGATTTGGCCAAATTGATAGTCTGAAATGTATTTATAGATGTTGAGTTTATTAAAGTATTGGCATAATATTATCACCCGACTACTAGAACTATAAGAATTCCAGATGGTTCACCATTAGTGGTGTTGACTAAAGAAGCAATTATAGAGTGTTTTATGCTAAACAAGCAAGCTGTCACTAAGACTAACTTGGACAGAAGTGAGGAGGATTATATGAGATTGAGAAAAACCTACAAGAGTGATGAACTTCCTTTAGAAATGAAAAGGGGTGTAAACAATAGGAGGATACCTATCTCCCCCTCCCAAATTGAACCATTTTCCATAGAAGACTTCCAAGTATATTTCAAAAGAACTTATTTTTCTTTGTTCCAAGTTCTTGGAATAGATGCTCAAGAGAGGATGCCAATCTATCTCATGATGATGGTAATGAAGATACAAAATCCTAAAGTGAACATTGAGTATGAATTTGTTGTTGTAATTGAGAAAATGCTACATGAGGATTTTTGCAAGTAAGAGAGAACTTAGCTCCCATCACTTTCAAGAAATACTCTCTACTATGTCATTTAATATTGTACCAAAATAGAAAGGGATGGACTAAAAGAATGTATTTGGGAATGACTGATAATCAAGGGAATAGGTTGCCTATACAAAATTGGTGTTACATCTAGGATAGTAGATGTAAAAATAGTGATTATGTAATATTTCATGATGATTTTGTAATAAGGGTCATGGCTAGTCTTGGTCATATTTCACCAAGATTGTCTAATAAATTCATGCAAGTATTAAGACCTTTAGCATTGAAACCAAAGTAGGGACACACTCACAATTTTAGTGATTGGTTCTTCTTAATAGACCAAACAATAATAAGGGTCTATGGGTGTCCTCAAGCCCCACATGCTTTACCTAAATTTGTTTCTATTCGAATTACATTTTTAGAATTTATGTGGAAAATGTTATCAATGGAGCAGGATGTTATGAAAAGACAAAAAAAGGGGACATTCCTCCCTAACCTAACTAAATGTGAGGAGCTATCCATAGGGTCTGAAACTCTTGAAGAAATACAGAGCTATTTGAAGATGAGGTATTCATTGAAGTCACGAGGAGAAAGGGTATTTAATCATGAAGGGCATATTAATTTTATAAGGTAAACAATTCTCACTAGATCTAGGATTACCCGTGAAATAGATTATGAAGAAGATGTAATAAGAAATTGCTTTACACCTCATGAAGTTTTCAGAGAAAGAGGAAGTGGGAAATTATTGGTGCAGAGCACCTTGTTGCTCCATATTGTGAAGTTGGTCTAAATAGGTTGTTTTAGACATGTTAATGTTAAATAAGGCCATGATAGGCCATTTTGTAGTGTTTTTTTTGGTTTTGAGTCTTAATGGGGTCATTTGAGTCAATTATCTTAAAAATTGTAAAATTGTCCAATTCATTGTCAAGCAAAAAAGAAAAGTTGATCTTATGTGGAAGCCCAACGGTCATGGGAAGTTGTAAGGTAGTTTTAGGAATCGGTAGGTGTTGTTTGAGTTATAAATATGTTGTAGACATGAAGATGATGGTTGTTGAAGGATTTGGGAGTGAATATCAATCAAATATCTCTGTTATACATTTATTTTCTATGTAATTTCTTCTTTTCCAGCCTGTGTATAGGTCCATACAGCAGGGGTTTCATCCAAGATGATTTGAATTTGTTGTAGGATTGTATTATTATTTTTTTGAATCTACTTTTGAGGAATTCTATTGGGTCAAGCAATTTAGAGGCAGATTTCTAAAGACTGGTCTAAAATAGGGGTGCAAGGGTTTGAGGCCAAGAATGATCTAAAAGGCCATTCCACCTATTGTATAGGATGTGATTTTGTGGAATGGGACTGGTTAGGTCAGGTATAGGTGTAGGAATTGGTAATTTTTATTGGTGAAGAGGTTGGTTGAGATTTTACATGTTGCCCTATTGAAAACATTGAATTTGAGCCTTAAGAATAAGGCTAGAGTTGGTGAATTGAGGGAGTTGACTAAGAACAAGGTAAAATGTGTTAGTTCTAATGTGAGTGAGGGTATTTTGTTATGTTTAGATGGTTGGAAAAGTCTGGAGGGGCCTTTTGAATGTTTGGGTATGAAGCCCTAATTGAACCAAGAGTGAAAAAGGTTGAAAATGAGCAGTTTAATGAAGGGAGTGTCTTAGAATCTTGGGGGAAACATAATTTGAGGGTGAATTAAGTTTTTGCAGGTAGAATCATGTAGGTATGAAGTGGTTTAAAGTTTGGATGAGGTATGGGTATGAGGATTTCAATAAGCCCTAGCCAATTGTGAAGAAAGTGAGGGTTTTATGAAAGTGGGTCTTAGTGAGAAAATTGTGGCTTAAAAGTTGGAAATTCTGGTGTTTTGGTGGTAGGTTGAAGACTGTTTGGTGGTTACTTGGGTTGGTTGTAAGTTTTATGGAGTGTCTCTTTGTAAAAGTGGCCTAATTTTAGGCCTAGGTCTACATAGAAGCACAAGGTTAAGGGTTTTGTTTCAAAAGAGTCTCATGGGATCTTGAGACATGTGAAAGTATGTGTTAAAGGGTGTCTAAAATGAATGAGGGTTGGAGAGATTGTTTGGAAAATTTGAAAGTTATGTCAAGAAAGGTAGGCCTGCTAACCTACTAGAGAGACTAGGTGGAAAATTGAAAACAAGCCTAGAATTGAGTTTGTGATGCAATGGGGGAGGTCCTACAAACACTCCAAACACAGTTCCAATCTGCAACAAAAATTGTCAAATCATTATCTCAACAAAATCTCTTCAATTCACCAAAACCACTCTTCCCCCTGTAGCATTGGCAAACTACTAAATTGAGTAGAATTTCTCAATGGAATATTATCAGAACAAGTCATGAACCATTTCAAAGACCCATTTTGGTGCTCAACAACATATTAACAAACCATTATAGATCACTTTGTAACAACTTACTCAAAACAAGGTTTTTATGCATTTTAGGGCTCAAATTAGCCCTCTTTTCCAAAGAAACCACTCACCAATCTCTTCCAAAACTTGTAAACTTAATTGGGTAGAAATACATGTCACAAAACCAAAGATTCCTCAATTAGATCTCAGGAATTCATTCACCCAATGGCCAAATTACAAAACCCTTTCTTTAAGCCTAGAAACCCCAGGGCTTATTGAAAATCACCCTTCCTACACTCATGCAAACTTGAAAATGCTTCAAATAGGTCCTATTTAACATACACAAACTCAAAACAACCAGAAAACTTGTTGCCCCATCACAAATCCCACTTTGGTATAACAAAACCTCACTTTTCCTCAAGAAAACACAATACCTCATACTAGGGCTTCACACCCAACATCATTTCCAAGCATCCCTTGCTCTTACTTACCATTCTCACACATTCCCCTAATAATTTATACCCATTCCACCAAGAAACAATTCAGACAAAAAGTTGGAATGGGTTCAAAGCATGTTTAAAACTTACAAACCCTCAAATACCTTGTTTTTTGGCCGGTCTGAGAAAACTTTCAATAAAATGCACTAAGCGTGATGAGGAACCTTAAAAATGAATTCAGATGAAAGCTATACTAATATACAATTCTATTCCAAAACAAAATGAGTCAAGGAAATATTGTACGGGTCGTACAAGCTTGAACAAAGATGGACAAATATAGAAAATCAGATAAATCAACAAGTTTTGAATTATTTTTTCTTTCAAATCTCAAAAATCCAACTTACATCAATGGTTTTCACCTTATTTATTCCTTTTTTGTACCAACTAACTGTCCAACTCCCAAAAACTGACTTTTGAATAGACTTGACTGTTTGTCTTCCCAAAATTTGCTTTTTTGCAACTTTGCAATATTTCAAATTTGACAACTTTTCATATTTTTGCACACCTTGAAATATTTACCACCTAGACACCTAAACATTATAAAAAATTACTTATTACAACATCAAATGGTCTTAGTGACCTTATTTTAGAAAAAAATTCTCACAAAATCTATAACCTATACCTAATAACCTTGAATGGGAAAACATCTTTAAATGGTGCCCCTACACCATACATCCCACTTTTAAAAATTTCCAAGTCTCTTGGAAAGATTAATGTGACTTGTCCTCCTTTATACTCTTCATGCCTCTGAGCTTCTTATTTTCCATTAATAGGTTCACTTTTCCTTTTTCCTTCACAACCTTTAACATTCCTTCCTTTGCATTCTCTAGTTTCATGCTCCTCACTGTCATTCACTATTGTGGGGTGTTTGACAACCTTCCCAACTCCAAATTCTATCTTCTCACCTTCCTCTACATCTATATTATTCCTCTCTTCAATTGTCATCAACTTCCTCTATTCCCCATGCTTTATCCACTATCCATTAGTCATCTCAACTGCAACTTTATTATTGTTAGACTCAAAAATTTGTGTACCATTACTCTTTTTTATCCTTCTCAAACCTGTCATTGTCCTTTCTTTTATCTTAACACCATCACCAACCTTTATCTTCCTGTCCTATATATTTTCAACCTTGTAATACTCTGTACCAGCAGCCTTACTTTCCCTTGGCCTATCAACATCACAACTCATTGTACTATCATCCATTGTCTTCTCTTTCATTGTCTTGTCAATGCCATCAATCACTATGGTTTCATCTCTTGACTGTCTTCCTGCTTTGTTCTTTTTTATAGGGCATACTACTGCCCCAACCATGTTGCAATCACTCTTTACACACCTTTCCAAAGGCTCCCCAACCTTACTCTACAATTTATTAATCTGAAACTCATTCTTTTCAACCTTCTTTTTCCACACAAAAGCACTCTTTTTCCCAACATCTGACTGCAAGTCATTCTCATGCTCTCTTCCTACTATCCTATCTTTACCATACCTTGTATTGGCTACCAAATCTATATCCTTACCTTTGTCAATAGTTAGAAACTCCTTTCTCCCTAACATGATGATTTCACCATACTCATTTACTCCTTCATTCAATGGATCCAACATGAACTCTCTCCAATCTTTCTCAATTATGTATGTGTTTTTCCTTCCATTGTACAAGGTTGGCCTGCCAAACTGCCAGGGCCTTCCCAACAACATGTGGAAACAATTCATGGGTAATATATGAAAAATAACTTCATCTCTATATGGACCTATCTCAAATTCAACTTTTTCTTGTTCACTCACCACCAAAGATTGACTATCACTAACCCATGACACCCTATATGGCCTTTCTCTAAGTACTCTTTGCAAATGCAACTTTTCTACCATCTCATTAGACACAATGTTATCAATACATCCTAAGTCAACAATCACTTTGCATACCTTATTTTTACACCTGTAGGTTGTCCTAAATAATGATCTTCTTTGAAGCAGCTCTTCCTCCTTTGTAGTCTTCAAAACTCATTTTTTCATCATCAACATCTCACCAACTTCAGCCCTTGCAACCAATCTATTTGAACTTGAACTACTTTCAACTTCATCTTCTTGAACTATTTGTGCTCTTCTATCAAGTTTTCTTTCTCCTCCACTTGAATTTTAGCCAACCTTCTTAGGGAACTTCCAAGTAGGATGACCATACTCTTGAAAATGATAACATCTACCAGCAAAAGTGTTTGAACTCCTTCCACCTTCAAATCTGCCCCTTGTGCCTCTATATCCACCTCTAAAATCTGCAACTTGTTCATCGTTTGTCTTGGTTCTTCTTTATTTTAAGTTTCTTTCCTTGGAGTAGAGAAAGATCGTCTTCCTCTCATGGTGCTGCCTCTTCCTCTTACTATTTTCTCTTGTCTCCTTTTCACTTTATCTTCAGCTTTCAATGTCATTTGACAACATTCGTCCACTCTCTTAGGATTTTTCAAAGCCAACTCATCCTATATATTCATTCTCAAGCCACCCAAGTACCTAGCTATCTTCTCATCTTCATTTTCAGTATGGTTAGATCCCATACACAATTTATAAAATTCTTCATTGTATTCCTTTACATCTATTTCCTTTTGCCTCAAATTTTGCAATCTCTTAAACATTTGAATTGAATAATTTGAAGGGAGAAACTTACCTTTTAACTTTGCTACCATCTTATCCCATGTCACAATTTTGGACTTACCTTGCTTTCTTCTTTTTGACTATAGATAATCCCACCATACAGGTGCATGACCCTTAAGTTTTTTTTTGCAATCTTAACTCTCTATTCCTCAGGAATCTCTTCACATTCAAAATAATTATCCAAAGAAGATATCCAATCTAAAAATTCCTCTTCATTCAAATTTTCACTACACTTTTTCACATCAATTTTTACCTTGTACTTGTCACCTTTTACTACCTTTATCAACTTGGCCATTCTCTGATCTTTTGGATCAAGCTCTTCTTCAACATCTTCAAAATATTCATCTTCTTCTTCCTCTGATTCACTGCTCTCAACTGCTTCTCTTCTCTTATTGGTTTCTAAGGCTGCCAACCTCTCTTTTAGTTCTTTGATCTCTCTTATGTACTGACTCTTCAATTCATTCATCTCCCTTGTTGTGTTATTTCCTTTTGGAGGCATCTTCACAATCTTGCCTCTTCACCTTTCAATCACTCTTTCACTATTTGCAACTTTTCTCCACAAAGACCTGGTACCTTTTCTCTAATATCACTTTGATGCAATGGGGGAGGTTTTGCAAACACACCAAACATAGTTCCAATTTGCAACAACAATTCTCAAATCACTATTTCAACATAATCTCTTTAATTCACCAAAACCACTCTTCCCCTTATAGCATTGGAAAACTACTAAATTGAGTATAATTTCTCATTGAAATCTTATCAGACCAAGTCATGAACCATTTCAGAGACCCGTCTTGGTGCTCAACAACATATTAACAAACCACCATAGATCACTTTGTAACAACTTACTCAAAATAGGGTTTTTACACGTTTTAGGGCTCAAATTAGCCCTATTTTCCAAAGAAACCACTCACCAATCTCTTCCAAAACTTGTAAACACAATTGGGAATCAGTACATATGTCACAAAACCAAATATTCCTCAATCAGATCTCAGGAATTCATTCACCTAATGGCCAAATTACAAAACCCTCTCTTTAAGCCTAGAAACCCTAGGGATTATTGAAACTCACCCTTCCTACACTCATGCAAACTTGAAAATCCTTCAAATAGGTCCTCTTTAACCTAAAAAAACTCAAAACAACTAGAAAACTTGCTTCCCCATCACAAATCCCACTTTGGTATAACAAAACCTCACTTTTCCTCAAGAAAACACAATACCTCATACTAGGGCTTCACACCCAACATCATTTCCAGAACTCCCCTACTCTTACTCACCATTCTCACACCTTACCCTAATAATTTATACCCATTCCACCAAGAAACAGTTCAGAAAAAAAGGTGGAATGGGTTCAAAGCATGTTTAAAACTTACAAACCCTCAAATACCCTGTTTTCTAGCCGATTTGAGAAAACTTTCAATAAAATGCACTAAGAATGATGAGGAAAATTCAAAATGAATTCAGATGAAAGATAGAACAATATACAATGTTATTCCAAAACAAAATGATTCAAGGAAATGTTGTATGAACCATACAAGCCTAAACAAAGATGGAAAAATACAGAAAATCAGATAAATCAACAAGTTTTAAATTATTTCTTTTTTCAAATCTCAAAAAGTCAACTTACATCAATGGTTTTCACCTTATTTATTCCTTTTCCCTACCAAATAAATTTCCAACTCCCAAAAAATGACTTTTGAATAGACTTGATTGTTTGTCTTCCCAAAATCTGCTTTTTTGCAACTTTGCAATATTTCAAATTTGACAACTTTTCATTTTTTCGCACATCTTGAAATCTTTACCACCTAGAAACCTAAAAATTATCACAAATGACTTATTACAACATCAAATGGTCTTAGTGACCTTATTTTAGAAATAATTCTCACAAAATATGTAACCTAGACCTAATAACCTTGAATGGACAAACATCTTTAAATGGTGCCCCTGCACCAATTTGTGAGAGAAAAGTTAGTTGGAATCCCTTTGTATGGTGAATGTGAGATGGTTTCCACCTTGTATTACTATCAGATGGTAATCATAGCTTAGTTAGTATATCTTTGAAGGTGATTTGTTGAAGTTTGCATAAAAGGACAATTAGAAGTTGTAAAGACAAGACAACATGGCAAAGGAAATCAAAGAAGCAATAGAAAGAAATGTACTTTTCAAGAGAACCTACAAGTGTCAAGGTAAGGTATGTACTGTGATGGTAGATTCGGGTAGTCTAGATAACTTGGTATCTCAGGAAATGGTTGATAAGTTGCAATTAGTAAGGATTCCTCATGAATCACCTTATTTTGTTTCTTGGTTGAATGGTGAGCATACTTTGTTGGTCAAGGAGAAATCTTGGGTTGAGTTTCAAATAGGTGCATATAAAGATAGAATTTTGTGTGATGTTGTACCTATGAGAATATGTCATTTGTTATTGGGAATGCCATGGATATATGAAATATTTTCTTTGTATGATGGAAGGCGTAATATTTATTAGATTGTGAAAGATGGGGCTACTTTTAATTTACTTCCATTAGTGGAAAAGGATTAGGTACAAAGCAAGAAATCAAGAATAATAATGTAGGGTAGAAAATAGTTTCTAAGGCAGGAGGAAGATAAGAACAGTGAAGGAGCAACCATTAAGAAAAACGAAAATTTAGTGACAACAAGCATAGACAAGAGTACAATGTCAAAGAGCAAAGAATATAATGAATTGATGAAGAGGATTGAGTTAGTGAAGGTAAAATATGAAATGACCTTGAAGGTTTAAAAAAAGATTGGAAAATATGAGGAAGATGAGAAAAGATCTGATTTTTTGCAATTGAAAGCAAGAGAGGTTACAAGACATTCAAATGATGTCAAGACAGTGATGAGTGGATCATATACAGAGGTTTTTGAGAAGGAAAATATTGGTACAGAGATCCTCAAAAGAGAAAGAGATGTGAATGCAAAGGAGTTGCCTAAGAAAAGGGAGGAGTGGCCTAGCAAGGTCATTGTGGAAGAGATATATTGTCCATTGAAAGGACAAGGAAGTGGAATGCAACAAATGTTTGATGGAAAAGAGGATGGAAGATTAGATAAAAAAGAGGTCTCAAAGGTAGAGAGAATGAAGGCAGATGAAATGAGTAAAGACAAAAAGAGTGATTGGACTAAGGAAAGCCAAGAAGGTCTTGTACAAAGTGAAAAGATCATAGTGGGGACAGTGTTGTGTCCCTTGAAAGTAAATGAGGATAGTAGGAAGTCAAGAAGTGCTAATACAAAAATATGTCTAAAAATAAAGATATAAAAGAAGTAGAAGGTCTGAGAATAAAAGGTAAAAAGAACCAAGAAATATGGAAAGTGAAAGAGGTTGAAGAGAAGCAGTGTGAGAGTATGGTGTTTAGAGAAGATGGTAGATAGTTATATTATGTTTCTAAACTTGATAGGATAGTGATCCTTGAGGCAGAATATCAAGTGCAATGTGAGAAGAAAGACAAGACAATAGAGAGGACAATGAACCAAGGAGAATGGAAAAGGATAGTGAAAGAGTTTGTAGAGAATGAGGAAGTTGTGATCACCATAAGAGGTGAAGAAGAGGAAGAAAAGTGTTTGCAAAGGGTCTCAATGTTGGAAGAGACTAAAGATGAGAAGTTGACAATGATTGGCCAAGTGAAGGCTAAAGAGGAAGTGTTGGTGAAGTCTCCAAATGAAGTGGAGAAGAGTGAAGTTGTTGTGGTTAGGACAGAGAGTTGTCCTTGGAAGGTAAGATTAGTTGTGGGGCAGTTGTATTATGCCATGACAATGGTTCTAAGCATGGAGAACTTGAAAATGGTTGTGAAAAGAAAGGGTAAGAGGTAGAGATTGAAGGGAGTCTTTTACTTCTTCCTTGTTTTGATGATTCTATTGATGGGAGTCAAGCCAAGAGTCAAGATGAAAGGGGAAGGACAAAGTTAAGATTGTTTGGCAGTGAATAAAGAAGAAGAACCAAGTGAGAGCAAATGGATGAAACCGGTGAAGTTAAATTAGAGCACGATGATGTAGATCGAAAAATACAATGCAAGAGAAGGGTTTCTAAGCATGGAAAAATCCAAGCCAAAGGTTAAGATGAATAAATTTTAAGGACAAGAAGGAGAATCAAAATTTTTATAACAAAGAGTTATTGCAGGTTCAGAGGATGAAGACTTCCAAAGGACTTGGAAGAAATCTTATGGTCTGGTGAATGGTGTAGAGCACCTTGTTGCTCCATATTGTGAAGTTGGTCTAGATAGGTGGTTTTAGACATGTTAATGTTAAATAAGTCCATGATAGGCCATTTTGTAGTGTTTATTTTGGTTTTGAGTCTAGGTGGGGTCATTTGAGTCAATTATGTTAAAAATTGTAAAATTGTCTAATTTGTTGTCAAGCAAAAATGAAAAGTTGCTCTTATGTGGAAGCCCAACGGTCATGGATAGTTGTAAGGTATTTTTAGGCAATGGTAGGTGTTTTCTAAGTTATAAATATGTTGTAGACATGAAGATGATGGTTGTTGAAGGATTTGGGAGTGAATATCAATCAAATATCACTATTATACATTTATTTTCTATGTAATTTCTTCTTTTCTAGCCTATGTACAGGTCCGTATAGTAGGGGTTTACTCCAAGATGATTTTAATTTATTGTAGGACTTTATTATTTTTGTTTTGAATCTAATTTTGAGGAATTCTATTGAGTCTTAAGCAATTTAGAGGCAGATTTATAAAGACTAGTCTAAAACAGGGGTGTGAGGGTCTGAGGCCAAGAATGATCTAAAGGGATATTCCACCTATTTTATAGGCTGTGATTTGATGGAATGGGACTGGTTAGGTTAGGTGTAGGTGTAGGAATTGGTAATTTGTATTGGTGAAGAGGGTGGTTGAGATTTTACATGCTACCCTGTTGAAAACATTGAATTTGGGCCTTAAGAATAAGGCTAGAGTTGGTGAATTGAGAGAGTTGACTTAGAACAATGTAAAATGTGTTAGTTCTAATGTGAGTGAGTGTATTTTTTTATGTTTAGATGGTTGGAAAAGTATGGAGGGGTCTTTTGAATGTTTGGGTATGAAGCCCTAATTGAACCGAGAGTGAAAAAGGGTGAAAATGAGTGGTTTAATGAAGTGTCTTAGAATCTTGGGGGAAGCATAATTTGAGGGTGAATTAAGTTTGTGTAGGTAGAATGATGAAGGTATAAAGTGGTTTAAAGTTTGGATGAGGCATGGGTATGAGGCTTTCAATAAGCCCTAGCCAATTTTAAAGAAAGTGAGGGTTTTGTGAAAGTGGGTCTTAGTGAGTGAGTTGTGGCTTAAAATTTGGAAATTCTGTTGTTTTGGAGGCAGGTTCAAGGCTGTTTGGTGGTTACTTTGGTTGGTTGTAATTTTTATGGAGTGTCTCTTTGTAAAAGAGGCTTAATTCTAGGCCTAGGTTTGTGTAGAAGCACAAGGTTAAGGGTTTTGTTTCAAAAGAGTCTCATGGGATCTTGAGACATGTGAAAGTATGTGTTAAAGGGTGTCTAAAATGAATGAGGGTTGGAGAGATTGTTTGGAAAAATTGAAAGTTATGTCAAGAAAGGTAGGCCTGCTGACCTACTAGAGAGACTAGGTGGAAAATTGAAAACAATTGTAGAATTGAGTTTGTGAGAGAAAAGTTGGTTGAAACCCCTTTGTATGGTGAATTTGAGATGGTTGCCACCCTGTATTTCTATCAATTATAAATAGGCTTGAGGAGGAGAAGAAGAAAAGGGACATTGGATTCCAAGGATTCTATGTTGAAGAAGGGGAACCTATCAAAAGGATGAACCTAATAATTGAAAACTTTGAAAGATTATATGTTGAACCAGAAGTGAAACCTGAGGGACAGCCTTCAAAACCCTCCAATATGCCCATCAAACCAAGTGGTATTGTAATCACAGAGCCCCTACCAGACACTACCACAATACAATTAAAAGCATCCCTTAAGCAACCAAGTCCTAAAAGGCAGAAGAAACGTGGAGTGGCCCCCTTAGTGGCATATGAAATGACTGAAGAAGTAGGGGATACTGAAGAGGTAGCCAATGTACTTGTGAATTTTCAAGATGATGAAGTTGATCATCCACCGCCTAAGTTTGCAACTGATGCTCACAAACCAGAAGAAAGAGTGGATGTACATGGGTATAATGATCAAGAAGTGCATGATGATGAAAAGGTGATTATTGCCTTTAGATTTATTGAAGATGATGACTTTATTCAAACTCCCAAGTTTACGGATTTTTGGATTAAGATGAAAATGAAAGAATTTGATCAGAGACTCCAAATTAACAAGATGGGCATTGAGGAGTCACAACATGACCAGATTGTTGCCCAAATTTTTGAAGAACTCGGGATTAATGAAATTACTATTAGCCCCCAAGAAGCAAGAAAATTGGTCTTAAAAAGCAACATACTAATTATTCCTTAGATGGACTTAAAAAGGATATTCTTACTGGATCAATTAAGAAGCCAAGAAGATCCCATGTTGGTTTTTGAATACAATTTAGATGAGGGAATGAGTGGCAGAGGTTACAATCCAAGAATTGAAACCCTAGCCTTTTGGACAAAGAAAAAAGAATAGAAAACCAAGATTGCTTGATGTTGTAATATAAATGAGGATTGCCATGGTAAAGACACTTCAAGACACATGAACATTGGAGGCAGCTACTATGACAATGCACTCAACAATGTTTACTAAGGCTGTGGTTAAAGTTATGGAGATTAGATTGGCAGAATAAGAGAAAACATGGATTGATCTTAATGATGAAGTGAATAGGTTATTCATACAAAATGTGAAATTGAAAGAATAGTTGAAGGGAGTAGGTCCTTCCCAAAGCACAAAATTAACATTATGCCAACCATCTGCCATCCAGATTGATACAAGTGCAATCACTGTTGAACAAGTAAATGTGCTAAAATAATAAATTGAGAAGTTGGAAAAGACTAGTGAAGAAACAAAGGAAGGAGCAAAGAGACAAGCACTCAAGTTATTGGAAAATATCTTAGAGCATAGGGGTTAAACTATTTGTGGAAAAATTGGAAAATGTGTATGAATGTTTTATCTCCTTGTCACAAGTAGTTGATAAAATGAAGGCCCGTGTACCTATATTGTGTTGAATAAGACAAGTGAGAGGGGGGTAAATTAGTTGTGACAAACTTTAACCTTTAAAACTTCCACTAGAAATTAGATCAATTAGAAATCCTTTACTATGCTAATATGATTAATCATTAAGTACAAAAGTAGAAACTAAAAAACATCACACACACAATAACACCAGATTTATATGGAAAACCCAATAAGGGAAAAACCATGGCGAGTATTAGCTCACAATATAGAGAATATCAAAACTGATTATAAAGGTTCACTGCTAGAGAAGGCTCACTACCAAAATAGGACTTATTGTTCGAATCAGGACTCACTGTCTAACAAGGGTTAACCACCCAGATGGCTCACTGCCACATAGATACAAATAAGATAGAAGATATTTGTTATAGAGAGAATACAATATCAATGCAATAGAGATTTCTGTTGGATTTTGTGGTTTTGTTGCTGATATGTGGTTGTCATTGATGTCAACACTATTAGCATTGATGTATTGAACGTTGTATATGTCAAGGATATTGAGAAATTTGTTAATGAAAGAGTTGCAAGTTTCCAGTGGAACAATGAAGGTCATGAAGGTGTCTTTCTCAGTGCGATGATGATCAATCATTTTTTATTAAAGGGTTTATTGCTAAGAGTATCTAGTTTATCCACCAGAAGTTTTAGAGGTCTGCAAGAAGATTTGACCATGTTATGAATAGTTGTGTTCTGACAGGTTTTTTGTGGTTTTAGTTAGTGTTCTTGATTGAAGTTGATGTGATTCTAGTAATTTTAGTTGTTGCAGATGTTTCTCTATTGGTTCTTGTTGCTTGTGGATGCTTCTAGATCATTCTCTATCTTTGTTGCATGTCCACGTTGATCGGTGTGCTCGTGGTCGAAGATTTTCTGCTTGTGTGTTTGGGTTTTTATGTTCTTAGCTGACATGGTGGTTGTAACGTGTTGTGGATCCTTGGAGATTTAAATATGAATTTTTGGTGCAATCGAGGATGTTTTTTTGGGCCACAATATAATATTGGCCCATGGTGTTTGATTCACATTGAAAATTTATTTTTAAATTTGGGCTGACATTGTAAATATGTTTCATATTTTGGCCAATGAAGCTGTTGATGTTTGCAGATATATAAAAGTGGTTGTTTGTTAGAAATTGGTGTGTGTGTGTGTGAAGTGAGGAAGAGCCAAAGAAAGTGCAAGTGTGCAAATAGTGATCTAATCATTTGATTGTAGAGAAGAGTGTGAAGAAGTGTTTATGTTCTTAACCAGAACTATAATCAGGCTTTTGTAGAAGCTATTTTCTCAGTTCATACCCTTCGAATCTAATCTATATTTTTGTAAGACAGTGTTTCTTCTTTGGGCAGTGAGCCCTCTTATATTTGAGCAGTGAGATCTAGGCACTGTGCTTGAATGCATGTGCATTCCCATTATTCTTCTCTATACTTTTAACAAGGTATAATATTGTGGACTAACATCCACCATGGTTTTTCCCCTAACAAGGTTTCCATGTAAAAATATTGGTGTTCTCTGTGTTTTTTATGTGTTGATTTTTTATGGTTCATTGTTCTTTCATCAAATTTGAGATTAAGTTAAGCTAAGTTTGAAAATTTTAATAATCTATGACGACTAATTCACCCCCCCTCTCAGTTGTTTGTCTTTTTTTTTCCAACAATTGGTATCAAAGAAGGTTCCTCTGAAGAAGTTTAAAAGCTTGAGGTGATCTGAGATGGCATCATACAAGAAGGACAACCCTAGATTCGATTGAACGAACTACTCTCTGTGGAAAGCCAAAATGGAGTTTCATTTGAGGTGTATTGGTGAACTCTTCTAGAAGATTACAAACAACATATATGCTATTCCTCAGAATGGTCCTTCCACTCCTGATGAGATTAAAGAGGCTAAGATTAACATCAGGGATATTGAAGCTTTGCTGAGTGCTCTGGTAGATTCAAAATGAAAAATGTGATTGGTTTGAAGATAGCTCATGAGATTTGGAAGTTGGATACTTTGTATGAAGGAGATGTACATGTGAAGGTTTCTAAGCTACAGAGCTTGAAAGGCAAGTATGAAAATTTGAAGATGGGTGAAGATGAAAATATTTCTTCTTTTATGCAAAGAGTAAATGAATATGCCGGTGGTACCCTAGAAGAACAAGAAATTGTAGCTAAAGTGCTCAGATCATTGCCTTCCTCTTAAAAATCAAAGGCTTATGCTATTGAAGATTTAAGATCAGTAACAAATGTGACAAGAGATATGTTGATTGTTAAACTTGGTGCTTTTGAGTTGAGTGAATTTGGTGATTATATCGCCAAGACTGAATCTGCATTCAAGGCTTTAGTATCTGAAAGAAACAAGCAAAGAAATGATCTGGAAGAGAGTTCTAGAAAGAAATTCAAATATGAGGAAGAGATGAAACAACTTGAAGATGAAGAAAGAGAGGTAGAAGAGCTAGAAGCACTGATTGTGAAGAAAGAAGGCAGAGGACAAGGTAAGTATATAGGAAAGTTTCCTATTAAATGTTTCTCTTGTAGTAAAATAGGTCATTTTGCTTCAAGGTGTCCTAAAAGAGTTCCAAGGTCTAAGCCTAACAAAGCTAGATTTAAAAAGAAGTTCTATTTTGTTGAAGAAGGTGTGACTGATGAAGAATCTGATTAAAAAAATGGAAATGAAGATCAATGGGTTTTCATTGCTATCAAGGAAAATGGTCTAGTGGCTACTGAATCTGCTAAAGTTGAGAAATATCTTGCAGCCCCAATTGAAGAAAAGGATGAGTGGGTTATTGACAACGGATGCTCACATCATATGACTAGTGACAAAAGCAAATTTGTAAGTCTAGAGAAATATGACGGTGGGGTTGTAAGATTCAAAGATAATAATGCTAGCATGATTCGTGGTAGAGGATCTATTTTTCTTGGTGGTAAACATAACATTGATGATGTCCTTTATGTTGAAGGCTTAAAGCATAACCTATTGAGTGTTGGATAGATGGTGGATAATGGTCATGATCTTTAGTTCAAAGATGAAAGATGTAGGATACTTGGAAGTTCTGGAAATATGATTGCTTCAGTACAAAGATAAGAGGTAATATTTTTCACCTGAGTGCTGCTAATGTAAGTTGTTTAATTTCTCAAGTAGATGAAAACTAGTTATGGCATAGGAGGTTGTGTCATGTGAATTTTGATAACATTATCAAGGTAAGCTCCACCCAAGCAGTAAGAGATCTAACTAAGCTAGTGAAACCTACTAATACAATATGCAAGGAATGTCAGATGGGTAAACAGACTAGAGTTTTTTTAGAGAAAACAACATCATTCTAATGGAATACTAGAGTTGGTGCATAATTATTTATGTGGTCCCTCTAGAATCAGAAGTCTACAAGGAGAAAGGTATTTTATGCTGCTTATTGATGATTACTCTAGGATGATATGGGTTGCTTTATTAAGAGAAAAATGTGAAGCATTAGAGAAGTTCAAAAGTTTCAAAGCTATGGAAGAGAATGAGATAGGTCTAAAGATAAAATTCCTAAGGTCATACCGAGGTGGTGAGTTCACTTCCCAAGAGTTCAATTCTTCCTGTGAAGAGCATGGAATCAAAAGATAGTTATCTGCTCCCTGAACCCCTCAACAAAATAGAGTTGTAGAGAGAAAGAACAAAACAATTCTAGATACTGCTAGAACAATGATGATTGAAGGAAATGTGCCTCACATATATTGGAGAGAAGTTGTGAAAATTGTTGTGTATACTCTAAACCAGGTAAATGCCAATGGTAATTCCAGTAAGACTCCTTTTGAGCTATGGTTTGGTTATAAGCCTACTGTTAAATACTTCAAGATCTTTGGAAGCAAGTGTTATATCAATAGAGATGAGGACATAGGAAAGTTTGATGCAAGAAGCAATGAAGGAATTTTTCTAGGTTACTCTACTAAAAGCAAGCCTTATCGGTGCTATAATAGAAGATTGAGAAAAATGGTTGAAAGTGAAAATGTTAGAGTTGATGAGGACTCTGCTAGATCATCAAGATACTATGGATATGATTCAGATGAACAACAAGATAGTATAGAAAAAGGGAAGAATGCTCAGACATAGAATCAAGTTCAAATTGTTTTGGTAAATCAAGAAAGTTAGGAAGGAGAGACAAGTGGAAGTACAGAAGAACCAAAAGTGCGAGAGAATCCTAAAATTTGAGGTATGTGAAGCTAAATCATTTTGAAAGTCAAATTATAGGAGACAAGAATAAAGGTGTGCAGACTAGAAGAAGGATTACAAAAGAGTATTGTTTGATTTCCAAGACTGAGCCTAATAATTTCAATGAAGCTTGCAATGATGAATACTAGATGGAAGCTATGAAAGAACTGATGCAGATTGTAAAGAATGATACTTGGATTCTTGTTCCCAGACCTGAAGATAAAAATGTGATTGGTACTAAATGGGTCTTTCAAAATAAGCTAAATGAACAAGGTGAAGTGGTTCAAAATAAAGCAAGACTGGTATGTAAAGGGTATTGACAAATGGAAGGTATTGATTGTCAAGAAACCTTTGCCCCTGTTGCTAGAATTGAAGCCGTAAGATCATTTCTTGCTTATGTTGCATATAAGAACTACAAAGTTTATCAAATGGATGTGAAGTCAACCTTTTTGAATGGTGAGTTAGAAGAAGAGGTATATGTTGAACAACTAGATGGATTTCAACTTACTGACAAGGAAGACATGGTTTTCCGATTGAAGAAAGCTCTCTATGGACTCAAGCAAGCTGCTAGAGCCTAGTATGATAGACTAGATAAATACTTACTAAAGCTTGGATTCAATAAAGGTATTGTTGACAACAACTTGTATTTTAAGTTGGATCATGATAAAGAGTTGATTATTGAAGTCTTTGTTGACATTATTTTGGAGGAGATGATGATCTATGTATGAATTTTGCTGATGAAATGGAAAGTGATTTTGAAATGAGTATGATTGGAGAGATGAAGTTCTTTTTGGGATTGCAAGTCACTCAGTTAGACAATGGTATTTTCATATCTTAGTCCAAATATGTGAGAGAGTTACTGAAGAAGTTTGACATGGAAGACTAAAAGCCTATTGGCACACCCATGGTAATTGGATGCAAGTTAACATAGAATGATGATTCTCTTAAGGAAAATCAAACAAGATACATGTCAATGATTGGTGGATTTCTCTACTTAACTTAGACTAGACCAAACATCATGAATTTTGTGTGTATGGTTGCTAGATTTTAGGCTAATTCAAAAGAATCTCATGTGACTGTTGTAAAGAGAATTTTTAGATATCTGAAAGGAAGAGTTGATTTTGGGCTTTGGTATCCTAAAAATTATGATCTTACTTTGAATGCCTATAATGATATGGATTGGGTAGGAGATTTAGATGATAGGAAAAGCATAAGTGGTGGTGCCTTCTTCCTAGGGAAGAAGCTGGTATCTTGGTTGAGTAAAAAGTAGAATTTCATATCCCTATTTATTGTTGAGGAAGAGTATATTGTTGCTGCAAATTATTGTACTCAAGTGATGCTGAAAGATATTAGAGTAGTATATGATGAGCCGATTGCTATATACTGTGACAACTCAAGTGCAATAAACATATCAAAGAATCTGGTGCTACACTCTAAGACCAAGCATATATCAATCAAGTTTCACTTCTTGAGGGAGAAAGTGAGTGAGAAAGAAGTCAGACTAGATTATGTGCCTACCAAAGAAAAAATTGCAAAAATTTTCACCAAGCCATTGCCAAAGGATACTTTTGAGTATCTCAAAGGGATGCTAGGGTGATTACCCCTCCTGATATGAACTAGAGATGCATTTACTTGCATTAATCCATATGCTTCAAAGCTATATTCTGATCCGGATTGATGTTTTTGTGGCTGCTACTTAGGGGGAGTAGTCAAATGTGCAGATATGTGGTTTAGAGCTTGTATTTGGGAAGATAATGCTTATCTTTTCCATTAATGTCAAAGGGGGAGAAGAGAAATGTGAAAAATATTTTTGGGGAGAAGAGCAATTGAGAAGAAGAGTCAGAACCTAAGGGAGAGTAAGTGTAGTTGAGAATAAGTGATTGAGAGCTGCGTTGATGGTGTTTTTCACATCATGTGTTTCCATCAATTCCAAAGGGGGAGATTGTTGGATGTTGTGGTTGTGTTGCTGATATTTGGTTTTCATTGATGTCAACACTATTAGCATTGATGTATTGAAGGTTGTATATGTCGAGGATATTGAGAAAATTGTTAAAGAAAGAGTTGCGAGTTGCTAGTGGAATAGTGAAGGTCATGAAGGTGTCTTGCTTAGTACACTAATGATCAATAATTGTGGATTAAAGGGTTTATTTTTTAGAGTATCTAGTTTATCCACCAAAAGTTTTAGATGTCCGCGAGAATATTTGATCATGTTATGAATAGTTTTTGTTCTGACAGTTTTTCTATGGTTTCAGTTAGTGTTCCTGATTGAAGTTGATGTGATTCTAGTAATTTCAGTTGCTATAGTTGTTTCTCTATTGGTTCTTGTTGCTTTTGCATGCTTCTATATCATTCTCTATCTTTGTTGCATGTCCACATTGATCGGTGTGCTCGTGGTTGAATATTTTCCTCTTGTGTGTTCGAGTTTTTATGTTCTTGGCCGACATGGTGGTTGTAACGTGTTGTGGATCCTTGGAGATTTAAATTTGAATGTTTGGAACAATTGAGGATGTTGTTTTGGGCCACAATATAATATTGGTTGACGCTGTTTGATTCACATTGAAAATTTATTTGTAAATTTGGGCCAATTTGTAAATATGTTTCATATTTTGGCCGACGAAGTTGTTGATGTAAATCCATGTTGCGGATATATAAAAGTGGTTGTTTGTGCAAAATTGGTGTGTGTTTGAAGTGAGCAAGAGCCAGAGAAAGTTCAAGTGTGCGAATAGTGATCTAATCATTTGATTGTAGAGCAGAGTGTGAAGAAGTTTGAGCGAAGTGTGAAGTGTTTTTGTGCTTAACCAGAACTGTAATCAGACTTTCGTAGAAGCTATTTTATTAGTTCATACCCTTCAGATCTAATGCGTATTTCTGTAAGATAGTGTGTATTCTTTGGGCATTGATCCCTCTTGTATTTGAGCAGTGAGCTCTAGGAAGTGTGCTTGAATGCATGTGCATTCCCATTATTCTTCTCTATACTTTTAACAGGGTATAATATTGTGGACTAACATCCACCGTGTTTTTTCCCCACATAAAAATCTTGGTGTTCTCTATGTTTCTGATATGTTGATTGTTTATGGTTCATTGTTCTTTCATCAGATCTTGAGATTAAGTTAAGCTAAGTTTGAAAAGTTTATAATATGTGACAATTGATTCACCCCCCTCTCAGTTGTTTGTCCTTATTTTCCCAACAATTTCTACCACAACTCACTCACACATTTGGAGACATGCATGATTGATAGAGTACACCTTTAGTTCATTGTATCCAAAAAATCACCACTGAGATTTTGCACTGATCTAATCAACCACACACTCTATTTCACATCTATCTTACTCTATTTCATTTTACACTTTTCACCAATATCTCATCTTGTATTTATACTATCTTCAACTTTGAAACATATCCAAAGTCGGCCATACATAATTTGCATTTACAAATTAAAATTAGGTCAGTGCCAAAACATTCAAGGGTGGAATTAGAATGAGGGCGACCCAAACACACACTTAATGAGGACCCAAATGAGTCCCAACACACTTCATGAAATTCCCAAGTAGTGTTTAACACAAGGTTAGCCAAACCAGAGTAAAACACATAGAACAATTAAACACGTGCAACATTAGCACAATCCAATCCTTCCAAAAAAAAATTTTATCTTCAATACGATTATATTAGACTATCTTCTGAACCACAAGTCATAAGACTCAAACAAGAAGAAATCTAGAGAAAGTGCATTTCTCTCGAACCTTAGCTAGAGACACCAAAAAACACAATTCACAACTGATGAAAATAACTCGCACTGTACAATGAACTAGAAACCCAAAATATGGATATAGTAGCTTCCAACAACCATGATCAACATATCTAAACTACATGAACATAGGAGCAAATCCTGGAGAAAAACCTGGGAAAAACACTAAATACCTGTAACCTTTCTTTATTACAATTTTCTCAATATCCTTAATATATATATCCAATAACCATTATCCATGAATTCAATGACAACAATAACTAGGACATCAATGAAAACACTTTCATACTTGTAACAATCTCCCCCTTTTTCATCGATGGCAACACATGACGTGAAAAACCATCAAAGACAACACAACAACTTTGAACACACTTTCCAAGATTTTACTTTTTGTTTCTCCCCCTTGGAAGATAATTTTTTCACAAGATACTCTATGTCTCTTTCCCCCTTTGACATAAATGACAAAGGAAAAAGATGTTTTACATTGATTTCCCCTTTGACATTAAGAAAAAAGTATTGTTTCAATAACACATGACACTACCTACTCCCCCTGAGATGTAGCCACCAAAAAATTAGTCCAAAAGAAAGATAGATCCATAGACCCACCGGATTGATGCATATCCATATGCATCTAGTTCAAGAAATGAGAGGCAACAAACCCTAAATTCTCCCAGAGATACTCAAAAGTATCTTTAGGAAGAGCCTTCGTAAATATATCAAGAATCTAATCCTTCGTTGGTACATACTCAAGTTTTACTTCATTATCCACAACCTTCTCTCTCAAAAAGTGATACCTAATAGATATATTCTTTGTCCTTGAGTGCATCACTGGATTCTTTGAAATATTATTTGCACTTGTATTATCACAAAAGATAGAGATGGGATCATCATTCATTATGTTGATATCTTTCAATGTTTTTTTCATCCACAATACTTGTGTACAACAAGATGTAGAAGCAATATACTCAACTTCAATAATAGATAAAGAAACTAAATCTTTATTTTTACTTAGCTAAGCCACCAATTTGCAACCCAGAAAGAATACACCACCACTGTTAATTTTTCTGTCATCTACACAACCTGCCCAATTTGCATCTATATAAGCACTTAGTGTAAAATCAGTATCTCTAGGATACCACAAGCCATAATCTAGAGTGCCATTCAAATATCTGAATATTCTCTTAATAGCAGCAACATGTGTTTCCTAAGGGTCTTCTTGAAATCTAACCACAAGACAAATTGCATGCATAATATTTGGTCTAGTAGCAGTCAAATACAACAGTCCTCCAACCATAGATCTATTCTTTCTCTAATCATCCTTAGGTGAATCATCATCCTTACTCAAGTTGCAACTAGTTACCATAGGAATGCACACTAGTTTGGAACCATCCATCCCAAACTTCTTCAAAATTTCTTGTACATATTTTTGTAGAAGTTGAGAAAGCAACTTCACAGTCCCTAAGAATCACCTGCAAGCAATCACCTATCACATGCAATAGATATTCAAAACAAAAAAGAAAGATGTTTTGTAAACCCTCAGAGAAAATGTTGTGCAAGCAAAAACTAGCATAATGATTATTGAAAGTAATTGTTTTACAAATAATACAAAATCCTTCAAAAAGGCAATAATGTAAAACCCTAATCTTATCTTGAGCAAAAAGACAACTCAATAAGATAAGGATAAGAATTAACCTAGGAGATAAAATATGCCTAAGTAAACTTATGCTAAAGTGTAATTAAATAATTAATTACACCAACACCCCCCATAAGTGCAACTTAGGGAGAAGAAAATTATTATGCAAAGATGAGTCCTGGCAACAAGGCCTGATCAGGTACTCATTTACAAATGCAATGCAAACTAAAATCAAACAGGGTAAAGGGGAAAACCACATGGGAACAAAACTCTCCCCAAAAAATAATGCAATAAACTAAGTGATGAAAGATGGAGGACTCCATAAGACCCCCCAAGGACACCATCCATCACAAAGATACATGAAAGAACATCACCTTCAAAGATTGCTTTCATTCAGCCTCTTCCCTCTCACTTCTTTCAGGAGATGCGGTTTCTTCAGTCTTATTGGAGCTACTTCATTCTGGGGGGGCTATGTGGCCTCTTTCTTCCTCTCTTATGACAACTCAATAAGATAAGGATAAGAATTAACCTAGGAAATAAAATATGCCTAAGTAAACTTATGCTAAAGTGTAATTAAATAATTAATTACACCAACAATTCTGACTATGAAATAAAAATTCATTTTTCTATTTGATTAATTTGAAGCCCAAGAAAGAGATTCATCTCACCAAACACAAAATTTTCAAATTCTTTGTGAATCTCTTCAAAAAACATCTTGCACATTGTTTCATTTCCTCCAAAGATAATTTCATCAGCATATACAACTATAATCAAGATCTTGTCATTTTCAATCTTAAAGTACATATTACTATCTGTCGTACCTTTATTGAAACCTTGTTGAATCAAGTATCTATCCAACCTTGCATACCAGGCTCTAGGGGCATGTTTCAATCCATATAAATATTTTTTCAATCTGTAGACTATATCTGATTGATCTAACAACTAAAATCTTTCTAATTGTTCCATGTATACCTCTTCCTCTAATTCACCATTCAATAATGTAGACTTAACATCCATCTAATAGAACTTGAAATATTTATGAGTAGCAAATGCTAATTTTTTTTTGATAGCTTCCATTCTTTCCATGGGATGAAAAGTCTCTTGAAAATATATACCTTCTCCTTGTGAGTAGCCCTTACACACAAGTCTTGCTTTATTTCTAACTACTCCATTCTCATTCAACTTGTTTATGAATACCCACTTTGATCCAATTATGTTTTTATCTGTTGGTCTGGGGACCAATTCCCAAGTTTGATTCTTCTCAATCTGCATAAGTTATTCTTTCATAGCATTCATCCAATTTTCATCATTACATGCTTCACTCACTATCTTTAGTTCAACCTCAGAAAGTAGACACAGATTTATCTCACTAGTAGCAGCAGCTCTACTTCTTGTTAATACTCCTTTCCTCTTATCTCCAATGATTTGATCTTCTAAATGATTCTTTTGTACATACTTAGGTGTCTTTGGGGACACCACCAAAGATTCCTCTTCTTCATTATTCTTTTTCTGTTCTTCCACAACTTCTTCAACTTCTATACAATTAGGTTCATTAGATACATATCCATCAACTTCAATTGAATTCTTTACTGCTTCATCAATATTGACATTTGTGCATTCTACAATCTTTCTCAGTATTTTATTGAAACATTTGCAAGCTTTGATTCTAGTAGAATATCCAAGGAAGATACCTTCATCACATCTAGCATCAAATTTCCCTAAATTTTCTTCATCCCGTCTGATATAACATTTTCTTCCAAATACCTTGAAATACTTAACAATAAGAATTATTCCACACCATAGCGCATAGGGGGTCTTAGTACTGTTATCCTTTGATTGAACTTGATTGAACACATAAACAACAATATGAATAGCTTCTCTCCAATAAACTTATGATAGACTAGCTTCAGTAGTCATTGATCTAACAACTTCTTGAATCGTTATGTTCTTTCTTTCAACAACTCCATTCTACCAAGGAGTTAGAGGAGCATAT
Source organism: Sequoia sempervirens (assembly GCA_007258455.2). NCBI lineage: Eukaryota > Viridiplantae > Streptophyta > Pinopsida > Cupressales > Cupressaceae > Sequoia > Sequoia sempervirens. The sequence goes on from VDFB02000007.1 coordinate 231,642,042, forward strand.
AATTGCCATTTTATTCCATGAACTTCACAAAATATATTAAACTCATGGGAGGTGAATTCACCACCTCTATCATACCTTAGGCATTTTATTCTCAAATTTACTTCATTCTCTACCATAGCTTTGAATGTCTTGAATCTATCTAATGCATCAAATTTCTCTCTAAGAAAAGTAACCCATGTATATCTAGAGTAATCATCAATCAGAAGCATAAAGTACCTTTCACCTTGTATACTTCTCACTCTTGTAGGACCACAAAGATTTGTATGAATTAAATCTAGTAGTCTAGTAGTAGATTGTTCCTTCGATCTAAAGTTGTTTCTAGCTTGCTTTCCAAAATGAAAATTATTACAAATAGCATTAATAGGCTTTGTAATCCTTGGTAGATCTTTTACAACTTGTACTACACTAATTCTTACCAAGTTGTCAAAATTCATGTGACGCATCCTTCGGTGTGATAACCAACTCTCATTAATTTGAGTCATAAAGCAATGTCCATCAATGCCCTTAAGTTGATATATATTTCCTTCGGACTTCTTTCCTACATCCATCACTGTTCTAGATCCTTTCCTGATTTCACACCTTTCATCCTCAAAATACAAGATTATATCCTTTCCTACATATCTGTCCAACACTCAAGATATTATGCCATCATCACTATTATGCTTGCCATCAAAACTTACTGAACCTATTCCACAAATCTTAGCACTAATATCATCTATGAATTTAACTATGCCAACATCATAATTTTCAAGTTTAAAAAACTTACTCTTATCACCATTCATGTGATGTGAACAACCACATTTAACAACCTAATAGTTCTTTTCTTGTTTAGCATGAAGAGCAGAAATCACCGTACCTTCTCTCTTTTCTGGAGCATTTTCCTTTACCTATCTTTCAGTGTTAGTAGAAGTAGATTCATATTTTATAGCCAGGAACAAGCATTAATTGTCATCAAAGTCTCCATAATCAAAATTTTCATAAAAAATACCAGCATCCTCATTTACATAGTGTTGGTGTAATTAATATTTAATTACACTTTACATAAGTTTAATTAGGTAATTATTTAATTCCTAGGTTAATTAGTTGTCATCCTTATCTTGTTGAGCTATCTTGTTGGTCAAAATAAGATTAGGGTTATGCATCTTTTCTTTTATAAAGCAAATCATTATCATGTAATTATGAATTCTCAAATAATATTATGTTGCACATTCTTTTGTAACCTCTCTGCTCTTTCTGATTTTCTCTTCTATGGAAGGTCTTTTTGGTTTGCAAATCTGATCTTGGTTTCTAACATGGTATTAGAGCCTTGATTTGCAGCCCCTTCTCAGATTTTTGAGAAAATCATTGTAGGGTTCGTTCGGGATTCCTCGAGGGTATCATGCCTTGATTTCATCTATGCGGCATTTTGGATCAGATTAGGCTTCACCATTGGATTCAGAGCACTAGAAAAATTCAGGATTGACTTTTATTTTGCAGATTTTGGTCATCGTTTGCCAAATCTGTGAGGGTTTCAACTTGGGAGATTTTTTGCAAGTTCTGGGGGTAGCCAAATTTTTGGAGCAATTTGAGCACAAACGGAGGTCACCATTGTGTTCACAGCGGCCAAAAACCCTAAGAATGCATGTCGTTTCATTGATTTTGGTGAAGTTGGTCCAAAAGGAAAAAAAATTGTCTGGGGGGTCGTACGGCCTCCCCAACACGTAGATCGAAGCATGAAAATTGATTTTTTTTAGAAACGTGTTGTTTTTGGGATTTGTGCGGTGCCTCCAGTTCAAAACGATCCCGCCACCGCCGTCGGGCTCCTCCACCCGCCAGCCGCTCGGCCACAGTCAACCCCCACAGGCTCCGCTTGCCAGGCCCCATTCATATGGAGATCCGGGGGCCAGCGTCTAGTCCGATCACCGCTGCAGAATATTCCGTTTGGAGAGCATATTTTGTCTACTGCATAGGGAATATTCTGACCAAAAGCGCATATACCGTCGGCCCAAAAAAAAATTTCCGGTAGGGGGGGTTTTTTTTTCCCCGACGGCCTCTAGGCTGTGAAATTTTTTCCCGTGATTCGCTCACGTCAGCATGACATCATCGGCCGTACGACCCCTCTTTGCCCCTCCTAGCCCTGATTTTTCCTAAAGGAGCAGTTTTTTTCTTTTGGTCATAACTTGGGCATACGGTATCGAAATCGGGCAAACGAGATATCGCCGAAAAGCTAGTTCTGAGAAATTTCTAGTGGTGTTGTTTATTTTTCATTATTTTTCTGTTTACCTGAATTTATTTCTTTTTTAAGTTAGATGTTCTTTTTGGGCTTCCGAGCTCATAGCTTTTTTCCACGATCTCCAATTTTCGTCTTCTTCGCGGCGTTGGAAAGGTATTGAGGAGCTCTATCTTGCTATCCATTCACTTTTTTTTGCATCTGTCCCAAGTTTATTGTTATTCCAGATTTGTCCAGATGGGTCTTTTAGAGATTACTTGGATGTTTTGGCAGTTGGAAAAGTGAAACCTGAATATTTGCAATTCATTTCAGTACCACTTCATCATATTTTATGTTTATGCACATTTAGGATTCTCTCCTTTTACAATCATTGGGTTATTGTAATAAATGAACTGAGATAAAGTTCCATCAGAGGGGTTTCTTGCATAATAAATCTGATTAGAGTGTAGTTTTCACTTTGATCTCCATATCCATCTTGTTTTGATGGTAACTCGCATGGATTATTTATTTTCCTAGTTTCTTTTGGCCACATTTTTGCTATTGCTTGACACATATCAGATTCATCGATTCACACTTCAGTTGAGAGATTATGTTTCTTGATCCTCATTGGTTCAGATTCTTCTCAGTTTGAGGGCCATGTTTTTATGGTTAATGATCTAGAGTCTTTGTTGGTACTCCTTCCCATGGAAGATTTTCAGTTACAGTTTGGAATCAACATCGAGATACATGGCTTCCAGATCCAATCATCATTTCATCTACTGTTGCTTCACAAATTCCAAGGTTGTTCCAGTTTGTGAGTTTTCTAGTGTTTCGTGGCATCGGGTTTGCTGTCACATTATCATGATTCGGTTTTGGTTTCAGTTGTAGACAGAAGTATCTTTCCTTGTTGTCGGATTGCAGTTACTCCACAGTGTTCTTCCAGTGCTTCTTTGCAGCAGTCATCTCATTGTAGGGGGGTTTTGTCCCACTGGGTTTTCCTTCTCTACCTCATCATTGCATTTGTACATGAGTACCTGATCAGGCCTTATTGTTGGGACTCATCTTTGCATAATAATTTGCTTCTCCCTAAGTTGCACTTATGGGGGGGTGTTGGTGTAATTAATATTTAATTACACTTTACATAAGTTTACTTAGGTAATTATTTAATTCCTAGGTTAATTAGTTGTCATCCTTATCTTGTTGAGCTATCTTGTTGGTCAAGATAAGATTAGGGTTATGCATCTTTTCTTTTATAAAGCAAATCATTATCATGTAATTATGAATTCTCGAATAATATTATGTTGCACATTCTTTTGCAACCTCTCTACTTTTTCTGATTTTCTCTTCTATAGAAGGTCTTTTCGGTTTGCAAATCTGATCTTGGTTTCTAACACAGTATGCTCTATTGATCTTCTTACCTTTGTTTAATCGATGTTTATTCTTCTTAGCTCTTTCCAAACATCTCAAGGCATAATGACCTATTCCTCCAAAACTAAAGCATTTAAAGGGTAATTTACCTTCATACTTACTAGAGCCTTTCTTCATCCTTATAACAAAGTTAGCTTCTACTTCATCGAGGTTCTCTTCATCCAGATCTTCAACTCTTGTAGCCTTGAAAGCAGTTTCTGATTTGGATCCATTTCTCAAATTTGATTTTCTCAGCCTATAAGATTTTAGAGTTCCCAATAACTGATCTTTAGTATAAGTTTTGTAATCTACATATTCTTCAATAGCAGATATATTTTCACTATATGCATCAGGGAGAGTTTTAAGAATCTTCTTCACATCTCTGGATTCATCTATTGTAGCACCAAGTCCTCACATTCCACATACTAGTTCATCCACTCTCTATATGTAGGACTTAATGTTCTCATCTTCAGACATATGCAAGATCTCAAACTATGCCTCCAAATTATGCAACTTTGCTTCTTTGAACTTTTCATCTCCTTCATGCATCTTTTCTAAAGCATCCTAGACTTCTTTAGCAGTCTTTAGATTCTAAACTTTAATCAACTCGAAATGTGAAAGACTATTCTTCATAATGAACTTTTCCTTATTGTTTGCTTCATGTGTCTTGATTTCATTAGTTGTACATAGACCATTAGCAGGAGGAGTGTAAATAGTCTTGTAAGCTTTCTCAACATCATATCCACAGTATTCCAGGTACCCTTCCATATGTATTTTTTGGATAGCATAATTAGTTCCATTGAACCTTGGATATTCAAAAGTGATCTTTCCTGCCATCCCGAACCTTCCTTAAGGGGTTAAGCTCCTCTCCAAGGAACCAAGCTCTAATACAAATTGTTGAACAAGACAACTGATAGGGGGTGAATCAGTTGTGACAAAATTTAACCTTTAAAACTTCCACCAGAAATTAGATCAATCAAAAATCCTTTACTCTGCTAATATGATTAATCATTAAGTGCAAAAGGAGAAACTGAAAAACATCACACACACAATAACACTAGATTTACATGGAAAACCTAATAAGGGAAAAACCACATTGAGTATTATCTCACAATATAGAGAATATCAAAATTTATTACAAAGGATCACTTCCAAAGAAGGCTCACTACCAAAACAACTATTAGTGTCTGAATCAAAACTCACTATCCAACAAGGGTTAACCATCCAGAGGGCTCATTGCCACACAAATACAAAGAAGATAGAATAAATTTGTTATAGAGAGAAGTAAATCTCAATGCAACATATATTTCCACCACAACTTGCTCACACACTTGTAGACATGCATGAATGATAGAGTACACCTTCAACTCACTGCATTCAAAAACTCGCCGCTAAGATTTCACACTGATCTACTCAACCACACACTGTATTTCACATCTATCTTACTCTATTTATTTGTACACATTTCACCAATATCTCATCATGTATTTACACCATCTTCAACTTTGAAACATATCCAAAGTAAGCCATACATCATTTTCATTTACAAATTGAAATTAGGTCAGCGCCAAAACATTCTAAGGTGGAATTAGAATGAGGGTGACCCAAACACATGCTTAATGAGGGCCCAAATAATTCCCAACATGCTTCATGAACTTCGTAAGTAGTGTTTATCACAAGGTTAGCCAAACAAGTGTAAAATGCATAGAACAATTAAGCACACACAACCTTAGCATGATCCAATCCTTCCAGACAACAAAATTATCTTCAATACGATAATATCAAACTATCTCTAGAACCACAAGTCATAAGACTTGAACAAGAAGAAATCTGGAGCAACTGCATTTCTCCTACACTTCAGCCAAAGATATTAAAAAACAAAATTCACAACTGGTGAACATAACTCACATTGTATAATGAACCAAAAACCCAAAATCTAGATATAGGAGCTTCCAATAGCCATGATCAACATATCTAAACCACATGAACATGGAGAAAATCCTGAAGCAAACACTAAATACCTATAACCTTTCTTTATTACAATTTTCTCAATATCCTTGACATATACAACCAATAACCATTATCCATGACTTCAATGAAAACATCAACTACCTAAAAACCAGTTAACCAGTTGACATCAATGATAACACTTTCATACTTAAAACATATTGGACCCCTTATTCAAGAAATGTCAACCTGTACATCACACATTAATAACTTTGTGTAGAATTTTACAAAGGAGTGTTGAGGCCCCAACATATTCAAATCCTATTGAGAAAATGTTTTGAATGGTCATAGATGAATTTCAATACATATTTGCAGAAGACCAAAAGATCAAGGCAAGAATGGATTCATTTCACACACTAAAGTAGTGGTTTGTGCCTAAGATATTAAGGGATGATGACCAACTAAAAGGCTCTATGGATTGGATAGATGAGTTTAGCCAAATTGTTCCCAACTGCCTCATTAATTTATCAAAGGATGGTGAGATAAATCTTCATAGCCTCAATTTAACCTTGGATGGAATAATTGTACTAGATACTGGATACTCAAAATTCATCACAGATGCCAAAGGGTTATTAGATAGCAGATGGAAGAGTCACTTGGCCAACACATAAAAAAATATAGGAGTACAAATGGTCTCATGATTACACAATGTACCAATGGGAGCAGAAATATCTAGCTCCCCTAGAAGAATAGGACTTGCAGTGAAGTACCAAGCCTTGCATATACTATCATGGAGAGAGGACCTTGCTAGATCTAAATGATCATGGATACCTTATGATGAGTAACAGACTTTTGTATCTTGCAAGTGCTTTGGACTTCAACATCTAATCATTTCTATTCATTTCTCATCTTTCATTACTTTGATGTAATCCTATGTAAACAACAATAATCAAGAATTTTTTATTTATGTTAAAGGTGGGTTATTGAAAAGATACTTTTTGACATGCCAGTCAGGAGAAAATTTTGAAATGTATTGTAAAATCCTTTTGAAGATCAATAAAATGAAGTTATAATTGGTGGCCGAGTTCTAGTTTCAATTGTTTGTTGAAGTGAATTAATGAATTTTATCTTGTTGTCTCTAGTTTGATCTTTCCTTGTTATTTAAATCAATATATCAAGGGTATATCTGGTTTATCAAAACATATTTGATGTCTTTGTGTGGTTAATTTATTGGTTCCTTCAAGGAAGGATTAAATTCCTTTAAGTAAATCACAGTAACCTGGGGAGAATAAGTAAATCAAACTAACAAGGAGATATGTGGTTTAAAATTAGGAACGATTTATTGGTGTCAAAATATCATATATATGTTAATATTAGATATATATTTGCATTGGTTCAACTCCCAATATAACTGGAGACAAATCAGACATAACCTTACTAGAGTATGTTTTTCCTTCATCCTGCTTGTGTTATGTTTCTATAAGTTCTTTTCTTATGTATAAATCCTAAGGAAATTTTTTCCCTTTAATTGTAAACATCTTGGTTTTTTACTACAAATTCTTTTTAATCTGTAAACTTAATTCTATTTTAAGTTTCCATTTGCAGTTATCAGCAGATTGGAAAGTCGACAGTTATCAACTTATGAACTCAATAAAGTTTTACTGATTCAAGTTGTTTATTTATACATTATTTTTTATTTGGACTTTAGGAAATGAGGCAAAGGACTGTAAGATGCAAATTAGATGATAGTGATCATAATGCTGAAATTTTAGTGGCATATTATGAGCGCTTTTTTAGAGAAAAATTGGCAAAAAATAATGAGTATTTATTGCGTATTGGTTTGAAAAATAGGCAACTTGTAAATTTCTACTAAGTATTATATTAATTGTTTAATAATCTTTAATGAAATTTTATAGGAAAGATCTTTATGTATATAAGACATAATATGATATATTTTTTTGTTTTGTAGGCAAGAAAAAGAGTGCAAAGAAAATGTGGAGAAAAACCAAAAGGAAAGAAAAGATACAATGTTGCCATCTCGTAGAAGCCAACACATTTGTGATTCAATAAATGCAATTGGTGAAAACAATAGTTGTGATAATGTGCAGCCTGATATAGCATATGGTGATGTGTAGCCTAATATAGCACATGGTGATGTGTAGCCTCATATAGCACACGGTGATGTGTAGCTTGATATAGAACACATTGATGTGCAACCTAATATAACACATGGTAATGTGCAACATCATGATGATCTCTTAGTACAAAGTCCAAGAGAGATTATTGAAAGACATTAGAGCAAAGGAACAACAAGTTTGCAAACAATTTACTCAACATTAAAGGATGATTTTAAAGTGAAATATATGGAGACCAGTATTGATCTACCTACTCATGCCACATCTAATGTGGCCAAGGAGCATGAAGTTTTGGTTAATGAAAGTCATGAAGAGAGACCACTTGCATCTGTTGTGCCTTAGAGTGCACCTGTTGCTTCTAGAACTTTTGATGGAACTAGTGGATTACCCATAAATATTGGTAGTGGTTTAATAGAATATGTGTCTCCTTTCATCAAAAGACAAATATTGAGTCAAGATTTGTACAAATCTACAAAGAGGAATGCAAAAGAAAGAAAATTAGAAGGAAAGAAGCCATTCTTGGTTGACGTATCGAGAGATGGTGATCCTATTAGGCCAAATGCTAGAAAGTGGGCCTTCGAGTTGGGTGTAAGATGTAGGGCCCATTTGGATATTTGAAAATCAAGTTTTGTAGAGAAAGATCCATGAACTGTAGAAAATGTTATACAAAAAATGGAAAATGATTTTGAGACTACTAGTGGACAAATCTCTAGAAAATATTACAAGAAAAAGATGAAAATTTTGATGAAAATTTTTAGATACAATTGCAAAAAAACAATCATGGAGGGAAAAGAGAGGTTAGACTCCACTCTATCTCCCAAACAGTGGGAGGAATTGAAAGAAAGTATGCATTCCAAAGAATATTTTCCAAAGAGTAATAGAGGAAAGAGAGCAAGAGATGATGTGAGGGCTGGATATACATTTGGCCAAGGTGGGTTGCATGCCAAAATGGACAAATTTGCAATAAGTATATGGATTTTTGGTTCAATTTACAGTATTTCATTTATTTTATTTTTTTATTGAAATGACTATATGTTGAAGTTGACATTGCATTTTAGGTGGAAAAAAAAAAAGACAAGCAAGTATAGAAGATATTGTCAATTATATAGCAACACTAGATCCTAGTAAATCTAAGAGTAGGATGAAGTGGAAATCTATTTCATCAATAGAGATTTCACAACCATCTATTAAATTCCCAAAAGGAGCCTCTCTAGATCATGCCAACTCAAATGAAGGGTTCCAACATGTAATGAGTTGCATATTTAGTCTCACTCAACAAGTTTCATAGTTGGTTGCCTCTGTTAACCCTATAGTTTCTGCATGGAATGAGCATAAATCTATGGATTCAGACGAGGTAAGAACTTGATTGATCTCATTTCTTCTTGTTTGGAAATTTTGTATACAAACACCTCTTAATATGTAGATTATTGAAATCTTAGCATAAGAGAATCCAACCCAGTTTCTTTATTGTCAGAATGATCCAGAAAATGTTCTTTTGGAAAAATTTATAGCTTGCATTGTTTACTTGACTATTGAATGCTTTGTATATTTTTTTGCATGATGGTTAAACCACATGCAAAGAAATTTTATCAAATCAACACTAAGAAAATGAAAATTCCTTCATTATGTCAACAAAGTTGTCGATATTGATAGTGATCATGATGAACTAGACAAGAATGCACAACACATTCATCATAATTGTCCTGAAGTTGAGGTAATATAATAGTTGTCAGTTATCTATCCCAATGTTTTATCATTCTTCATGCTTAAAATGTTCTTTTGGACAAAAAATTATAGCTTTTGCATTCTTTAAGTTGTTAGTTAATTAGTCCCAATGTTTTTATATTCTTCTTTTGGATAAAAATTTATAGCTTTTGCATTCTTTAAGTTGTAAGTTAATCTATCCCAATGTTTTTTCATTCTTCATGCTTAAAATATTCTTTTGGAAAAAATATTATAACTTTTTCATTATTTACTTGACTTATATTAATTTTTGCATGATCATTAAACCACATGCAACGTAATTATATGAAAGCAAAATGCAAAGAAAAATGCCATGTCAATAGAGCTCTTTGCAAAGCTGTACAACTTCATGTCAATGTTGATAGTGATCATGATGATGAAATTGACAAGAATGCACATCATATTCATAGTAGTAGTCATGCTAAACTCGAGGTGAGTGCTATGAAACCACATGCAAGTAAGTAATGGTTGTTTTATTATGTAAATAAGGGCAATCATTACCTATTTTATAGAAGCTGGTTAGAAAAATAGTGAAGTGTAATTAGATAGTATACATAGATTATGGAAATAAGGGAGAACATATAACTTACATATGGAAGCTTAGAGCTTAGTTGTAATAGAGTGCATACATAGATTTTGATAATGCATTAGTGCATTGTGTTCAAGGGTGTCATGGTCCTCAGTTGGGGGGACTTCATTTCGAATCCTTGTCTCTTTATAGAGTACTCGTACAGTCTAACAACTATTGTATTTTTTCCCTACATTTGTTTGTACCTCGCAATGGGTTAGTTTTTTTTATAGTAAAAATTTGTTTCTTTGTTATTCAAAGGAATCAAAAAAAGCACATAATTTTTTTTTTTTGTTCCAAGACATACGACATTACATACAATTGTCAAAAATAATATGATGTGTGTTTTATATCTCAATATAATGTGTACTTTTTTGTTTTTGTAGACATTTATTGATAAAATCCAAGAAGGGGATAAAGTTGGGGTGTCGGACTTGTTTGATGGTGATGTTGTGGGCATTGTACGGATTCACTCACTATCTATTGTACATGGATTCAAATTGAAAGGAACAAGAGATGAAAATGTAAATATTTTAAAGGTCACAAGTAAGATATGTTGGAAGAATGAAGAAGAATGATCATCTATATAGTTTTGTGTTGTCATTGATGTCACCATGTTGTGTTTGCAAGTATAAGTCACTTGATCATGTATTTTGGTCTGGTATTTGAACCGGTACTCAAGTTGCACTCTCTAGTATTCTAGTCTGCAATCCTTTGTAGTTGTTAGTTGATGCTTGCAGTTTTGGGAAACTATTTATGGTTGCTAAAGGCATGTATGTTCAGAATTTCTTGTGCTCCAATGCTCGTACGATGTATTGACATTATTCTATTAATTTATTTTTGCAATGAAGTATATTTATGGCTGACTTCTTGGATTAGTTGTGATATGGTGAATTAATTTTGTTATGCGGATATATGTGCAACCTATCCTAGCTCTATGCCGACATGATGTAGCATATTAAGTGTTTGAATTGCCATTTGGGAAGATTTTGTGAATACTTGAAGCCGGCAGGTTGGTATTTTGGTAAGCAAAGAAATGCATCTAATTAGGCCGACCTAATTGATGCTTGCAGATAGATTGAATATATATATATGTGTGTGTGTGATCGATGAAGCAGTAGTAAATGTGAAAGTGAAGAAGAGATAAAATGATGAAGTGTGTCAAGTCAGTCTATTGAGCATCACCATAATTGCATCAACACTTGTTAGGTGCACTTTTCTCAATTCATTTTGGCTGTGAAGCCCAATTTTTTTTTGTGAATCTTTTTGTAGGCAGTGAGCCTCCCTTGTAAGCAATGATCTTTTGTATCCAGAAAGTGAGTCCTATTCAGGGTAGTGAGCCCTTGGCAGTGAGCCTTATATATTCAGTTTTGAAACTACATTATATTGTGAGTTAATCCTCACTGTGGTTTTTCCCTCATTGGGTTTTCCACCTAAAAATTTGGTGTTCATTGTGTTGATTTTACTTTCTATTATTCTGCATTTCATGTTCATACTTAATAAAAAAATAGTGTGGTTGTTGGATTGATAAGTGTTGAAGTTTTGAATTTGAATTTTTGTGACAACTGATTCACCCCCTCTCATTTGTCTTGTTCCTTTTTAACAATTGGTATCAGAGCTTTGGTTCCTTGGTGTAGAGCTTAACCACTTGAGGTAGATCCTGAAGGTTGATCAAATGGATGATAAAGAAGAACTCCAGAATGCACTTGAGGATCTTGACAAAGTTGAAAATGAAAATAGAGATTTGAAAGAGAATCTTGATGAAGCAAATGAATGTGTCCAGAAGCTAAAAGAACAATTAAAGAAATTCAAGGAAAGACACAAAGAAGTGAGTGAGTAGCTGAAACAAGAGAAATTGGACTGAAAGTGCTTGTAGAAGAAAATAAGAGAATTGAAGAATGTCTTAATACAATGGTGCAAAATTGTTGGAAGAACGAAGAAGAATGATTATCTCTATAGTTTTTTATTGTCATTGATGTCACCATGTTGTGGTCGCAAGTCTAAGTCAGTGCCTGATTTGGTATTTTGGTCCAATATTTGAACCAGTATTCAAGTTGCACTCTTCAGTATTCCAATATGCAATCCTCTACAGTTGAGAATTACTGCTTGTGGTTTTTGGAAATGGTTTATGGTTACTAAAGGCATGTATGTTTAGAATTTCATGTGCTCCAGTTCTCGTATGACATATTGGCATTATTCTACTGATTTCCTTTTGCAATGAAGTCTATTTCTAGCCGACTTCTTGGATTAGTGGTAATATGGTAAATCAATTTTGTTATGTGGAAATATGTGTAACCTATCTTAGGTCTAAGCTGACATGATGTAGTGTACTAAGCGTTTGAATTGCTATTTGGGAAGTTTTTGTGAATACTTGGAACTGACAGGTTGGTATTTTTGGTAAGCAAGGAGATGTCTAATTAGGCCTACCTAATCAATGCTTATGGATAGATCGAGTATATATATGTGTTGAACAAGTTTTGAAAAGAATTATAGTGTGTGTGATCAATGACATAGTAGTGAATGAGAAAGTGAAGAAGCGAAAAAAAGTTGAAGTGTGTTAAGTCAGTCTATTGAGCATCATCAAAATTGCATCAACACTTGTTAGGTGCACTTTTTTTCAGTTCATTCTAGCTATGAAGCCCAATTTTGTTTTGTGAATCATTTCGTAGGCAGTGAGCCTCCCTTGTAAGCAATGAGCTTTGTATTCGGATAGTGAGTCCTTTCAGGGTAGTGAGCCTTATATATTCAGTTTTTGAAACTACTTTATATTATGAGTTAATCCTCACTGTGGCTTTTCCCTCACTAGGATTTCCACGTAAAAATCTGGTGTTCATTATGTTGATTTTACTTTCTATTATCTACATTTCATGTTCATACTTAATAATAGAAGAGTGTGGTTGTGGAATTGATAAGTTTTGAAGTTTTGAATTTGAATTTGTGTGACAAATGATTCACCCCCACCCTCTCAGTTGTCCTACATCTTTTAACAATTGGTATTAGAGCTTTGGTTCCTTGGTGAAGAGCTTAACCGCTTGAGGAGGATCCTGAAGGTTGATCAGTGGATGATAAATGAGAGCTTCAAATTGCTCTTGAAAATCTTGATAAAGTGGAAAGAGAAAATAGAGATCTGAAAGAGAATCTTGATGAAGAAAATGAATATGTCCAAAATCTAAAAGAACAATTGAAGAAATTCAAGGAAAGACACAAAGAAGTAAGTGAGCAACTGAAACACGAGATAATTGGACTGAAAGTGACTGTAGAAGAAAATAAGAGAATTGAAGAATGTCTGAATACAATGATATAGAATAAGTCTAATGAATGCTCTAAACTGGAATAAGAGATAGTAAACTTGAGGGTAGAACTGGAAAAGAAAAAAAATTGTGAGAATAGTTTTAGATCTAGCTCCGATAAGCTTGGAGAACTACTTGCTAGACAAAAACCAAGTAAGGACAAAGTTGGCTTGGGAAATGATGCAGGTGAAAGTTCTAAGGACAATCAAATGACTTAGGACAAAGGGAAGCAAAAAAGGAAGTTTCCAAGGAGACATCTTGTGAGACAACCTAATGCACAAAGGTATCCCTCTTTCAATGGTATTTTCTTTTCTTTCAATAAATACGGTCACAAGGCAACAAAATGTAGGACCTACAGGAAGAACCAGTTTTTTGGTCCCTTCACTAGAAAATGTTTTGGATGTAAGAAGTTTGGACATAAAGCTACTAAATATAGATCTCAAGTGAGAATGATCAATTGGGTAATGATGAACAAATTTAATGGAGGCGGAATGAATCAATCCTTTAATTGATACTGCTATACCTGTAACAAATTTGGACATAGAGCAAATCAATGTAGATCAAGAAGTAATGGAGGTCAGACTAATCAAAAAAGTGTTTCCTGCTATAATTGCAATAAACCAAGAAATATCTCAAAGGTTTGTAGAAGTAAGAAAGGAAAGCAGTCTAATTTGGTAGAGAAGAATGATCTGGTAAAGAAGATTGACAAGGAAGAGATGAAGCAAGAGATGAATAAGATATGGAAAAAGAAAGAAGAACCTGAAATTGCTGATGTGTATGTTCCCTCACTCGGTATAGATGATTTATTCAGAAATTAGACCTAGCATGGTCTTAGGGGGAGCATTATTAGAAAATTATAAAAACCCCCATTAGAAGCTGGCATGAGGATGGAATGTGAAGAATGAATAATTAGATGTTTTGGAAAAGGAACTGGAAGAAAACATGTTGGCATAATGATTTGCAAACCAAATTAGGGTTTTCTATGTTGGGAAGAATGTTTTTAGCATCTTTGTGATATTTGTCACATTTAATACGTTTTAGGGAAAATTGATAATGTATAAGGTGAAATGTGTAAGTCTTTTTCAATTAATTGAGCATTTGAAGAACTTGAAAGGTGCCTTGGAGCAATCTTGAAGCAATCTTGAAGCAGGTTGAAGCGAGTCTGAAGGGAGTTCCAAGAAATTGTCACGGGTAATCAAAAATCATTTCTTAGTTTGCAAAATGGAAGAAGGAAAACAAAGAAGTTTTGATTAATCATTAATAAATTTAAGAAATTTAAGCACAAAAATGGACAGAGAATTGAGTGGCGACATTCCACTAAAGCTGAAATGAGTTGAATTGGAAGAATTTGATCATAGAAAGACGAAAGGAATGGAACTAGGGTTGACAAAAATGAATTACAGAGCATAAAAACCCTAGGTATGGACTTATGGGGAGAATTTTTGTGGTTTGCTGATTAAGATTTTATTTTGTTCTTGTTGAGTTGTTACAAGAACGACAACATTGTGTTGGACAAACCCTACCTAATTACAAAGGAAGCGATCAAAGCAATTACTAGCTTATGCAGTATTGGGGATCTTCCTAGAAAGAAAAATGTGAAATACAAAGATGTGGAGGAACTTACTAGCATTAATAAAGACCTTCGAGCTCTATTGATAAACACTCTTGCAGATTCGGCTATAAGGTATGTTGTATATGGTGTTTCTTACAAAATATGTTTTAGAAATCGTGAAGGCTCGACTTTGGCTATTATTGTTTACATTGCACATATGATGGTTAAGGAGAACAAGAAGTTTGATTTGTGTAGCCTATTACTTGAAAATCTATCTAAAAATGCCCGAATGTCAGTGATTGAGGGTTATCCCTTTTGGTTTGGATCTTTGCTTGTGTGCTTGCTCTTTTACTTTTTGAGCTCCCTATCGGGAAATAAAAATGTTGTGTGGGAATCTGGTATTCCTATTGGGAAACAAGTCTACAGATACCTAGAAGCGTTGGCAGATAATGTAAGCGTGTGCAAATCATATTTCACATCCTTAAGAATAAATCTATGCTCTAGTATGCCAATATCGAATCATTTTGAGGTGGGTTCATCCTCCGGTAAAAGAAAATTGGAAGCTGTCATTAGTGATTCCCTTCCAGAATTGAAGAAAAGAAAAGCTATAACTGAAGATATCACTATCTTTTTAGAAGAGAAGAAAAAATAATCTTTGCCTGGATCCAAATCTTCTGATCCAGATGATGTTGGTTAAGGGAAAGATGAAGAAGATTGGTGAGATATGGAATGCAACCTCTCTTGTTGACAGACTCAAAATAGATGACGCTCTGGTAGAGTATCTACTTCGAAGAGGTATTGATGTATCAATTGTTTCTAACTCCTTACTAGAGAATCTAGTTGAGATTGTTGAAGAAAGAATGTTGCTTGAAGGTCCAAAAGGATGCAAGTTTGAAGCATTGGTTGAAAAGAGATGTACTAAAGCTAAGAAGAGATTATCTAAAATTATCTTGGAAATGAAGAAATGCATCAAAGAAATATCAGATATCTACAAATATTGTCTTTGGTGGCCTACTGTGGTAGATAATTTCAGAAGTAGGATTGAAACAATTGAATATGAGGTGAACAATATTGGAAAGAACTTTGATATCTTTGGAGACAAAGAAGGAAAACAAAGGCTGAGAGTTTGAGAATGACAAGGCCTAGCTGATTGTTTTACAGAGACAAAGAGATGATGTGGTAAAGACTTTCTGGATCCTTAAGGATATTGTTGAGGTCCGGTTAGACCATCTTTCCAGAATACTTACTGATGCGAAAGATTGTGAAAGACAATACTCATATTGGTCATCTTCCTTTACTCTGTTAGCCCTGTTGGAAAGCATCTGCACGAGAATGGATTCAACTACATTCAACTAGAAGAAGTTATATCCAGTTATCAAAGAAAGATACAAGAAGGTGTTTGAGGTGAAGAATGTAATTTTTACTTAATCTTGAATGTTCAATTTTTGTTGTTTTTTTGTTTTGGCAAGAAGAAAAGAAAGAGAAAAAGGGATTTGAACAAGATAAAGAAAAAAATTGAATTGTTGTTGAATTGTTGAATGTTTGAGAATTTTGGATGGCCCAAAGTTTTTGCAAGAATTGGAATCTTTTTGCAATTTTTATGTCACCATGTTTACATCTTTTTGGCCACCCTTTGTCATTGATGTCAAAGGGGGAGAGATTTGGAAAGTTGGGAGAGATTGGAGGAAAGTTTTGAAAATTTTGGCACATGTTTCCATCAATGACAAAGGGGGAGATTGTTGGAAGAACAAAGAAGAATGATTATCTCTATAGTTTTTTGTTGTCATTGATGTCACCATGTTGTGGTCGCAAGTCTAAGTTAGCGCCTAATCTAGTATTTTGGTTTGGTATCTAAACCAATATTCAAGCTACACTCTTTGGTATTCTAGTCCGTAATCCTCCGCAATTGACAATTACTACTTGTGGTTTTGGGAAATGGTTTATGGTTACTAAAGGAATGTATGTTCATAATTTTGTGTGCTCCAATGCTCATACAATGTATTGGCATTATTCTATTGATTTCCTTTTGCAATAAAGTCTATTTCTGGCCGACTTCTTGGATTAGTGGTAATATGGTGAATTAATTTTGTTATGCGGATATATGTGCGACCTATCTTAGGTTTAAGCCGATATGATGTAGTGTATTAAGCATTTGAATTGCTATTTAGGAAGTTTTTGTGAATACTTGGAGCTGACAGGTTGGTATTTTTGGTAAGCAAGGAGATGCATCTAATTAGGCCAACCTGATTGATGCTTACAGATAGATAAAGTATATATATATGTGTTGAACAAGTTTTGAAAAGAAGTATAGTGTGTGTGATTAATGACATAGTAGTGAATGCAAAAGTGAAGAAGAGGGAAAATGATGAAGTGTGTTAAGTTATTCTATTGAGCATCACCAAAAATGCATCAACACTTGTTAGGTGCACTTTTTTTTAGTTCATTCTAGCTGTGAAACCCAATTTTGTTTTGTGAATCATTTTGTAGGCAGTGAGCCTCCCTTGTAAGCAGTGAGCTTTGTATTTAGACAGTGAGTCCTTTCAAGGCAGTGAGCCTTATATATTCAGTTTTTTAAACTACTTTATATTGTGAGTTAATCCTCACCATGGTTTTTCCCTCACTAGGTTTTCCATGTAAAAATCTAGTGTTCATTGTGTTGATTTTACTTTTTGTTATCTTCATTTCATGTTCATACTTAATAACATAATAGTGTGGTTATGGAATTGATAAGTGTTGAAGTTTTGAATTTGAATTTGTGTGACAACTGATTCACCCCCCCTCTCAGTTGTCCTACATCTTTTAACAAGAACAAATTTGATGAATTCTCTAAACTTGAACAGGAGGTAGTAAACTTGAGAGTTGAGCTAGAGAAGGAAAAACTCTATGAAAAAAATTTCAAATCCATCTCTAATAGGCTTGATGAATTAATTTCAAGATAGAAACCAAGTAAAGAAAAAGCTGGCCTGGGAAATGATGCAGGTGAAAGTTCTAAGGAAAATCAATTGACTCAAGACAAAGGGAAGCATAAAAGGAACTTTACAAGGAGACTTCCTGTGAGACAACCTAATGTACAAAGGTGTCCCTCTTTCAATGGTATTTGTTTTTCCTGTAATAAATATGGTCACAAGGAAACAAAATGCAGGAGAAGGATGAATTAGTTTCCTAGTTCTTTCTCTGAACAATGTTTTTCGTGCAAGAAGGTTGGGCATAAAGCTATTGAATGTAGATCTTAGGTGAGAATGATCAATCAGGTGATGATGAAAATTTTTAATGGAGGTAGAATGAATGAACCCTTTAATGGCTACTGCTATACTTATAACAAATTTGGACACAAAGAAAATCAATGTAGATCAAGAAGTAATGAAGGTCAGACTAATTAGAAAAGTGTTGTCTGCTATAATTGTAACAAACCTCGAAATATCTCAAAGGTTTGCAAAAGTAAGAAGGGAAAGCAGTCTACTCCAGTAGAGAAGAATGATCTAGTAAAGAAGATTGAAAAAGAAGAAATGAAGCAATAAATGAAAAAGATATGGAAGAAGAAAGAAGAAGAAGAACCTGAAACTAATGATGTGTTTGTGCCCTCATCTGGTATAGACAATTTATTTGGAAATTAGACCTAGCATGGTCTTCGAGGGAGCATTATCAAAAAAATTATAAAAACCCCTAGATGAATGGTGTGTTAGAGGCTGGCACGAGGATAAAATGTGAAGAATGAAGAATGAATAATCAAAGGTTTTGGAAAAGGAACCGGAAGAAAACATGTTGAAATGAAAATTTGTGGACCATATTAGGGTTTTCTGTGTTGAGAAGAATGTTTTTAGCAGTTTTTTGATGTTTACCGCATTTTATGCATTTTAGGGAAAATTGATGGTGTATAAGATAAAATTTGTGAGCCTTCTTGATTAATTGAGCATTTGAAGTGTTTGAAAAGTGCCTTGGAGTAATATCAAAGTGATCTAAAGCATTTCTAAAGAAATTTGAAGAAATTATTACGAATATTCAGGAATTATTTTTCAGTCTACGAAGGAATAGAAGAAGTCTTATTTGAACATTAAAAAATTCAAGTTAAGCACAACAATGGAAAGAGGATTGAGTGGTGACATTCCATTGAAGATGAAAGGAGTAGAATTGGAAGAATTTGATCATAGAAAAATGAAAGAAATGGAACTAGGGCTGAAGGAAACTGAATTATAGAGCATAAAAACCCTAGGTATGGATTTATGGGGAGTATTTCCTTGGTTTGCTAATAAAGAGTTTATTTTGTTCTTATTGAATCTATTCATGAATGATAGCATTGTATTGGACAAACCCTACCTAATCATGAAGGAAGTGATTGAAATGATTACTGGCTTATGTAGTATTAGGGATCTCCCTGGAAAGAAAACTGTGAAATAAAAAGATGTGGAGGAACTTACTGGCATTAACAAAGACCCTTGAGCTCTATTGATAAACACTCTTGTGGATTTGTCTATAAGGTATGTCGCATATGGAATTTCCTATAAAATCTATTTTAGAAATCATGAAGGCTCAATATTGGCTATTGTTGTTTATATTGCACATATGATGGTTAAGGAAAACAAGACATTTTATTTGTGTAGCCTATTACTTGAAAACTTGGCTGAGAATGCCCGAATGTCAGTGATTGAGGGTTATCCCTTTCAGTTTGGATCTTTGCTTGTGTGCTTGGGTTTTTTACTTTTTGAACTCTCTGTTGAGAAGAGAAAATGTTGTGTGGGAATCCAGTATTCCTATTGGGAAACAAGTCTACAGATACCTAGAATCATTGGCAGATAATGTAAGTATGTGCAAATCATATTTCACATCCTTAAGAACAACTCTATGCTCTGGTATGTCAGCGCTAAGTAAGTTTGAAGTAGGTTCATCCTCTAGTAACTCAAAATTGGAAGTTGTCATTAGTGATTCCCCTCCGGAATCGAAGAAAATAAAAGCTATAACTGAGGACATCATTGAGACGGAAAAAGAATATTTGCCTGGATCTGAATTCTCTAATCTAGATGACATCCATTCTATGTTGGTTAGAGGAAAGATGAAGAAAATTGGTGAGATATGGAATGCAGCTTCTCCAGTTGAAAAAATCAAGATTGATGATGCTCTAGTAGAGTATCTACTTCGAAAAGGTATCGATGTATCAACTGTTTCTAACTCCTTACCAAAAAATTTAGTTGAGATTGTTGAAGAAAGAATGTTGCTTGAAGGTCTAGAAGGATGCAAGTTGGAAGCCTTGGTTGAAAAGGGGTGTACTAAAGCTAAGCATAGATTATCCAAACTTATCATGGAAACAAAGAAATGCATCAAAGAAATATCAGATATCTACAAATACTATCTCCAGTGGCTTGCTGCAGTAGAAAATTTCATAAGTAGGATTGAAGTAATTGAATCTGAGGTAAACAACATCAAAAAGAACTTTGATATCTTTGAAGACAAAGAAGGGAAACAAAGGCTAGGAGTTGGTGAATTGCAATTTGAACTAATTGTTGTACAAAGACAAAGAGATGATGTGGTGAAATTTTTTTGGCTCCTTAAGGAGATTGTTGAGGTCCAGTTAAACCATCTTTCTAGAATACTTACTGATGTAGAAGATTGTGAAAGATAGTACTCATACTAGTCATCTTCTTTTACAATATTGGATCTATTAGAAAGCATCTGCACGAGAATGGATTTAGCTACATTTAACTGGAAGAAGTTATATCCAGTTATCAAAGAAAGATACAAGAAGGTGTTTGAGGTGAAGAATGTCATTTTTACTTGAATTTTGAATGTTCAATTTCTACTATTTTGTTTGTTTTGGCAAGAAGAAAAGAAAGAGAAAAAGGGAATCTAAACAAGATGAAGAAAAGTTGAATTGTTGAATGTTTGAAATTTTTTGAATGGCTGGAAGTTTTTGGAAGAATTAGAATATTTGGAAGAATTGGAATCTTTTTTCAATTTTGATGTCACCATGTTTACATCTTTTTGGTCGCCCTTTTCCATTGATTTCAAAGAGGGAGAGATTTGCAAAGTTGGGAGAGATTGGAGGAAATTTTTTGAAAATTTTGGCACATGTTGCCATCAATGACAAAGGGGGAGATTGTTGGAAGAATGAAGAAGAATGATCATCTCTATAGTTTTGTGTTGTCATTGATGTCACCATGTTGTGTTTGCAAGTATAAGTCAGTGCTTGATCCGATATTTTGGTCCAGTATCTGAATCGGTACTCAAGTTGCACTCTCTAGTATTCTAGTCCACAATCCTCTATAGTTGGTAGTTGATGCTTGTGGTTTTGGGAAACTATTTATGGTTGCTGAAGGAATGTATGTTTAGAATTTCTTGTGCTCTGGTGCTCATACAGCGTATTGGCATTATTCCATTAATTGATTTTTGCAATGAAGTCTATTTCTAGCCAACTTCTTGGATTAGTTGTGATATAGTGAATTAATTTTGTTATGTAGATATATGTGTGACCTATCCTAGGTCTATTCCAACATCATGTAGCATATTAAGCATTTGAATTTCCATTTGGGAAGATTTTGTGAATTCTTGAAGCCGACAGGTTGGTATTTTTGGTAAGAAAAGAAATGCATCTAATTAGGCTGACCTAATTGATGCTTGTGGATAGATCGAATATATCTATGTTGAATAGTTTTTGAAGTGTGTGTTTGTGTGATTGATGAAGCAGTAGAAAATGCGAAAGTGAAGAAGACAAAAATTATGAAGTGTGTCAAGTCAGTCTATTGAGCATCACCAGAACTGCATCAAAACTTGTTAGGTACACTTTTCTTAGTTCATTTTGGCTATGAAGCCCAATTTTGTTTTGTGAACCATTTTGTAGGCAATGAGCTTCATAAGCAGTGAGCTTTTGTATCCGGATAGTGAATCCTTTTCAGGGCAGTGAGCCCTTGGCAATGAGCCTTATATATTTAGTTTTTGAAACTACTTTATATTGCGAGTTAATCCTCACCGTGGTTTTACCCTCATTGGGTTTTCCATGTAAAAATATGGTGTTTATTGTGTTGATTTTACTTTGTATTATATGCATTTCATGTTCATACTTACTAACAAAATAGTGTGGTTGTGGGATTGATAAGTGTTGAAGTTTTGAATTTGAATTTGTGTGACAACTGATTCACCCCCCCTCTCAGTTGTCTTGCACCTTTTTAACAAGATACCCCTTGCTTATGAAGACAAAATAGATGGATTTGTTCGTCTGAAAGAGAAAGAAAGGACCTTCACATGGTGGCCACTAAAATATTTGGAAAAAATGACATAGTTGATGTTTATCATGTATTGGTTGTTAGGCAGTGTGGCCCACTACTTTATGCAGTAGTTTGAATGTGTTGTTCAAGGATCTTAGTGTTTTTTGTTTTTTTTGGAGTTGTATAAGCAAAAAAAGGCATTGTAACTCAGTTTTCTCAGTCACAACACTGAGAAACACACTTTGTAACACATTTTTCAAAGCAAAGACACATAGTTTTGTCTTGTATCTACTGTAAGAACACCTTTTCTCATTAAAATTTTAGTATTTTTCCTTCTTAATAGTTGTTTCATTATGTTCAAATGAATGATTGATTATGTTTTTTTGTGTTTTATGTTTAAAGCTCAAAATCATTGTCTCATTTCCAACACTTTAGGGAGAAATCAATGAACAAAAATAATTAAATAAACTACCAATTGACTAAATATGCTACCAATTGACAAAAATAAGAGAATAAATATGACTAAATATAATTATTATGTAATTAATAAACAATGTATCAATATACTACTAGTTGAAAAAAATCAGTGAACAAAAACAATTAAATAAACTACCAAATTGATCAAAATGATGATTAAAATTAATGACTAAATACACTACCAATGGATGAAAATGAGTGAATAAAAATGACTAAATAAGTGACCAATTAACAACTAAATATATTAGTGAATAAAAAATGACTAAATAAGCGACTAGTTTATAGCAATCAATAACTAAATTGACGATTAAATATACTACCAAATCAATCAATCAAAACAACCAATAAATCTCTAAAAATGGTTTAGTCATCAATTCGGTCATGTTATAAATGAATAGAAATTAACTACTAATGGTCACGTGATCATGTTTAGTCATTTATATGTAGTTTTTAGTAGTTTTTTTAATCATATATTGTTGCTTTTGTACTAGTGACATCAATGGAAAAGGACAAAAATTGAGAGAAATAGCAATTTGAATAAATCTAGATTCATTCCTCTTTTCACTTTGAGCTTCTTTCTCCCTCTATGGCATTTCCTTTCTGACAACTATTCTGCAAGGCCACCAAGCATACTTGTGGTAGGGAGTCAACACTCACCCCTTCCTTGTACTTCCTCTTCATTCAAGAGGAGGGAAAAAAAACTCCCAACTTCTGCAAGAGATACTCAAAGGTCTCCTTGGGAAGAGGTTTTGTGAAAATTTCTACTATTTTCTCCTTAGTCTCAACATATTCCAACTTCACTTCTTTGTCCACAAAATTATCTCTTAGAAAATGATACTTAATCACAATATGCTTTGTCCTTGAATGCATCACCACATTCTTAGAAATATTTATAGCACTAGTATTATCACAAAAAAAGGAAATGGGTTCATCAAGCTCTATTTTCATCTCCTTCAAGTTCTACTTCAACCATAATACCTGAGTGCAACAAGAAGCTGCTACAATATACTCTACTTCTACTATAGATAAATATACTAAATTTTTCATTTTTCTTAACCAAGATATAAGACTATGACCAAGAAACAAATATCCACCACTTGTGCTCTTTCGATCATCTATGCTTCCTTCCCAATTTGCATCTATTTATGTAGTTAGTGTGAAGTTTTCACTCTTAGGATATCACAAACAAAAATCTATTGTAGCCTTCAGATATCTAAATATGCTTTTTACAACCTTGAGATGACTTTCTTTAGGTGCTTCTTGAAACCTAGCTATCATACCTACTACTTGCATTATATCTAGTATGGATGTAGTTACATACAAAAAACTACCAATCATTAACCTATACAAAGTTTTATTTTCTAGAGAATATTCATCATCCTTACTCAATTTACACCTAGTAACCATAGGTGTATTCACCAGTTTGCATTCTTCTATTTTAAACTTTTGCAACATCTCTTTTATCTACTTTTTATAAGAAATGAATATACCTTTGTCCAATTGAGAGATCTATAAACCAAGAAAGAAAGAAAACTCACCAAGAATTGACATTTCAAACTTATTATGCATTGCATCAGAGAACCCTTTACACATAGCATCACTACTACCACAAAAGATAATGTCATCAACATAAACAACAATAATCAATAATTGATCACCTTCTATTTTTATGTATAAGTTGATATCTACACTACCTCTCTTGAAGATTTTTTGTTGTAGATACCTATCCAATCTAGAATACCATGCTCTAGGAGCTTGCTTAAGTCCATAAAGATATTTCTTTGGTCTCAACACAAAATTCAGTTTGTTTGAACATTAGAATCCTTCATTTTGTTCTATGTGGACTTCCTCTTCTAATTCTCCATTCAAAAATATAGATTTGCATCCATCTAATATACCTTAAAATTATTGAATGTTGATAAGGCCAAAGACATTTTGATTGCTTCCAACCTTGGTACTAGAGAAAATATCACTTCAAAATCAATTCCCTCAACTTGAGCATATCCTTTATATACGAGCTTGTCCTTTTATGGATCACTTTTCCATCTTCATTTAACCTATTTTTAAAGACCCATTTGGTACTAATAACATTTTTGTCTTTAGGTATCAAAACCAATTCCCAATTTTCATTTTTCTTTATTTGAGTTAATTCTTACTCCATAGCATCTTATAAC
Organism: Sequoia sempervirens; assembly: GCA_007258455.2. Lineage (NCBI taxonomy): Eukaryota > Viridiplantae > Streptophyta > Pinopsida > Cupressales > Cupressaceae > Sequoia > Sequoia sempervirens. The sequence continues at coordinate 231,666,716 of VDFB02000007.1, forward strand.
CAACCTTTCTCTTTGCTTGCCTCTATCTAGGAACTTGGTTCTATTTTGATAATAAGGAAAAGTGTACCTATTAATTTTCTTCCTCAATTCTTCTTTGGGTCTAAACTTCATTGTCCTTATCTCCTATGATTTTATATTTAGAATGGTTCTTCTAAACATACCTAGCCAAAGTCTTTGCAACTATATTCTTTGAGTCCTTTTATAAGTCTTCATCATTGTTGTGGATAAGATATTCATTATCTTCTTCATCTAGAGTAACATTATGATATATTGTTTTATCAATACTTACATTGACACTTTCCACAATCATTTTCAATATTTTCCTATTACACCTATATGCCTTATTTGTAATAGAATAACCAAGAAAAATACCTTCATTAGATCTAGAATCAAACTTACCCAAATTTTCTTCATCCCTCATGATGTAACATTTTCTCCCAAATATTTTGAGATGTCTGACTAAAGTCAATCTTATTTTCCATAGTTCATATAGTGTTTTGGCGGTCTTTGGTATGATTTGAGCTTTGTTCAAAATGTAAACTATTCTTTGAAATACTTCTCTCCAATACATATCTGACAACTTTTCTTAAATTAACATTTTTCTAGCCATCTCTTGTATAGTATGGTTCTTCCTCTCAACTACTCCATTTTTTTGTGGAGTTCTAGGAGAAAAAAATTATCTCTAGATCTCATTCAACTCAAAAAATTCATCATACCTATTAGAAGTTAACTCTCCACCTCTATTTGATCTTAGGTGCTTTTTTGTTCTTGTATTTTCATTCTCAACCATAGGCTTAAATGCTTTAAAACTCTCAAAATCTTTTGATTTTTCTTTTAGAAAAGTAATCAAAGTCATTCTAGAATAATAATTAATAAGAATAAAAAAATATGTCACCTTGAATTCTCTTTTCCATTGGTCTATATAGGTAAATATGAATCAAGTCTAATGTGTTTGTTGTAGAATATTCCTTAGTAGTAAATATGGTTCTTGTATGTTTTCCCTCATGACATGGTTTGCAACTAGTCTAGATGAGGGCTTCTTGATCTTTGGCATGTCACATAATATTCATTTTGAATTGATCCTCACAAGATTATCAAAATTGATGTGTCCCAATCTTATGTGCCAAGTCCAACTCCTCTTTGTATGGAAAAGAATTTTTGTCCATTTATCTCACTGAGATGATACACATCACTATCAATCTTGCTTCCTTCCACAAGTAACTCACTAGTATTGGTCTTTCTAATTTCACAACCTTTAGTATTGAATGAGAGATTTTAGCCTTTATCAAAAATTTGACTTACACTCAAAAGATTGTGCTTCAATCCTTCTACATACAAGACATCATGAGTTTTTTTCTTTCCACCATCAAGGCTCAAATACCCCTATTGATAATATTATCAATAGAACTATTACCAAGGGTTACAACTCCTCCATCAAACTTGTTGAAGTGCATGAACTTACTCTTTTCTTCAGTCATATAACTTGAGCATATTCTATCAATGATCCATAGATTCTTCTCCTTTTGGGCATGTAATGCAGTATGAGCCACCATAGATTTCTCTTATATCCTTTCCTTTGGTTTATTCTTCTAAAACTTATATGTTTCACTATTCTGACATACTAACTTATTTCCTCTTATGTCCACTATAGGAGGACTCATAAAATTGATTCTATATTTTCTAGAAATATGTCCAAAATGATTGCATTTGTGACATAATATTTTAATTATACAAAGGTGCAAATGCATTTTTTCCAAAAAATATATTTCCTCTCACCAGAGTCTTTCTACAATTCATAGCCTTATGACCAAAATGATTGCAATTAAAATAGTAACTAGAAAAAGAATGATTGAACTTTGTATTGTATCATTTTCCTCTTGAAGCTTGTTTTTTAGATCTTCAATTTTGTCTATGCACTTGGATGAAACCATCATTCAACACCTTGCTTTCATTGATTGCCAGAACTTGTTAATATTTTGAACTTTTGGAGTCATTCTCTTCCAAACTCTCAGCAATTGATTTCATGGGATGCTCTATCACCTTATTCCTCTATATAATAGTAAATACAATGCTGGTTTTGATATGTCGTGACCTTTGAATTTCTATTATATTATCAAAGATCTCAATGCTCTTCCCAAACATCAACTTTAGCTAATGATTTTTTTTTTCAAGATCTTTCCTTAGTGACACAATCTTGTTAGAACACACAAATATTCTAAGAAGGGGGTTGAATTAGTATATTCCTCAAATTAATACAATTTAAAACTTATCAATAAAAAATTATAACTACCTCAATCAAATAAAGCATTCAAGACACATGCACACAACCATAACACCAAATTTACATGGAAAAACCTACAGGGTAAAAACCATGATGAGAAAGCTACTTGAAGCTATTGTCCAAATCCAACCTCACAAAATGAAACAAGATTTACAACTTAGTTTTATAGCTTCAATCAAAGGAAGTTTACAACTCCTTTCCAATTACAACACTTAATGAATCAGAGAACCTAATACCTCTGAAGCACCTCTGCTACCTATAGCTCACTACCTTCACCACTATACTTAAACACCTTTGATTTTGGCTCACGACCTCTAGCACTCACACATGGACTTCTTCCTTTGGTTCACTACCTCTAGAAATTACTTTAACACTTTTATTGGCTCACTTCCTTCAACACGTCACTTGCACTCTTTTTCTTTCAGCATACATCATATACATCTTTACACCTTCACACATTCCTCTTCCTTCGATGTACTACTTTTGAAATTCAAATTTAACACTCAACACACACACAACATAGCTTGATCACACACTTGATCCTTCATTTATACCTTCCAAAAGCTTTTAAAAAATTCTCCTTATCTGCCAAAACTGAATGTATGACATGAAATGTGTAATGACCATAATGATTCAACTCCAAAACATCCATGAGAAAGGGAAATTGAATGTGTTCCAAGTTAGGAGATAAGAAGGGCATATTTTTCCTTTGCACACATTCCCATGATAGTGCAGTCAACAAAAAATTGGCACAAACAACCTAATGTACCAAGTTGGCCCAACAAACACCCAACACACAAAATATTAACTTCAAACCATAAGAGATATTGGAGAGACTAGATAAAATCATGCAGATTACATCACAAACATCAAATGATATCCAAAAATATTTACATGCCATTATTTTACAACTTCATGCAACATTATGTTGGCACAGGAAAAAAAACACAAAACTAGTATCTCTTATAAACTCAAACAACATAGTCTTGAGATAGAAAATTGAAATATCCCCTTTCGTACACCACAACATATTAAACTTGAAGGGATGAAATAGATAGACATTTTAAACTCATCCTCCAAACCACAAGACCACAAAATTAACTTCAGAGAAATGTGAAGCATTTCTCTAAACCTTCCATGACTGCAACAACACAGTCTTCACTTTTCCAACTCAAGAAATTTTTGTGGTAACTTCTATATTCTGAAAATAGGAGCATACATACTTTACACTTCATTTTTTCTATATTCCAAACCACAAGACCTTATCTTCAAATGAGGAATGTGGAGCATTCTCTAGATATTTTTCAGTAAAACTTCTTGATACACTAACTATAAGAAAAAAATGTATGCATTTTACATCAATAGATAGTGATACAACATTCATAATATCATATACATAAGCAACAGGAAATATAGAACATCTATTATAACAAATCATGACATAAAATATCACACATAATGTAGAAACCTAAATTTGACCACTTATGTTTGGTCAAATTTACCCATTTTTCATCTAAATATCCTCTTATCACCATTAATTAAATAAACAACCTATTTATTTAATTCCCCACATGTCTCATCCCCCATAATATACACCTAATCCTAATCCACTTCCTAATCCCATCATTAGGGATGTGCACATTCGTAATCCATGATTAGGAGGTGTCACATCCTCCAACTTTTGCAAGTGGGCACCTAATCCCCATTAGCAACCTAACCTTCCTCTAATCCTTCATTAATTAACCTAATCAACTCCTTGGTTAAATCTCCCCATCCCCCAAGGAATTTTTAATTCCTTTTTGTCTTCCCAAGGTCCTTTTGAGGAATTTTTAATTCCTATCTCATCCCCCAAGGAATATTAAATTCATTTTCTCATCCCCATGAGGATTAAAAGTGAATTTTTAATTCCCTCTTGTCACATCCTTCCCAAGGGTACTTGCAAGTACCCTCCACCTAATCCTCTCCTCTCCCTATGTGATGACACTTATCATCACCATGTGGGTTGAGATGTCTCAATCCATCTCAACCCTTGATCTCAATTTCCAATCCTAACCCTCCATTAAAAATCCTCCAATCTATATATCCAAAAACTTAGCCATTTTTCATCTCTCACCCATTTTTCACTGAAGCGTCATTATGCTGCTGAAATTTTGAGTGAGCACACAACTATTCACACATTATGGGCACATCTACACAATAGGATGCTTTATATGTTTTTTTGAGCTCGTTATCACCCAATCCTGAGAGTTTTACTTGTTTTTCTTACATTTTTTAGTAGATTAAAAATACTACACATATTTTTGGCACACCCAATGGGACCCACGTCATGGGTACTTGATGTTTTTTGTTGTTTCTATTTTGAAAGTTTTATATTTTATTTCACTACAAAGGTGAATCCTCTGAATGGGAGAATCCACTTGACCACAGGGGAAAATCCACTTGAAAAGAGACAATTTCACACCTGTCATTCCTCCAAATAGATTAACTTGCATTACACATCCAAGACCTAGTTTACAGAGGTGAATACGCCTTCGACTCCCCAAAGGGGTGAACCTACTACTTGAATGAGTGATTGTGCTGGAATCATAGAGGTAATTGCAAATACATCCCTCCATTAGACATGCGATTTTGCTCACTATAGGGAAAATCCTGAAACTGCTATAAATGTGATCTTGCACTTTCGATAAGAAAATCTAAAGTAAACCCGAGGCTTAAATTTTTTAGTTTACACCTTCATTTGGTTTTTGGTTTAGGTACTAATCAGCTAACTCATATTTTTGTGTTTGTTCTATTTTAACGAACATTTGTGCAACTTGTCCCATGCTTAACGAAGAAAGGCGATCAAACTACTAATGCATCTTTTGTAGGATGATCAGTCTAAGCCCATATTTAGTTTATTTATTGTTTTTCATACTAATTTAGGCACATTTAAATTTCTTAAAGAGTCAAAGAACATTTTTTTCTATGTTTGGGGTCTCCTTTCAACATATTCTCTCTCCTTGCACTGTTTGGTGAGCCTGGGGATCAAAAATATAGATAGATCCAAGTCCAATCTAGTCTACCTAGGAGTGCTAGATTGCACGTATGCTCTCCTCTTGCACCTCGTGTGAGCCTAGGGATTAGAAACACCTAGAATTTCCTACCCTTTAGGAGACCTGCCTAGGATTTCATCACTCGAGGGACAATCTCAACCATGAAAATTGGTGAGGTATATAAATGGGGGAGAACTAAAGTTGTACCCTAATCCAATCATGTCATGTCTAGCGAAGTGTCGATACTAGGGTGATTCCTAGTTAAGATGTGTAGGGTTGATTTTAGTTTCCAATACCTTGATGGGGCTCTTGATCCATGCTTGTGATGGGTTGGTGTTCATGGACATTCCTCACACACCCTCTTGTTGTATTGAGGACTCCTCTTTTTTCTCGTTCAACCTAGTTTAAGACCCATGTTTTAGTCATGTCCTAGATTAGTGCAAGGATTGTGGATGACACCCCAAAGCTACTCACCACGTACTCCCTTAGGTTGAGATAGAAATCCTCATGGTGAACTATGATAGTTCTTGAGGAGAGAGAGAAGGTGAGCCCGTGGCGTCTGTTGACGACCCTATGCCATTGGACCTCTAGCTATCTTACTTTGTAAGAAAGGTTGTTCACACCTAATTATCATGAAGTATTAAACCCTCAGGGTGGTGGGCTTACATCAATTTTTTAAACCTTTACTACTAATTCTAGGGTTGTTCATGTGCTTGGTGTGTCTTCTTGTGGGAAACCAGTGAGTGTCTTCAATCCTAAGTCAGTATTTTCCCATTGTCTTCTTGTTTGTTACATAATGTGTCCTTTACCATAGTCCATTTGTTCCACAGGGGCGAATCTGCTTCCCAAAGAGGTGAAGCTACACTGCAGACGAGCGAACTTTCCCTCCAAGGGGCGATTATGTGTCTTTGTCTAGTCTTTCAGTCAATCATCCCCAGTAGGTAAATCCGCTTCTCACAAAGGAAAATATTCTTGTCTGGTCCATTCATCCCTTGGGAAATCCTACTTCTCCAGAGGTGATATTTCCTTGTGTCTTTACATATCCCTAGATAGGAAAATCCACATCTTCAATAGGCAATTCCATGTCTGAGTCCATACCTCCCCATCTATACATATCTAGAGAAATAATGCTATAAGAATAGGGCATTCAAGAAATTAAATCCACACATGAGAGGGAATCCAAGGGAAAAATCACAACAAAGCACGTGGAAGATCATAACTGGCAAGAGAAACCTCCAAATAAGTCAACAAACTTTGACCTTCTTCACCACTTAAAATTTTTTGACTTATGTTTTTCAAATTTGATTAGGAAATAAAACTAGATTGGGTAGATTTGTAAAAAAAGTGTAAGAACTTCCTTTGTTGGATATTTAGAGTGATCAGGTGGAATTGGATATCCCAATCCATTGGCACTTATGTTCCTACATTTAGGTTTAGGCTTTAGATGAAAAAACTCAGAAGTATATCACCCCGGAGCTAGGCACCCTCCTTTGTCACATGTGTAATACCCAAGTCCCTGATTCCCCGATCATAGTTTTTCCTCTCCATAAGCTTTGTCCTCACATGAGCTTCTAGAGTGCACCACCCAACTTGGTAACATCATTGGATCTACTCGCAATCCAAATTTGTCTGACCATCCATAGTAAAAAATTGTCCAACAACCCATTTCTCTCACACATAAAATTCCATACATCAATCCCTTTTTAAAACATTAATAAAACTCTCATTAGCATTAAAAAATCATTATTATTAATCCCATTTAAAACAATTCATAAATAACATGCTTTAATACATTCTTGTGTTATTATCACTTTAGGTGGGCTACCAGACATTTTAGGTGTTTGGGAAAAAGCAAACAATAAACTTTAACTCTTTAGCACTGATGCACCATTTACCTGGGTACTTAGGTACCCGATATATTTCTCCTCTACCGAAACAAAACTTGACCCAGCTCCTAACTGATACCAAAACTTCCATACCCCTGGGCTTTTACTCCCAGCTACAACAACTTTCCTTACTTCGCTTTACAAACTCCAATTACCTGGTTTCCTGACATCTAGTATACTCAACACTTGATACATTTGAATCATGAATTATTTTAAATATTTTCACTTTTGCATTTTCTCTCGATGATCATTAGCCAACCAGTACCTACCATAAGCATTAATTTTCAAATTGGGTCCCCAAGCCTTATGTTCTTGGGGCATGTTGTGAGACCACACAACAATGTCCAAATCCATAGCATGTATAGCAATAACCATTAAAATATTGAATCATTCTACCACTATTATATGCATTCATCATTTGAATTTTGCATTCACTTGCTCTATTCCCAAATCTTTTGCATGTAAAACATTGTCAAGTAAAGGATGGAACATTCTAATTAATTTTTCTTCTACATTCCATTGCTCTATGTCAAAATTTGTTGCAAAAATATCAAATACCATTAAAATATGAGTACCTTTGAGAATGTGGTTGTTTGATTGGGGGTCTTCTAACGGTGCTTCTTTGTTTCCAAAACATGTCATTGTTATTATTTCTTTCATCTTTCTTCGGTTCACTGATCTTCTTTGCATTCGATTTATGATCTTTTGAGATTTCTCCTTTTTCAAGTCATAATCCTCCTTTATCCTTAGATGTTTCTAACCTACAATTAGTTCATCAAGAATTGTAGAAGTTGTTTTGAATTTTTCTTCATGAATTCTTTCTTTTTCCAGATCTGATCTCAGATTTACCACTTCTTGTTTAGGTCGTGTGCATTCATCAGTATTGATTTTTACCATTGCATTCAAAGATTCCTCAATTATTTTCTTTTATTCCACTTGCACTTTTAGTCTGGTGATGTTATCATTTATTTGTTTCAATTGCTCACTAACCTCCTTAAGTCTTTCTATGATTTTTTTTATTTTCTCTCAATTTTTTGATGCAGTCATTTGCTTCTTTAATATTTTATTTCATATCTTTGTTTCCAACTTCAATCTTGTCTAAATATTCAAGAGAAACCTTAAGTTCTCCATATTTTTCAAATATGTAGTCTTCTTTTGTGTATCCATTATCAAAAAATACTTGCAGAGCCATGTGTTCAAATTCCAAAATCTTCCCAAAGCAGTCAAGCTTCTTCCAAGGAACCAAGCTCTATTACTAATTATTAAACACAGAATATTGAGGGGGGGTGAATTAGTATTATACTAAACCATCCAATTATCAACCATCTTATTTCCAAAGCATATTTAACAATTATAATAAATGTAAGCATAAGTAATCCATAACATACAGAACACATGAACACCAATATTTTTATGTGGAAAACCCAAAAAGGGAAAAACCATTGTGAGGATTAACTCACAATATGTTATAACTGGTTATAAGATATTAAAGCAAGGATCACTTCCAAGATGACTCACTGTCCAAGTGAACTCACTTTTCACAAAGAAATGAAAGATACAAGAGAAGTGGCTTCATAGCTATAATTTGAACTAAGAGGAATGCATCTAACTTATGTTGAATTCAGTTCCTTTGAATCTCATTACACATTCTACAATCAACTCAAATTACCAATCTCTTCTTTGCTTTGTCTTCGCACCTCAAACACTTAATTCTCAACCTATTCACATAATTCTACACAATTCATATCACAAATTGCACTTGAATCATATATTCATCATAGTTTGTCATCCTCAACATAAATTAACCTTGTATACATATTAATTTTCACCACAAACATCAATTAGGTTGGCCTAATTAGATGTAGACTCAAATTATGCAAAATGTGCTTTGTCAGTACCTAATTCAAATCAAAATTCCTTTGCACTCAAAAAATAAGCAGTATAGGTTGGCATGGAACTATAGAAACTCCTCTTTCAATTCACATCAAGTATTTAACCTTCTCAACACTTCACATACCTTGAGTCGGCCAATCATATAACAAAAAGGTAAAGTACTCCAACTGATTAACACCAAGAAATATACAGACCACAAAATGTCATGACAACTAAAATATACAATGTACTGAAACTTGAAAACCTTCCCTCAAAACCACAAAATCTAACTCAAATCCATGGAGGAATGTGAACCAATTAGATAAGGTCTAGTACATAAAAAATTATGTAAACCATTTATGTTGAACTTCTATTACTTGCAACTCTCAAACCACTTGACCAAAACAACTAAAATTCTAAAATAAGATTCCAAAGATATATATAAATAGCATACTAGAACCGCATAGGTATATCTAAAAACACGAACAAACACATACCAGAATACTGGAAGGCACTATGTGTTGAAACTACCGGTATGAACAGTTAGTCAAAAGTACTTTCCAAAATAATTTTTTTGTATACATCCATCATTAATCATATGGTGTAGATGTGGTTTTGACATCAATGACAACCAATGGAAACCTTCTTCATTCTTTCAACACAATATATGTTTAAATATGAGAAATAGGTGTCAAGACTTCAAAGCATCACATCTTAGAACTTAGGCTCACCATGAAGAAATGCAATATAAGAATATATCACGATAAGGATAAACACCAACATAATAGTACACATGTCAATATATCGAGATGTTGTAGGTTTAAAATTAAGCTTTAATATGATCCTATGATAACTTTTGTTTTTGAAATGCTACCATAATTAAACATGTGTATGATGATGTGGCCAACCTTGCAAAGGTTTCTTAAGTGATTTTATAAATCAAACTCAATAAATGGTTAGCTTAAAGGCTACCTATACCAAAAGGGGTTGGTTTATTCAATGAGACAAAAGACACAAGGTTATAACTTAAACAATTGGCAATTAGGCATAAAAATTCAACGTATAATCAGAAATTAAATAAACTAGACATGAAAGGTTTAGGTTTTATGAAATAAAACAAAATATAACCCTACTAAAAAATTCATTGAAAAATCCTAATTTTTCAAAAGTACTATCAAACTATAGTCTCCTTCAAATATGGTCCAATCATATTTTAACTTTTGATATTTTTAGATAAATAAACTATTGCGGGTATATAACATCATGGATAAATAAATATGAAGAAAAATAATTTGATTTATCTACCTATATATTGGTTTGTAAAATGACTCAATATTTGTACAAATATGGGCTATAAGGGAAAAGTACTTGTACCTCATGAACAAGTAATCATAGAACCTATACTTTTGAAGAATAATTTTGGTCATCAAGGGATTGGGTATGGATCCTCTAAAATTGTACCCTCAAAACTTGAAATTATCCTCACTAAAGTAGCAAAAGCCTTTCCTATTATTAATAGCACCAATGGGGACACCCATGAAGACTCCTTCAAGCATATCACTAACTTATTTTAAGACCTAAAAATTTTCATTATCTATATCACATCCACCTCCATCAACCTCTCCATCATTTATTCCAAATTAATCGATTGGGGCCAAGAAAGTTTACCACCTTTGGATACAATCTAAAATGATAAAGCAATGACCAAGCTTATAAGACTTCATGAATAGCCACCAATGGAACACCAAAAACTTTGATTTAATATTGAACTTAATACTCCTAACTACATTAGGGAAAGTCAAATTTCTATAGTCATAAAAATTAAAAAAAAGTAGAAAAAAAGTCCCCTAGTGAAAACCTCAATGAGGTTCTATTGGACACAAAAAATGAAGGAAAAAATGGATCCTCTCGTAAAAATCTCTCTGAGGCATTAGAGGATGATGAATTTTCCTTCCCTCTTACACTTTTTATAATTCATTGTTGAACTCCACAACTCCTATAAATAACCTACAACCAAAACACCTATCGCATGAAGAGAGAAAAACCATTGATTATGTTATATAACCTTGAGAATTGAATTGATCCAAAAAATATTCATGGTTGATATTTTATATTAATTAATGTTGGATTAATACATATAATAATTACATTGATGAATAATAAATCCTTATAAAAGGAAAAATAACAAATCAACCCTAGATGAAACACTAGGTGAGAATTAGATTAGATCACAATGTTTCTTCATCCTATGCTATGAGATAAAAAAATATGATATAAAAATAGAAAAAACACTCCTAATTTTAGCTTAAGTCCAATAAAGTAAAAAGAAGACCTAATTAATTAATTTATGATTAATTGATTAATTAAGCGATTTTATTATTTTACTCTAACACCCCCTTAAGTAAAACTTAGGGAGAAACTAAAAACCTAATTATGAATGCAAGAAAGGATGTATAAATGGGTCTCAAATATAAAAATTGATGGGGTACCAATGTGCAAATAGATAAATATCTCGTAATAAGATAAAACTAGAGAACCTCATTGGAAAAAATCCTCTCCAAAATAAATAAAATTAAATAAATGCATACTAGTGAAATAAGGATAGTAAGGCTTGATATGAACCACCAAGGACTATTTTTTTCACATTAGTATAGTAAATATCCCCCAATATGAATAAATATTTAATAATAACCCACCCATAGAGAAGGAGCACATGTTCCAAATAAGAAATATTGAAGACTAAACACAATCCACTACATGCAAACAACATTTATCCCCTTAGGAAGAAATAGATCCGGTAGTGATTAGAGAATTCATTCACATTATCTAGATGAAGAAGGAATCCAAATCCAAATATGTTTCTTTGAAAATTTATCAAATATCAATATAATAGAATTAGATAATGTTGATGTATAATCCTATGAATAATGATGTAGAACAAGATCCAAAGATAATGATGATGGGCTTATAGTGATGACTTGAAAATCATGAAAGAGGAGATAAATTTCCTTAAATTAATCCTCTAGATCTGCACTATGATCTCCACAAACAAAGATAATATGTTTAATCTATATGAATCTAAAGTAGGTGTGTTTGGAAGATGGTGAATTCCCTATTTCACTAAATCAATAGGGGGCATGGATATGGTAATACCAACCTAATCAATAAGAATATGAGAATGATATTAGGTCTCAATATGAAGAGTGAGGATATGGAGACTAGCTTCTAAACCATCAAAACATGCAAGACTTATGGTATACTCAAACGCCTCTAAATTATCATCATCAAAGGGTACACTATTTATATAATTAAAGGGAATGCGATAATATACTCCATGATCCTCTCAAAATAGAGAAATATGAGGGTCTCCATATTGTTTCATCTTGATAAGATTGGTTGTTATTGATGTCAAATGTGTGCTGAAGATTATATATTCTCTAGAGATGGTTGATGTGTAGAGATATCAGTTGGTGCAAGTCTGTGATTCATCCCTTGGATTCCCTCTCATGTGTGGATTGAATTTCCTAAATGTCCTATTCTTATAAAGGTTCCCAATTTCTATTTTTAAAATCTCGCTTCTTAAAGCCAACCAGGAAAAGCTACTATCCTTTGTTGTTAGTCAGGCCTCCATAGCCTCGATGAGGTTATCATTGACATCTTCCTGAATATAGCTCTACTATCAATCAGGTGTTTATATCCCTGGTATATTTATTCGGATCCCCCTAGAACATTGAATTGGGACCCTTTTCCATCACCTTTTTATAGTTTTCCTTATTACTTCTTATTTCTTTCACTTTCAACATGTAGGAAATGAATCTTACCTCAAGGTTGAAGGTACCAATGGCACTAAAGCAAAAAATAAAGATTTTTCACCTTACACTAGGTAGGCACATTGCAACTAAAAAATACTTATGATTTATTATATATGTATTCATGTAATGTGCAATGTTTCATCCATATGACAAGATACTCTGAGGTTCAGAATGGATAGGACATAGATACTCAAAAGAATCTATTGTTAGTATACTCGATCATACCCTTCAAAGAAAAGGGTTAGAATTTATCAAAGAAAGATTAGACTCACTTCCTAGTAGAAATACCAATTTTTCAAAACTACACCCAAAACCCAAAGGAAAACAAGAACGATGCAACACAAAAGCAACCTACTCTAACTATGTACAAAGGGGGTGAGCTGAGAATAGATCAAGCCAAGAAGTAATGTTTCAAATACTTCCCATTAATGGGAAATGGGACATCTTCACATATGAGGATCTTCAAGTGATATGTGTTTTCCCCAAGTATTTTAGAAATCTAAAAGGGGCCAAGCCAAACCTTGTCAAATTTTCCATGTTCCCCTTTTCGCTCATGGGATTTATAAGACCAAATCATAAATTTTGAAGGCCTTGACCTTAGCTTGCTAGTCAAACCATCATTTTATAATTCCCTATGGAAAAATTCTCAATAGATTCATCATGTTTTTCCTCCAAATGGAAGATTCAAGCAAGACAAGCCTCTCGTTTCTCTCCCTCATCATAATATTAATTGATAAATTGCAACATGTGGATCCTTAGATGGATGGGAAAGACATGTTCTTAACCATAGAATAGGTGGTATGAGGAGGTTCCAAGGGTATCCTTTTCTCGAGTATGATCTTCCCATAGAGAAAATTGTAATTGTGTATGCTATCCCTTGGGATTCTTATCTAGTAACTTACAAATGATAGTTGGGAGGTTTTTATTAGTGGAATTAGCTAACCCATTTCCCTGGGGATAGTAATTCAAGGAAAATTTTAATGCAATACCATAGTCAAACACCCATCCTAAGAATTTAAGTGAAGGAAATGCAAGACCATTATCACATACCAAAGAAAATGGGCATCCAAAATGAGTCACAATATGTTCTTATAGAAATTTAATTACTACCTCTATAGTGCATTGTTTACATGAAATAGTTTTTGTCCAGCTAGTGCAATAATTGTTAGCAATTAGAATATACCTATGATCAACAAAGGATGGTGGATTACTCATACCAATAAATTTTATCCCCCACTACATGAACAAGTATACCTCAGTGACAAGTTGTAATGGGACAATGACATGCTTCTCTTTGGTGGCAGTAGTTTGGTAGGTATGACAAGTTCAAATATATGCATGTGCATCTTTGAATACTATGGAGCAGTAATATCCATCCCTCAAGATCTAATTGGAAGTTGAGGGGTTGAAATCATGACTAGTCTTGAATCTATCATAAAATTCTTTCAGCACTATGACTGCTTCTTCCTTCCCCAAACATTGAAGGTATATTCCCTTGTGATTCCTTTTGTACAATATTGTTCCTTTCATCATATAGCCACCACTCTTCAGTTGTAGAGCACGCCTTTGGATAGTATTCAAATATTGTGGATAGCTCTAGTTAAGAAGATAATAAATATTCTCATCATGCCATTCAATCTAGGACACATCTTCAAGGTTGTAATATTGTGTTGTTAAATCTAGATCAATATTATCCATCATGTATGTCAATGTTTGTCCCCTAAACGACTTCATGGGTTATATCTCCATGTCAATTTATAGGAGCATTGTCACCCCCTTGGCAATGTGTTCACCCAACTTGTTCTACATTAGAAGAATATTTACCATTGGATCTAATACAATGGAAAATGCCTTATTTATCATAATATATTGTCTAAATTTCTTAACTACATGTACCAATGCATAGGCCTACTTCTCCACACTCGGATAGAATAGTTTATAATCTTTGAGTAGAGAACTCACAAATGTGATAGGATGCTATCATCTTGCTCCTTTTGTGTCAACATACCAGTGCATGCATGATTTGAAGCAAAGGAGTAAATCTAGAAGGGATATGTGTAATTAGGGCTCACCAAAATAGGAGCATCAATAATCGCTCATTTTATTTCCTCAAACACACATTTTGATTTTGGTGTCCAATAAATCTTAGCATCTTGTTTCAACATGGTGTTCAGAGGCTTCATGATCTTAGCAAAGCCCATGATGAATTTCCTTACAAATTTGATCTTTCCAAAGAAATACTTCAACTCTTTCTTGCTTGCAAGTGGCTGAATTTTCGGTATCACTTGAATTCATTATGGATCTATTGATATTACCCTTTCTTGAAATCACATGGCCCAATAGATTTCCTTATATTACACCAAAGATGCACTTCTTCAGATTATGTGAGATAAAAAACTCCCAACATCTCTGGAATATCTTGCATAATTCTAAAATGTGATGTTCCCTTTTCTTGGAAAACATCGTTAGATCATCCATATATTATGATGCACTTGTTGATAAATTCCTTAAAGGCTATGTCCATTGAACACTGAAATGTGGTTGTAGGGTTGATGAATCCAAATGGCATACGTCTATAAGAAAAGGTTCCCCACTTAGTGGTGAACATTGTTTTCATCCTATCCTCTTGTTGAACCATTACTTGGTTGTATCCAAAATACCCATCCAAGAAGGATATCATTTGAGAGTTATTTACAACTTGTAGAACTTCATCTAAAGAGGGCATAGGGTAATTATCATTTTCTAATTCTTGATTGAGATTGAAAAATCCCACCTATAGATGAATCTCACCATTCTTTTTCCTAATTGGTACCAAATTGGTGACCCATGTAGAGTGCCTCATGAGAAATATGATCTGAGTTGAAAGTAGTTTCTACACTTCTTTGTGAATAATTGGATCCAATAAGGTGTTAACCATTTTTTTTCTCTGCCTAAATGGATTTACATCATCCTTAAGTGGTACCATGCATATGATGGTGGAGGTATCATATGTCTTCAAATTTTCATAGCTCCATGTGATTACATCTTGATATATGCAATGCTTTGATTATCCCCTCCTTTTTAGTAGAAGTACAAACCTTTCCAATAAAGATGTTCTTTACATTCTCAAAAGTTCCCATGTTATAGGAATCACACTAACTTGCCATAGATTCCTTTTTTGCTTGTTGACCATGTTCTCTCAGTTGATCAAAATCAAAGATTCTCTAAAATTGCACCATACCTCTTGGAATGGTATTTTTTTTAAGTTGATCACTCCTTCCAAATACAACTCTAGTTCCTCAAGTTTGGATTCATCAATGATTTGTGTATTGAGTACATCAGAGATCGTGATGAAGTCAAGTATGTGATTTTCATCTTCAAAGACTTTGAAATTTTTGATATTATCTAGTATAGGTAGTGTAGGAGTCAGTTCAATAGTGAATTTCTTCAGTCTTAATAATGATAGTGGCCACAACATATGTGTTGTCTAGGCTAGTGCATCAACAATTTGATTCTTTCTACGAGGTATCAACTAGATATTGAAGGCATCAAAGCACTCTATCAGGTCCTAGACGTGATGCCAATAATTGGTCATCCTCCTATCATGACAAGAGTATTGTTTTCTAAATTTCTTCACTACTAATTCAGAATCTCCAAACACTTGAAGCACTTTGGCCTTCTTACATAATGCCATCAAAAGACCATGTAGAAAGGCTTTATATTCTACGATATTATTAGTACAATAAAATTACAATATATGAGCTACAAAAAATGTCTTACCATTAGGGCTAATCAATTTGAATCCTATTCTAACGCCTTTCTTGGATTTGGACCTATCAAATCTTAAAGTCTAGAACTTGGTCGGATTTGTTTTCTCCTTATTGGTTGACGGTGGTTCAGTCTTTTGTTGGGAGACCTACTCAAGTTGGCCTTGTTCTATAAGAGATTGTTCCTAAAATTTTTGATTTTCTACGAGGCCAGAAGGATCAATCTGCTTTGTAATTTCCTCTATGGTAATCTGACATAGACAACACTCAAACTTGAAATGAGTTGCTTTATGAATTTTGCACCAATAGGGAAGCAAAAGATCTTTGAAATCCACCTTGTTACCAAGGCTAATATGATCATGAATGCACCTAGCTATGAACTCATGAAATCCTTCAAACAACCCAATATCATTGTTAATCTAAGAATCATCATCTATTTCAATGCACACTTCCATGCTACTAGGAATCTGATTCAATTCCTTAGTGGTTTTAGATGCGGAATGTAGCATAAGTACTTGCTCAACTTCTATTTTCATGGGAATATAGATTCCAAGATCTGCTTCCGAAAATAACACCTCATTCAATTTATTGCATTTTGTGATCATATGTTTCATTCGTGGCTCTCATTCTCTACGTATATGATTCAAAAATCCTTTCCAAGGAAGCCACATATACGACAGATAAGTATCTATGTAACCATTCAAACTCTTAGCCCAATCTTGGTTCAACAATATGCCATATGCATTAGGTATGTACACCACTCCTATATCTATCAATTACTAGACCCGTGGATCATATGCTACTTGCATAGGAATCCTATTCAATTTCCTTACAATGTTCACTACTATTTTATCCAATTGTATCACCTTCCTTTTAAAAGGAGTTGGAGTAATTCCAAATGCTTTGTATATAGAAAGATGCATCACGTTTGTGGAGGCACTAGAATCCAACAAATAGTTATGCAAATTTTTCCCAAAGATACGTAGTGTCAGCAAGAAAGAAGGTGTTTCCCACTTATCTTTGAAGAGAGTGATAGGTGTTTCAACCTAAGAAACTTGTGACTTTTATTTCTCCTTTCCATTGAACAAGACAAGTGAGAGGGGGGGTGAATCAGTTGTAGCAAATTTAACCTTTAAAACTTTCACCAAAAATCAGATCTAATATTATTCACAAATCCTTTACTCTGCTAATAGGATTAATCATTAAGTGTAAAAGAAAAAACTAAAAGAAGAAAAACCATACACACAATAAAACTAGATTTATGTGGAAAACCCAATAAGGGAAAAACCACTTTAAGGATTATCTCATAATATAGAGAATATCAAACCAAATACAAAGGCTCACTGTGAAAACATGACTCACTTTCCAGTAAGGGTTAACCACCCGAAGGGCTCACTACCACAAAAATACAAAAGAAGACAGAAGAGATTTTTTATAGAGAGAAAATATATTTAATGTAATGGATGTTCCACCACAATTCACTCACACACTTGTAGACATGCTTGAATGATAAAGTACACCTTCAACTCACTACCTCCAGAAACTCACCACTTGACTTTCACAACGATCTTCTCAAACTTGCATTTCACACAAAATATTTTGCATCTATCTCGCATCTATCTTGCTCTTGCATTCATTCAACTTTTCTCAAACATCTCAAATTATATTTATACCATCTTCAACTTTAAAACTTATCCAAAT